>JANAVB010029548.1:2500-262500 GCA_029216955.1 Iris pallida
ACCACCTTCGTTCCACCACCACAGCCGCCGTGCTCCACCACCACCCTGCCGCCGCTTCGCCGGCCACCGCCGCAGCTGCCGCGCCCGGCCAGCGTGCCACCAGCGCACGACGCAGAGCAGCCGTTCACTTGCACGGCGTGTACGTGCGCGGTCCTCCGTCGTGCGCCGCGCGCTGCCGTACGGCCGCCGTGGGCACCCCCCTCCGGCAAACGTAGGCCAACAGCCCCCTGACGGCCACCGTCCTCCGGGACGCGCCGTCGAGGCGATTCGTGCGTTTGTACGACGTCCCGTCGTGACGAGCTCGGGAACGAGGCTGAAATCGGGTTCCGTCGCAGCAACTTCATGCACATTTTCCTGGGAATCCGACCGTTAGATCGCGATTTCTTTATTCCGTCACAATCTCGGTATATCCACCTTCACTCCTATCAATTTTCGTCCGTTAATTTTATCGTTTGATACATCAAAACCGGCCACCAAGTTGACCGTTTAAATTGTATTAAATTGGACAGTTTCGCGGGGCCAACTTCGTCAGCTTGTATCTCCTCCGCCGCAGCTCCGTTTGCCGTACTACCAGTTCCTGTACGAAGCTGGTATAACCTTCTTACTACCCCTCCAGTTTTGTTTTATTGTGAGCTTGTTTGATTGGTTGAATTCGACGCCAAAGTTTGCCGTCCGAATTCGTAATTTCCAACTTGTAAAATTCCATTTTTGAACACGGAACTCCAGATTTCATTTCTGACACCACCATTAGACTCATGGCATCGTTCTAGCATGTTTTCATATAAAATTTGTTAGATTTGGAGAACGTGAGCCCTGGCACATTTTTCGGTGCAAAGTGGGTCCCACATTCTGGGTCAAGGGACATTTTGATGCCGGCTCATCGGAATCCAATTCCGGATAACCGTTGAGTTTGTATAATCATTCTGGACTCATTGACATGTAGTTTAGAGTTTTGAGAACATTGGCCCGGCACGCATTTCCGTGCAAACCGGAATTCCAAGTTCTGGTCAACGGACCAAATTGAGATCGGGTCAACGGAATCCAATTCTGGGAGATACCGTTGGGATCGTATCGTCATTCTGGTTTCATGGACATATAATTGTTATATTTTATAGCTTTTTTTTGCACGTATTTCGGTACAAAACGGCTCCGACACGGACATCGTTTGACCCGAAATTACCTTTTTGCCCTTGTGTCCAAATTGGACCGATGGGGGCTATCCTAGCTAATTGACTATTCTGGACACGTTGGCGATATTTATTTCATCGTCCGACAATATTTGTTTATAGTTTCCTTGAGTTTAACCTTTTTATAATTTATTGATAATTAATTGTTATAATGTTCGTATTTCGTGATTAGTACAACGAAACTGAGATCAGTCAATTCCAGTGATCTCACATCGCTGAAATTGAAAGATGGACACGTGGATCACTGTAATAAGATTATCAATTTTACTGTTGATCATCTTATCTTGATTTGTGTGTCGTAAGTTTCGACATACGAATAACGAAGTACACTTTGTATCTTTAATAATTAGACTAGGTTTTACCATGTTTGACCAAAGTTGAACTGTTGACCAAAAGTCAACTGTAAGTCAATGCTTGACCTAGTTTGACTAAATTATTGACCGGAGTCGACCTAGAGTTAATTTGACTTAGAAGAACCTAGGATAAAATGGATTGTTGTAGAGATTCATTTATTACAACTTGAACACCTTGTAACCTGTGTTGCTTTAAATAGGACTCTGTGGCTTCAGTTGGACCTCCTATACTTATCAGCTGTTCAGGTTATCAGGCTAGTACATTCTCTGATAGTTCTCTCATTTATTGCCAGTTACTTTATTTCAGTTCTATTTAGTTTTATGTGATTCTCTGTTACAACACGTATGGATATTTCTGGATTCATGTATGCGACACACAAACCTTACTTATCTGGCCTCTATTACTGGAATCACTGGAATCTTTCCGGAATCTATTACTGGAATCATCATATTTTGGCTGGACTCACCTCGATTCTCGTGTCGAATTCTGGATTCATTTGTTTTGTGGGGCGAGGAAATATTGAGTAAGACATGTAGACATACCCCAAATCTGGAATCTCCAACTGGAATCTACTGGAAGCATAGCCATCTCTCGCCTGATCTGCGAGAGATGTGCCTGATTACCTACAGCCGTTTACATGTCGAACTCGGTATTTAAAACACACTGTTAGAATAACTGGACTCACCTGGATTCTTGATCACTACGATAATCATTTGGTACTGGATTCATATTATATTAGATTCATCCTGTACTAGATTTATAGTAGTTTTACACTTGTTTTGCAATTACTTCTGGACTTATTCTGTTACCTTAGTTCAGCTAGATTTATTTATAGTCTTCATTGCCATCATTCTTCTCTTGTTTTATTACTTACTTTCCTTGTATCTTATCTGTTCTCTATACCATCACCTGTATATAAACTGCCATATTCATCAATAAAACTGTCTATAACTGTTTTATAAGTTCTCTGTCATTACTTGGGTTTTCTTGATGAGTTGTGCTCGTTCCTGTCCTGACTGGGACCCGTTGATAAATTTTACAGATAGCTTGGAGGTTACCTGCTAGCCTAGATGAGACACATTAGAGGTTGTTTAGATAGTTATTTCATTTGTCTAGAGTTGTATTTACTTTGTGGATTACTGTATTTGAGTTTTGAGATGTATTTCTGGGTTTATATATCTTAGAAACTTAGACTTCTATCTCCTGCATCTCTTTGGATTTTATGTTTTATCTATCTTTATCATGCTCTACCTTAGATGTGATTGAGACTGTATCTGCTATGTCACCCCCATTCGGGGAGTATAAACTGCTTAGCATTATATTGTTAGATGATGTGACCTAGGACAATGTTCTACCGCCGACACTGCGGCGTAGGCTGGGCGTTGTTACGTTCTCTTACCCTAACAGTGGGTGCGGGTCGTGACACGTTTTAGTGGTGGCCCATGCAGATCGAGTTTATGTAGTGGTTTTCGAACTTGAGTACCACTACAGCCTGCTGTAGGAATAGGATATATTTTGAAGGTACTCAATCACAGTTAGGAACCCTTGAGAGATTCTCGGGACGACCCTTGAGAATCTTATTTTAACTTTGATTTGAAAACTCTTTTTCCCTTGATTTGATTTATTTTTACTTTCTGTTGTTAAGTTTGATTTTGATGGATTATGTTGAATTTTGAGTTTGTATTCATTGATTTTGATGGATGATTGTCGAATTTTGAATCTTGATGATAGCTGTTGCATCCGAGATTGTATTTTGATGGATTTTTGTTCATTTTGAATTTTGAAGTTCGTTGATAAATTTAATTTAATTTATGGGCATTCATTGTTGATTTAATTTAATTTTTGACAAGATAAAATTATATGGGCTAGGTCATCTCTGTTATGGAATCTAGTCTTCTATAGTCACATTAGCCAGCATGGTGAGGACATATAGTCTGACTTTGGATATATTTCTCGGGTGTGGGAATTTAAGGTTTTTGCAGCCAAGCTAGCGGCACCGCAAAAATGTTAAATACCATGATTCTAGAGGTATGTGCATAAGTCGAGGACTCTGTGATTATCGTAGCCTTGCTTACTAGTATGACGAGGATTTAGAGTACCATGATTTGGATAGACGCATATGATTATCAGATTGTACCTTAAATGTTTTCGAGCATGTTTTCTCTACTTTTGTTGCAAGTCCTTAAAAAAAAAGAATTATTAATTGGTTTGTTTTGTTCAGTTTCTAATTATTTAACTTAGGAGTAGGTTTAGCTGTTTTTATAAACCTTGTGTAACTTCTTGCTATGAGTTTTCATAATACAATGAATCGATGATTTTGCTAAAGGCCTTATGTTGGATTGATATTTAGCTCTGGTTTCAAAATGATTCCTTCTTTTAGACAAATAAGCAAACAGCTTTTATCGTTATTTCCTTCTTGCTGTTATTCTAGTATTGAATAATAATAATAAAACTGTCTTGATTTCGTCAATCACCTATTTTGCGATCTTGGTAGGAATCTAAATGTTGGTCTTAACGTAGAATTAAATTTTATATTGGGACATGAGAATATATATATGAATATATGTAGTGGACACTTTTCTGACACATATGCATGCTACACTTTGATTTCCACCTATCTGAATAAATATTAATATGTTGTTGATGTTAATTTCCAAATTCCAATATTTCTGGTTTTCTGCTTTTCTAGTTTAAATTTGTAATTCAAATACAGATTTTATGTTATAGTTATGTTTACATCATTGCACATGTATGCTATACGTAGGGTTTCAATTCAAAAAATTTGGTTGAGTTTTGTGTTGAAATTGTCAAATCTGAGACTGCATTATGTTAATAATAGACTAGTTTAAATGTTAGCTTATTTTCAGATTTTGTATGTAAATGCTGAACTAAAACTGGATTTAACCTTTCAATACTAAGCTATAACCCTGTACAAGGACATACACACACGCCTACTATCTAACCATGTGAACATGTCCCCATACACATAATGCTAGTTTTCTCTCTCTAACGCTCTCTCTCTATATATATTGTAATTGGATTTCAATGCAAGTGACTTTCAATTCTTAACTTTTGAATTTGACTTTTCTGTACCCTTTATAGATAATTGGTAGTTACCTTTATTTATTTTTGATAAGTACCAGTTTTCACATAGGATGGTAGGCTGTCTTACAGTTTTGATGATTTGTATTCAGTATCTTTTCCGGTTTAACACCCTAGACTGCTTGTGTGTTTTGATACCCTATGACCGATTCAGTTAGCATGACTAGTATACCTAGATGAGACTTTTACTACCACCGTATGCCATGACCCTGTATGACGTCCCTTTTGATGGTATGCTTTGTTTAAGTGCCGGGACTTGATTGTGGGGGTTTGACCTAGAGGGAGTATGAACATTTTAATTTCGAGGACGAAATTTTTATAAGGTGGGTAGGATGTGAGCACCCTGAATTTTGGGTTGATTTTTTTTTAAAATTTTTCTGATTGATTTAGTTTTAATAAATAATTTATTCAGTTATTTATCTTTAAGTGTGCTTTTCCGTGCCTTTGATATTTGGAGTGTCATGGATGTTCAACTCTGGAAATCTTCTTCATGAGTTTTGGAGTGGACATGATTACCTTCATGATGGTATATAGGGTCCCATCCAAACTTGTTCCTTTGTACTCTTTTTGCTTCACTGAACTTTGGGTCGAATTAGACCATTTGATCATTAATTATTTTCCCACTCTTTTCCTTGATCATTTTTAGCACGTTACCGTGACTTTTAATTTGGGAGCGCAAGACCAGTCAGTTTCTTGAAACCAACTTCTCATTGATGATCTACTCGAGACGCACTTCATCCACGACCTTCGTGTCCCACTCAGACACGCTATTTTGTGCTCCATTTGCTTCGCACAACTTTCTTGACACGTGACCCGATTTTATTTTATCCCACGGCGTCACATTCATTTTCCAACTTGATTTGTGGGTCCCCTGTCGACCAAAACCTGTCAGCCCCAACTATGGACATGGCCCATATTGAGCCTACTACCCCGCCTGCCACTTGTGTCCCATTTATTGGAATCCCCATGTGCTACTTATTTACCCATGATCATCAACGTCTAATTTTAATTCAATTTTTGCACAATGTCTGATTTTGACCCAATTCGGCTCCACCGAGTCCAGCCCAGCTTCGTGCTACCCTCCATCATGACATCCTCATATTTCTTGCCCAAAAATATCAGGTACTCTTCTACCCATTTTTTCTATATTTAATAGAATTTCTGTTGAATTAAAATCTCTTTTGGAATAACCTATTTCTCCATTTAAAATCCTAGCCTTTGATTCCCCTCATTAAATTATCACCATCCATTTCCCTCCATTCCACTCACAGCCAACAATTGTTGGTTGGCCGGCCCTAACCCCGATGCTACTTTTCGCTCTCTCCCTCTCACATTTAATTAATTCCTCATCTCTCTCTCTCTCTCACTATTCTCCACACATAAACCACAACTCCACACCACAGCACCATGCAAACCGATCACCACTTCCTCCCATGGCCCGAGCTCATGGCCATGCACTCGACCTCCCCTCCGGCGTGGCCTCACCGCCGGTCATGGCCGCCACCGACAGCACCAACCTCTCCTCCTCCCTCTCTCCTCCATCTTCTTATTCATTCATCCATCTATCCATCACCAATTCAACCGCCGCCACCACCTTCGTTCCATCACCACAGCCGCCGTGCTCCACACCACGCCCCCGCCACTGCTTCGCCGGCCTCTGCCGCAGCTGCCGCGCCCGGCCAGCGCGCCACCAGCGCGCGGCAGCAGCAGTCGTTCACATTGCACAGCGCGCACGTGCGCGCGCGCGGGCCGCCGTCGTGCGCTGCTGCAACCGCCGCACGGCCATCGTGGGCACCCCCCCCTCCGGCGAACGTAGGCCAACAGCCCCCTGACGGCCACCGTCCTCCGGGACGTGCCGTCGAGGCGATTCGTGCGTTTTGCACGACGTCCCATCGTGACGAGCTCGGGAACGAGGCTGAAATCGTGTTCCATCGCAGCAACTTTGCGCACATTTTTCTGGGAATCCGACCGTTGGATCGGCAATTTCTTTGCTCCGTCACAATCTCGGTATATCCACCTTCACTCCTGTCAATATTTGTCCGTTAATTTTATCGTTTGATACATCAAAACCGGCCACTAAGTTGACAGTTTAAATTGTATTAAATTTGGACAGTTTTGCGGGGCCAACTTCGTCAGCTTGTATCTCCTCCACCGCAGCTCCGTTTGGCGTGCTACCAGTTCCTGTGCGAAGCTGGTATAACCCTCTTACTAACCCCTCCAATTTTGTTTCATTGTGAGCTTGTTTGATTGGTTGAATTCGACGCCAAAGTTGGCCGTACCAAATTCGTAATTTCCAACTTGTAAAATTCTATTTTGAACACGGGACTCCAGATTTCATTTCTGAAACCACCATTAGATTCGTGGCATCGTTCTGTCATGTTTTCATATAAAATTTGTTAGATTTGGAGAACGTGGGTCCTGACACGTTTTTCGGTGCAAAGTGGTCCCACATTCTGGGTCAACAGGACTTTTTGACGCCGGCTCATCGGAATCCAATTTCGGATATACCGTTGAGTTCGTATCGTCATTCTGGACTCGTTGACATGTAGTTTGCTGAGTTTTGAGAACATTGGCTCCGGTACGTATTTCCGTGCAAATCGGAATTCCAAGTTCTGGTCAACAGACCAAATTGAGATCGGGTCAACGGAATCCAATTCTGGAGATACCGTTGGGATCGTATCGTCATGCTGGTTTCGTGGACATATAATTTGTTATATTTTATAGACTTATTTTCTTGCACATATTTCGGTACAAAACGGCTCCGACACGGACACCGTTTTGACCCAAAATTATCTTTTTTTCCTTGTGTCCAAATTGGACCGATGGATAGGCTATCCTAGCTAATTTGACTATTCTGGACACGTTGGCGATGTTTATTTCATCGTCCGATAATGTTTGTTTATAATTTCCTTGAGTTTAACCTTTTTATAATTTATTAATAATTAATTCTTATAATGTTCGTATTTCGGGATTACTACAACAAAACTGAGATCAGTCAATTCCAGTGATCTCACATCGCTGAAATTGACAAGATGAACACGTGGATCACTGTAATAAGATTATCAACTTTACCATTGATCATTTTATCTCGATTTGCGTGTCGTAAGTTTCGACGTACGAATAACGAAGTACATTTTGTATCTTTAATAATTAGACTAGATTTGACCATGTTTGACCAAAGTTGACCAGTTGACCAAAAGTCAACTGTAAGTCAACGCTTGACCTAGTTTGACTAAATTATTGACCGGAGTCGACCTAGAGTTAATTTGACTTAGAAGAACCTAGGATAAAATGGATTGTTGTAGAGATTTATTTATTACAACTTGAACACCTTGTAACCTGTGTTGCTTTAAATAGGACTCTGTGGCTTCAGTTGGACCCCCTATAATTATCAGCTGTTCGGGTTATCAGGTGAGTACATTCTCTGATAGTTCTCTCATTTATTGCCAGTTACTTTATTTCAGTTCTATTTAGTTTTATGTGATTCTCTGTTACAACACGTATGGATATTTCTAGATTCATGTATGCGACACACATACCTTACTTATCTGGCCTCTTTTACTGGAATCACTGGAATCTTTTCGGAATCTATTACTGGAATCATCATATTTTGGCTGGACTCACCTCGATTCTCGTATCTAATTCTGGATTCATTTGTTTTGCAGGGCAAAGAACTATTGAGTAAGACATGTAGACATACCCCAAATCTGGAATCTCCAACTGGAATCTACTGGAAGCATAGCCATCTTTCGCCTGATCAGTGAGAGATGTGCCTGATTACCTACAACCGTTTATATATCGAACTCGGTATTTTAAAACATACTGTTAGAATAACTGGACTCACCTGGATTCTTGATCACTACCTAGAATCATTTGGTACTGGATTAGTATTATATTAGATTCATCCTGTACTGGATTTATAGTAGTTTTACACTTGTTTTGCAATTACTTCTGGACTTATTCTGTTACCTTAGTTCAGCTAGATTTATTTTACAGTCTTCATTTCCATCATTCTTCTCTTGTTTTAGTTACTTACTTTCCTTGTATCTTATCTGTTCTCTATACCATCACCTGTATATAAACTGCCATATTCATCAATAAAACTGTCTATAACTGTTTTATAAGTTCTCTGTCATTACTTGGGTTTTCTTGATGAGTTGTGCTCGTTCCAGTCCTAACTAGACCTGTTGATAAATTTTACAGATAGCTTGGAGGTTGCCTGCTAGCCTAGAGGAGACACACTAGAGGTTGTTTAGATAGTTATTTCATTTGTCTGGAGTTGTATTTACTTTGTGGATTACTGTATTTGAGTTTTGAGATATATTTCTGGGTTTATGTATCTTAGACACTTAGACTTCTATCTCCTGCATCTCTTTTGGATTTTATGTTTTATCTATCTTTATCATGCTCTACCTTAGATGTGATTGAGACTGTATCTGCTATGTCACCCCCATTTGGGGAGTATAAACTGCTTAGCATTATATTGTTAGATGATGTGACCTAGGACAACGTTCTACCGCCGACACTGCGGTGTAGGCTGGGCGTTGTTACGTTCTCATACCCTAACAGTGGGTGCGGGTCGTGACAGTTATGTTTTGGATCTGTTTAAGAGATATGTGATCGTTCCCATCCTGACAGGATAACGTTGAAATTTTTACAGATGATACATGCCCTACCTGCTATGGATCCGAAGATGGTTTAGCTACCTTGGGTCCCGACTCTCAGGTGTGATCGGGAGACTTGTTTACTTTCTGTTTAGAACTTGAATTGTAATAAGTAGATATATTTGACTTTGTATTTGAGATTGTTTTGAGATATTATTATTTTAGTAGTTTATTTAAGTTGTAGTTGTTTTGAGTTTAGTATAGTTATTTAGACTTCTGTATTACCTTATCGTACTTTAGATTGTGATTGAGTATTATCCTATACTTGTCCTCCATTCGGAGTTTAGATCTACGACATGTACATTATATATATTGCGTGAGTTGTTAGTTAGAAACCTAGAACAACGTTCTACCACCGATTATGCTGTGTAGGCTGGGCGCTGTTACGCACTCGTGCCCCTATACCCGGTGCGGGTCGTGACAAGGACTTCCTCTGAAGCGACAAAGGATTTTTCTAGAATCCTAAGCTATTTGCCATGAAATATAAAAGAGCAGAACAATTGTCGGAGGACCGGACTTTTACTTCACGTTACAAACTCGCTTGTACAAAGAAAGCCTAGGGACGAAAACCTAGGTACATCAATCTAAGTACAATTATTTATTTTAGATTCTGGGGGGTGACGATAGAGGCTCGGGAAAGCTACGGCAGCTCTGTCTTACTCCTTGGACGATCGGTATGCAGCCTTGTCTCCAGAAGATTGCTTGACATTGAAGAAATGCTCTCTTTACTCTCTCTCTGCTTTTTCTCTCCAAGTATTCTAGTGCTCTCTGATCTCGAAAAAAGGGTCCTTTTCTGTAAGGGAATGGCACATTGCTATTTATAAGAAGGGAATGCCATCATTAGGGTTTACAATGATTGTCCCTTAAAGTGGCGGCGGCCTGTTGATTGATCAATCTGGGCCATTAGTTTTGAGTGTAATGAATCTGGGCCATTAATGTAGATTGTGCCAAATTCTCTTAGTAATTAATGCTGATTGGAATAAATCTCCCTTATGATGATCTGCTGATGTCTACGAATCTGAATGAATAAGTTTAATTTATTCTCCTGCCACGTGTCCCAGATCATTGGGATTTGACCCAATCTTCGATTGCAGTAAGTCTGGGAAATTGATCGGCTTTATGACACGTGTCCGGGGAGCGACTGAGGGGATCTGAGACGCATAAGGATTGAGCCGCATAAGCCCGGCCATGTGTCAAGGCTGTTGGGGAGTGGCCCCCGACCCTTCGAATCACATGATAATCTGGACCGCATGGACGTATGTGGCCGCATAACGGGTAACTCCTTCATGAGCCGCATGGAGATGGTCCTCGTGAGCCGCATGGGGAGCGTCTACTTGAGCCGTATAGGGCTTTTTCGATCTGGGCCGCATAGGGCAACTTCGGCCTGAGCCGCATAGAGAGTCCCCGCTCGAGCCGCATGGGGGGTCTCCATTCGAGCCGCATATGACTGTCCACGTGTCTAGGCTGTGTGGCATTTTTGGGAGATTATGTCAGAGGTCTCCTTCATTTTCCTAGGAGTCTGTCATTATGACAGAGTCATAATTACGTCTTTGTATCAGGGCTGTTGTCTTGTCAGAGCTGTCAGCCGTCCAGACAATTAATGCAGTAAGGGAAGAGTTGCTTATATGCTACGTGGCACCTCTCTGAGCCGCATAGAGATCACAAAGCCGTATAGACACGTTGAGCCACATGGGTTCTCTGAGCCGTATGGGCTTTCTGAGCCGCATGGGGTCCCCTGGTCGCATGGATCTTTCTTTATTATTTTCCATGCTTCTACAAGACCCCCTTCAAAGTTTTCAATTTGTAAAATTGAAATACTTTGAATAAGAAGCATGGTTGTGTGCAAGCCCTTTCTAGCCGCATATGAGGTCCTAGCCGCATGGATGTTTTGGCCGCATGGAAATGTCGGCCGCATAATCATCTGAGTCGCATAGTTGTTTCGGTCGCATGGCCATCTGAACTGCATAGGCTCTTTGTCACGTCATTATGCCATGCGTGCGAATCTTTTTGGGGCAGAATCCCTAGAGCTTAGTATTTAATTGGCTAGTTTGGCTCGATAGCCGAAGAGTCGATCATGTTGTACGAGGCGTCGGTCCGTGTTTCTCCCTTTTTTCTGTCTATAAATACGAGGGTATCTGGACGGTCTTCTCTCTTAGACTCTTCTTAACTCAGATTCCTGTCTGGTTTTTTTCCTCTGATCATCAGATAACGATGGCACCCAGGGCTTCTAAGGCTGTGAAGAAGGCTGTGGCGAAGAGTAAAAAATGGCTTCGTCCTCGACTGTCGTGCCCCCCGTTCGTCTTGACGTTCACATTGCCATCGAAGGTAAGGACTATGTAGATGATTGAGTACTTTGAAACCCTAACAGAGCCTGCTTTGGTGCATGCTTCGTGCATAAGCCTTTGACGCGAACTCCTCAAACAACATGGTTCGCATACACGTCCCATGACTGAGCCGCATGGGGGTATACCCCATGTCCGAGCCACATGAGAGTTGTTTTAAACGAGCCGCATGAACATTTTTGAATGTCTTCTGATTGTTTTCATTTTCTTCGTCTTTGGTTCTTGCAGTATCTCCACCGAATGCTGTGATTGCAGTGTCAGAGGAGCCCAGCCTCCTGTCATCAACCGGGGGTCTTTCTTTGTTAAGGAGGAGGCGATGAAAGAAGAACCGGCGCCTGAGAGGGATGGCAGTCCTCCAAATATCGAAACTGCTGAGGGTGGTAGCGTTGAGAATTCTGATTCTCCTATTCTGGACGAGGATCTCCCTCAATTGCATCCTTCATATGTGAGGTGGTTGAGGGAATGGTATACGCGCTCCTGCAACTAGGATTTAGGGGCTTTTGTCTATAGTCTTTGTGTTGTCTCGCTTTTTTTCTTGTCTACATGAAGAACCTCTTTGACTTGCTTATAGTCGTGTGGATGTAACCGACCTCTGAATGAATGGAATATGTTTGCTTCACCCTTTTGCTTTGTAATAGTCATCTTATTGAGATATTTTGCGTGGACCCATTGCCCCTAACGTACCCTGGTTTTGGATACGGACAACAAGTTAAAAAAGAACCAGCATACTTATTCAGAGGTAATGAGGACATAGTAAGCATGAAGGTTTCTTCGACGGAGCCTTTCCACTCAGAGGTAATGAGGACATGGCAGGAGTGGGCTCAATGAAGGAGGCTACATAGAATGACTCAGAGGTAATGAGGACATGGAAGTTCTATGTAAAGGGGTGATTTGTTTTTGGCGAAAGTGAAACGACTCAGAGGTAATGAGGACATGGCCGTTTTGGAAATTTGTGGATCGGTTACCCTTTTTGTGCACTGGGAGTGCGGGTAGTGGATCATGAGGGAGGATCTCTTCCAGGCAGAAAGTTCAGGGGTATGATCATACACGACGTACTATCTGAGAGAGTGACCGAAATGTGAGTTCAGGAGCACCAGCGGGTACATAACTCGATAATCTAGAATATTGAAATATGAGTTTAGCGGTACCAGCGGGTACATTACTCGATGATCTGGAATGTTTGTGGATGTGAGTTCAGCGGCACCATCGGGTACGTGACTCGATAGTCTGGAATGTTGTGGAAGTGAGTTCAGCGGCACCAGCGGGTGCATAACTTGATAATCTGGGATGTTGCGGATGTGAGTTCAGTGGCACCAGCGGGTGCATGACTTGATAATCTGGGATGTTGCGGATGTGAGTTCAGCGGCACCAGCGGGTACATGACTCAATGATCTGGAATGTTTGTGGTGTGAGTTCAGCGGCACCAGCGGGTACATGACTCAATAATCTGGGATGTGTCATTCAAACATAATATTTCTTCAGGAACTTGCCGTTGACGGGCAACATGAGCAAGTCTCCATTCTGTTTTGCGAGGTGGTAAGCACCGTTGGAGAATACAGCCTCGATGATAAATGTGCCTTCCCATTTTGGCTGGAACTTGCCGGCGGTCTTGTGAGTCATGACCATCAGTCTCCGGACTGCCAGAACGAGATCGCCCACCTGGAATGTTCTGATTTTAACCTTCTTGTTGAAGGCTCCAGAGATGCATGCTTGGTATAGCTCGATCCTTTGCTGAGCTAGGAGGCATTTTTCATCTAAAGCCTCTAACTCTTGTACTCGGCGTCGGTAGTTATCCTCCATCGTCAATTGATAGGTGAGAGCGACGCGAAGTGAGGGTATTTGAGTCTCTAATGGAAGAACTGCCTCACTTCCGTACACCAGGGAGAATGGTATGTTCCCTGTGGCCGTTCGGACCGTGGTACGGTATGCCCATAAGCATTCACCAAGCTTCTCGTTCCAGTCGCGTTTGTTGGACGATACGAACTTCTTGAGAAGTTTGATGATTGTTTTGTTGAATGCTTCTGCCAACCCATTTGCTGCCGGATTGTATGGCGTCGAAGCAATATTCTGGATACGATGCTTGTCGCAGAACCGATAGAAGGCGTGGCTTACAAACTGCGGACCATTATCATGGATGATCCTTCGGGGCAGTCCAAAGCGATAGATGACATGATGCTTGAAGAAGCTAATCACGTTCGAAGTTTTGACTTCTGCAAGCGAGACAGCCTCCGCCCATTTGGAGAAGTAATCTGTGATTGCGAGTATGAAGCGATGTCCTCGGGAGGAAGGTGGAGTAATCGGACCGATGATATCCATTCCCCATGCTTCGAACGGCCAGGATGCCACTGTCGGATATAGAAATTCGGATGGCTGGTGAATGAAGTCCGCGTGAACTTGGTAGGCTTTGTATTTTCTCACATAGTCTATCGCATCTGCTACCATCGTGGGCCAGTAGTAGCGCATTCGACGAAGAAAGTTTTGCAATTTAGGGCCAGGCTGATGGGCTCCGCAGACACCGTCATGAGCTTCTCGTACGGCTTTCTTGGCTTCTGCGTTTGACAGACACCGAAGCAATAATCCATCATAGGATCGGCGATACAGCATTTTTGTCTCTGTATCATAGAAGAATCTGAGAGAACGCCGTCTGATGGAGGTGGCTTCCTTTGGGTTCTCGGGCAGGATATCGTAGACGACGAAGTCAATGAATGGTTGTCTCCAATCTGGGACATCGTCGATCGTCTGAGCGGAATAACTCGCCACAAATTGAACGTTGTTCTTGGGGCAGACCAGTTCGTGGCCCATCACATCTACCGATTGATGAGTATGATTTGGCACTGCTAGGGAAGCGGCCAGGCCGGCTAAGGCATCGGCTTCGATATTTCAGAGTCTGGAAACATGCTCGATGAAGAACCCTCGAACGATGAGATGATGTTGATTGCTATTTGGTGATAGGGGATCATGTCTTCATGGAGGACCTCGTATGAACCCCGAATCTGATTGACGATTAACTGTGAATCGCCGTATGCTTCGAGATATACTACCCCCAGCTCTCTTGCAAGTTGTAGGCTAATGACTAAAGCATTGTACTCAGCCATATTATTGGAGCAGGGCTCTGTGAGAGAATAGGCGCGGTTAATCACCAATTCGAAAGGGAAGACTAGCACCACCCCGACCCCGACGACGATGTTGCCCTTGGGTCCAGTTCTCGAAGTGCCGTCGATGAACATTCGCCATATATCATCGTGAGAGGTTGCATGCGAGTCGACGACCTCATCTGGGATTTTTTCATATATTCTGGATGACTCCGAGCCCGGGTGGGCCATAAAAAAGTCTGCCAGGGCTTGACCTTTGACAGCCTTTTGTGGGACAAAGATCATATGATAAGGGGACAACAATATTGCCCATGTAGCGAGGCGAGAGCTGAGTGCCCCTGGTTTAGTCATGAGGACCCTGAGAGGGTTGACTCGCGAGATCACATGTATGGTTTGTCCAGTAACATAGTGCCGCGTCTTCTGAATGGCGAACACCAGGGCGAGGCATTCCTTCTCCACAGTGGTGTATCGGTGCTCTGGCCCAATCATCATTTGACTGAGGTAATATATGGCTTGCTCATGGCCTGCATCGTTATTTTGTGCCAGCAGGGCTCCGAGGGAATGCTCTATTGCTCGTACATAGAACAGGAATGGTTTTCCAGCAACCGGGCCACCAGGACTGGAGGGTTCGACAAATATTCTTTGATGCTGTCGAAGGCCCGCTGACATTCTTCATCCCATACGAACGAGATGCCTTTCTTCATGAGATAGGTAAATGGTCGACACCGCCCGGAGAGGTTAGAAATGAACCTCCTGATGTAAGCTAGCCTCCCTTGAAGGTCTCTGAGTTCGCGAAGATTTCTCGGGGGATCCATCTCCATAATTACCTTTGCCTTCTCAGGGTCTACATGGATACCCTGGGCGGTGATGATGAAACCTAAGAACTTCCCGCTGGATACGCCCAGGAAGAACTTCGTGGGATTTATTTTTAAATTGTGCGCTCGCATCAGGTCGAATACCGTCTTCAGATCCTGCAGATGGTCCCCCTTACAGCGACTCTTGACGGCGATGTCATCAATATAGCACTCCACCGTCTTGCGTAAGTGGTCTCTAAAGATGATGCTCATGGCTCTTTGATATGTGGCGTCGGCATTCTTCAAACCGAAAGGCATGACTGTGTAACAGTATGTGCCAATCGGCGTTCGGAATGATGTATGCTTTTCGTCGTCAGGCGACATCTTGATTTGGTTGTACCCCGAGAAGCCATCCATGAATGACATACGTTCAAAGCCGCAGGTATTGTCAATCATGATGTCCGTGATAGGGAGGGGGAATTCATCTTTGGGGCATGCCTCATTCAGATTGCGGAAGTCGATGCAGATTCGAATCTTTCCATTCTTCTTGAGGACTGCTACTATGTTGGCGATCCAATTCGGATGTTGTTCTTCACGAATGAAGTCGCTGGCTATTAGTTTATTGACTTCAATTTCGATCACATCCATGATGCCTGGGCGGAAGCGTCGCTATTGTTGCTTGACCGGCTTTGCATCTTGCCGAATGTTGAGCTTGTGAAGAGCAATATCGGGATTTAACCCCGGCATGTCTTCATAACTCCAGGCGAACACATCAATATATTCTTTGACAAGTTCCAGCAGCGATTCTCACGCTTTGTCTGTTAGGCATTTACTGACGAAGATCGGTTTTGGATAAGATTCACTACCGAGATCTACTTGTATGACCTCATCTTCAGTAGGAGGTCCTCTCTGTTCGAACCGCTTTTCCTATTGTGCATCCAGCTGTTGGGCCCACGGCTCTAGCTCAAGGATCTCAGGGATGTCTTCATCTTCTTCATAAGTGTTGGCTAATGCCATATTGACTGACGAGACTTGCCTGAATATGTCTCCGATGCTGGTATCCGAGTCGAAAGTTGGTGATCCGGTTGAATGTGAATGCCAGTAACATTCTTTATCTGAACTCTCAGGGGTCATCGTGGGTGTTACATACCATATCCACATCGAGTCTTGCTATAGTAGTCCCGTGGTTTGTCTGCCGGGACCGGTGGCGTCGTCCAGTACTGTAGTTCAAGCCTGGCGTCGTCTCCAGATCATACCCCTGTTTCTGTATGAGATATTTAGATTGGGGGCTATAAAGATACAGAGGCAGTCTTCCGGCATCTGATCCAAGGTTGACTTCTTTTATGGTGAAGGGATACGGATCGTCCTTCCGACCGAAGATGATTGGATGGTCCCCTCCCTCGATTACGTGGTAAGCGTCTTCCACTGGAGTAAGCTAGATCGCGGTGTACACATTTGTCACCTGTGTGTGTAGGTTAGTGCCTATACCGTGTTCCATAGCATACATTATATAAAGCTTATTAAGCTCGAGGTAGTTCAAAGATAGCCTTTTATTGATGAAGTAATGTATCTTTTCTAGGGGATTACATCATCCATAGAGGGAACATCAGTGTAGGCAGCCACATACTTGGCTAACTCCGGTTCCTCTTTGGCTACCCCTGTATAAACGAAGACTGAGCGGACGACCTGGACAGCTTGATCGTCAGCGGTTCAGCTGGTGGAGCAAAGCGTAGAGTTATTGGCAGACTAGCGACCCCCAGTTTGGTGCTTGATATTGGGCAGGGAGTGGTTGGTTCGCTAGATGTTCCAGGCCTTGCATCGGGGTGACGACCCTTCTTGGGAAGGCGTATCGTCATTGGCTTATCGGAAGGATTGAGCTTCTCCGTTTGCGGCTGGCCGACTCTCGGTAGCCTGATTGTCAGTAGCTCTGTTGAGGGTCTTGGCATTTGGCCAGACCTTGGCAGCCGAATTATCATCTGCTCTTCTTGTGCCGAGAGGCTGATTGCGTCCTTATGCAGAGTGGCGGTGAGGGGTGCAGACTTGCCAGATTTGCGAGCTTGGAGGTGGATCGTCAGAGGTTCTTCTGATCCTGTGGCTGTCTCGGTACGAGCTTGCACATCTCCTTCATCAAGGAGCCTCTTCGATTTTTCGTACAGATAGGAGTGTGAGTAGTAGGATTCGACCCCCTTGAAGGGATCGATATCAGCAATTTCCGTCCTCACGAAGCCGTGTTTGTCGACATATTTGAAGCACTGGTGCAGTATGGAAGGTACGATCATATAATCGTGTATCCAAGGGCGCCCCAAGAGAATGTTGTAAGAAGTGTCTGCATCTATGACGTAGCAGATGACTTATGATTGGAGATCGCCAATCTGACCCCTCAGACGAATCTTTCCAATTGGGTAGCTCTTGCCCGAATTGAAACCGCTGATGACGGTGCTTGTAGGTGTCAGGCGATGCATTGGGATACAGAGATGATGTAGCAGACCCTTCGGGATAATTCTTATGGAAGAGCCAGGATCAATGTGCATTCGATCCACCTTTAAGTCGCCGATGTATCCAGTGTAGTATAGCGGGCGATCATGCAGGTTGGTTTTGATGAGCATGTCTTGCGAAGTGAAGACAATGTTGGGCATCGCTCCCGTACAGGCGCTGTCTTGGAGATCTGCAGGCGGGTTCTCTCCCGTGAGGTTGACCTGAGCCAGGTATGCGTCGGCATTTTGGAGTGCATCGCTCAAAGCCGTACGAACATCCTTGAAGAGTCTCAGAAGCTCGTATAATGACAACTTGGCCGGTGTGTTGGCCAATTGCGCTAAGATGTCGAAGTTGTAGGGCTTTTCCAGCCCTTGTGATACCTCTTTTCGGAGGGATTTGTCAAAGCGAGTGTCCCTCGGCCTAGGCTTGTCGGTCGTCGGAGGCTGAGCCAGTCCCGGAGCTTCAGTTGTAGCGGGCTGATGATCTTCAGTCGGGTTGTCAGCCACAGGTTGGGATTGTGTCCCAGACCGCGTGACGACGACTGTAGCTTCTTCGATATCTGCCGAGATTGTGCGACAGGACCTGACTTTTCCACTCTTTTTTTTGTAGATGGAAGACGATGTGGGCTGAGTCACTTCTGATACCAAGTCTGGATGGATCTACATGACCTCTCCTCGTGATGTGGTGAGGGGCACTAGACCAACAGCCTGATCTCGGGGAGGTGGAAGATTACCAATCTCCATTATCGCCAGAGGGATGGAGACCACACCGTCTTGAGTTTCCGTCGGAGGGAAGCTGCCGAATTGTACTGACACTATATTGGCTGCTACTGTTACCTCTTCGAAATCGATGGCCAGTGCATTCGAATCGATGAGATTTTGGATATACCGTTTTAGCTAGTAGCCGTCGTGTGTGGCATGGGGGACGTAATGATGGTAATGACAGTACTTCGGGTTCTCCATGTCTGCCAGTCGCGGTTCCCGTCTTGGTAGAGGAAGCTGAATTCTGTCTCCTTGTATGAGCATGTCCAAGATGGGCTTGACATGACCGTCTTCGAAGGAGTAAGTGATTTGCGGCCATTATTTGTCTGCCGACTTTGGTTCAAGTTTCTGTGCTGTGTCGGCCACCATAGCCTGCTTACCCCTGCTGTCCCGATTGTTGGAGGGGCTACCCCTATTGTCATTGTTAGGACGCTTGCCCTTGATTTCTCCATCCGAGATGTGCAGTCCCAATTGGCGAGCCTTCTTCAATCGTTCTTCGGCGCTCGTGGAACTGATGATGAACGTCTTCTAGTCCTTGAATTGACTTTCGCCCATCCAGAGACTGATTGTTGGGAGCAATCTCTTTTGGCAAATTTCAATCAAGGAGGAATCCGGATTTCCAGACGGCAGCTTCATTGCGGTTTGGCGAAACCGCTCGATATAGTTTCTTGTCAGCTCTTTCTCCCCTTGGACGATGTCCATGAGGGTGGACATTATGATGTCCTACCCTACTTCGTAGAATCTTTCCAAGAACATGCGCTTGAAGCCGGCGAAGGAGTGGATGCAGTTGTCTGGCAGGTTGCGGTACCAGTCGAAGGCGACCCCTTCCAATGAACCGATGAATAATCGTGTGAGAATAGCATCGTCATGGGCAGATGGTCGGTGGTGACCTCAAAGTAAGTGATGTACCGACTTGCTGAGGTCTTTCCATCATAAGGATTGATATTGAACGGCTTATATCTTGGCGGGAAGGGGACATCCCTCCATGCAGCAGGGTATGGTTGCCGTATTCTGAGGTCTTGAGAATTTTCTCGAGCGGGAAACATGGCTCGGAGCTCCTGGACTTCTCTACTCGCTTCGCGGGCCTCGTCCACGGCGCTGGGGGCTGTTGTTTCAGGAGGATCGTTGTCCGGGTTTGGTGCCGCCGAATTCGAGTACGCATTGACCGTGGGACCCGTACTTGTTTGGCCAGGCGTCCCTCCTTGCAGAGTTGGAAGGGCCGTTTTAATCTCGTCCACAGACTTGACCAAAGCAAGCAATATGGCTTCGAGAGTGTCGATGCATTGGCGATCACTGGAACCTCCTTGGCTGCTGTCTGTCTTGAATACCGTCTTCACACGAGGAGAGATAGATGGAGCGGTGGAGGAAGCGCCCTCCGAATCGTACCCCTGTAGTGAGAAGTCATCGGGGTATGTGGGTATGTTCTCTTCTGGTTCAGACTCGAAAGGAACAGTACCCCCAGTCTCCGAGTTCGCCTCGTCTTGGGAGTTGTGGACGTCCTCGGAGACGTCGGGGTTCGCTGAATCTGATAGGAGAGTTGCCTCCCCTGACTCGTCTCCTTGGAACATCGGATTGTTGTGGATGTTCGGAGGAGTGCCACCCCCAGTCCCAGTAACCCTCTGCGTTGTGGACGATGAATCTTCGACTGTAGCAGATTTCGTCTTAGAACGAGTACCTTGGAAAACTCCGGTGGTGGGCACCCGCTTAGACGATAGTCTTTTAGTCGCAGTGGTTGAAATCTTCGGGCTGGGAACATTTGTCTTCTTCCCTCTTCGATCAGCGGGGACTTTCTGAGCAGAGTTGTAGGAGACGACGGGAAGTGCCTCGTCTTCTGAAGATGGCTGTTACAGTCTTTGAAAGATGGACTGCCGGTCTTCTCGTACCGTCGCGTTATTGCAGCAGCAGTTGACGATGACTTGGGTGCAGTGACGTCCGTGGGAGGACTTCTTGCACCCCGATGCGTCTTCTCTTTCCTTGCGTTTGTGGAGGATGGCCTCACGCAAGTCAGACGGGTCTGGATCGACCATGCTTGCTCTCTAGATTTTGGGAGACTTTTGTGCACCTCTCTGTCCGTTTGCCTCCGGGGGCTGGACTCGAGTGGTTCTGTACAACTTTCTATCTGAGGCCCGTATAACGTTATGTGGGATGCTCAGATGATCAGAGACAGGATCAGCGGACCGAGTGTGCCAAGCTCGCGCTGCACTAGACTTCTTCGCTCTAGTGCGTAAAGACACATAGTATGAGTCTAGGTGATGCTGGAGAGAGTCAGACATTTCTTCTTGGGAGCACAAGAGATCAGGATCATAAGTCAGGCGGTCGAAGACAGAGCCACGCGGGGTAGGCGTCATGCTGCCGTCCTCAATAATCTTCATGCGACTGGCAGACGTAGCCGTATAGGTTTTCTTCATGTGGCTGGGAGTCTCAGCCGTATGAGTTTTCTTCATGCGGCTGGATGATCTGGTCGCATAGACTTTCTTCATGCGGCTGGATGATCTGGCCGCATAGACTTTCTTCATACGGTTGGAAGATTCACCCGCATGAGCCTCCTGCATGTGGTTGACAGATTTGGCCACAGGAATGCTCGGCTTCTTCTTGGGGCGCATAGAGTCACTCTTTATCCCTGCAAGTACCGCAGCATAGTGCTTTCTTCTGTCGGACTTGGGGGCAGCAGAGTGCTCTACGGCTCGAAGTGGAGCCGTATGAGAGTCGCCTTCGCCGTCTTGGGTAGCAGAGAGTATCCCGTCCAGAGCTTGTGAAGGAGCAAACGATTTTGGCCTCCACTCGCAGCGAGCTTTCTTTGTGCGGGTTCGCTTCTGGATCGGGCTGGCACTTCATTCAAAGAGCATTTCTTCAAACGCCTGTTGGTAGAAACGGACGACCATCTTCTGATGCGTGGAGCCAAGCTTGGCTGCATCCAACTGCGTCACCAGCTCCTCAGCCGTGGAGAAGTTTGTCCCCAGCAGAGTCGCCATCGTATTTGCCATGAAATATAAAAGAGCAGAACAATTATCGGAGGACTGGACTTTTACTTCACGTTACAAACTCGCTTGTACAAAGAAAGCCTAGGGACGAAACCTAGAAACAGCAATCTAAGTACAATTGTTTATTTTAGATTCTGGGGGTGACGATAGAGGCTCGGGAAAGCTACGGCAGCTCTGCCTTACTCCTTGGATGATCGGTATGCAGCCTTGGCTCCAGAAGATTGCTTGGCGTTGAAGAAATGCTCTCTTTACTCTCTCTCTTTTTCTCTCCAAGTATTCTGGTGCTCTCTGATCTCGAAAAAAGGATCCTTTTCTGCAAGGGAATGGCACCTTGCTATTTATAAGAAGGGAATGCCATCATTAGGATTTACAATGGCGGCGGCCTGTTGATTGATCAATCTGGGCCATTAGTTTTGAGTGTAATCAATCCGAATAAATAAGTTTAATTCATTCTCCTGCCACGTGTCCTAGATCATTGGGATTTGACCCAATCTTTGATTGCAGTAAGTCTGGGAAATTGATTGGCTTTATGACACGTGTCCTGGGAGCCACTGAGGGGATCTGAGCCGCATGAGGATTGAGTCGCATAAGCCCGGCCATGTGTCAAGGCTGTTGGGGAGTGGCCCCCGACCCTTCGAATCACATGATAATCTGGACCGCATGGACGTATGTGGCCGCATAACGGGTAACTCCTTCGTGAGTCGCATGGAGATGGTCCTCGTGAGTCGCATGGGGGAGCGTCTGCTTAAGCCGCATAGGGTTCGATCTGGGCCGCATAGGGCAACTTCGGCCTGAGCCGTATAGAGAGTCTCTGCTCGAGCTGCATGGGGGTCTCCATTCGAGCCGCATATGACTGTCCATGTGTCTAGGCTGCGTGGCATTTTCGGAGGATTATGTCAGAGATCTCCTTCGTTTCGCTAGGAGTCTGTCATTATGACAGAGTCATAATTACGTCCTTGTGTCAGGGCTGTTGTCTTGTCAGAGCTGTCAGCCGTCCATGCAATTAATGCAGTAAGGGAAGAGTTGCTTGTATGCTACGTGGCACCTCTCTGAGCCGTATGGAGATCACAGAGCCGCATAGACGCGTTGAGCCGCATGGGTTCTCTGAGCCGCATGGGGTCCCCTGGCCGTATGGATCTTTCTTTATTATTTTCCATGCTTCTACATAAGCCAACACGAGACTGGTTGTGTTGAAGACGTAGAGAGAGAGGTATAGGGGACCCCTTCCCATCATTCAAGCCAGGGGCTTTTTGTAGGTCACCCATCTTTGTCATCAATTCGCGAGACTGTTGACTGTATAGATGGAATGCTGGCTGGTAATTGGCTTCTGGTTTTGGTAGTATTATCCCAGAAGAAGAAAGTGAGTCAGCCGCCAGGATGAAGGTAACATCCAGAGGTGGAAGATGATGACCACCTAGTGAAGTCATGTGACATGACTTGTATTTGGTTGTCTTTCTGGATTTTAGAGACGAAGCAAGCGTCTCAAAATCAGCAAACAAATCAGGATGGATCCGTATGATTTTTCCTTTGTCGATTGACAGAGGGACAAGATCGTCAATTAGTGCTGGTGGAAGGTTGACGATCTCTAGAGTGGCCTTCGAAATAGGGACAACTCCGTCCAGCACAAGTCGAGCAGAAAAGTTGCCGAACTGCAGAGATATGACATTGGCAGTCACAGTCTTCTCATCCTGCTCGAGAGTGATCGTACCGGCATTAATCAGCTCCCGGATCTTTTCTTTGAGCACATAACACGCCCTAGTCCGGTGTCCTATGAACCTGTGATACACACAATATTTAGGATTATCAGTTTTACCTACTTTATCTAGCCATTTTGCTTTGGGTAATTGAAGCTTGTTACTTTTGATCAGACAATCAAATATGCTCATGATGTCGTCCTCGTCAAAGGAATATTCCTCCTTAGGATGCTGTGCTCTTTGTGGAGGTGCCGTCATAGTAGGTGTTGACTGACCCACATTAACAGCCAAAGCTTCTTTGACTTTCACATTGATGGATAAAGCTTCATTGTTCTTACGGATGTTCTGACGACCACTGTTGTTGGGATGTTCATCTTTGTCAAGATTATACATCTGGATGCCTAGTGGTTTGAACTTGTCAGCACTGTCTTCGGCTTCCCTGGCATTTACTATGAAGGCGGCCAATTTTGAAATTGTTAGGGTTATATACTAAAAGCATCACTTTTGTAGTAACCTTATTTCCTTAAATTTTGTCACGCCCCAGAACCAGAATACTGGAGAGCGGGGGCAGACATAGCCAGCTACGTATATGAAATAGAATCCATCTCGCTATACGGTCATGGCTATCTAGATACATGAGGGTTTATCTACAAGCCAACAGTCTCTTAAGGTCATGAATAAGCCTAGTGTCTCAATCACAAGCAAGTAAGTAAAAGTCACAAGATGTATGATCATTAAATATACAATAGTAAGGCGTCCCAAACATTACATATTCAGTTGATCATGAAGCTAGTCGTTACAAAATGTCAGGACTAGCAAGAGTTTAGTCATACATGATCAACCCTAAGATCTGTTAATCATGTTACAGCCCGTAGGCAGACAGTAAGTAAGTGCAATCGAGCTAAACAGGTGCTCGTCGGCTAAACGCCTCAAAAGAATATTTTACAAGTGGGAGAGCCAAAAATAACCCACTCGTTGCCAGGGTTCCGTCTACTGGCCACCATCTGGCTGGAAGGTAGGTAGATCCTCTGGAGCTGCTCCAAAATCTGGCCACACAAAACCAGCTGGGTCAGACCCCAGAAAGAGCAAGTGCCACAAAGGAGGTTTCACTTAAGAACTAAAACCAGCAATCAGCACAAGATATAAATAAAAATAAGAACTAAAATTAAAGAAAATACACCAGGATGATATACGACGAGATAACCAAGGAACTATTCAGATAACCAGGTTACAACCAGTAAACCAAACAAGGACCGGGGTTGTAACCCTTCGTCTGAACAGAACTTGGAATTCTCACCATTTATCAGTAAAATAAATACAAGCATTCTGGTCATTCAATAATCTGGAACAGGATCAAGGCAAGACTAGACTGGTTAGACTCCGTCCAATCACTTCACGGCCAAGCAAGAATTACGGCTTGATACTTTAACTAACTAGGGTTGTCACAAGCCTAATTACTAACAAGATGCAGTAAGATTATTCCATAGCCACAAGCCCTGCAGACCATCCAGGTTACCCGGGTTAAAAGATTAGAGTTGAATTCAGGTGGGTACATCATCCAGAAAACGAATGTACCCTTAGGTAGCTTGAAGGGTGCAACACATGACAGTGTGCTGGAAATGTGCCCTACTCGACGGCAGGCTACAGATCCCAAGGCGTGCGCAGGTAACGGGATTGCCTGTAGCTGGGAAATCTCGTCATGACTAATGTATTAATCTAGTTATTAGCCTTAGTCCATTTTGATAGGTACTCCTGACCGTGGTACTCAGGAGTCCCTGTCCTAGACATAATGCAAGACAGGACTGGTTTATTTATACAAACACAATCGCCCACGGTGTCCAGATTAATTATACATGTCATGTCATGTCAGGTAGCCGTCGCAACAGCTATTCGAAAAAATCATGTCAGGTTATCATGCCAAGTGTACTTGTCAGGAGTACGCCACGACGGGCCAATATCAGGTCATGTCAGGTTATTATGTCACGAGTGCACCACTACGGGTCACTATCACGTCATGCTCAATTATCAATTACAAACATATCAAGTAAATTCGTGATAATCAGGCTACGCTCAGGTCAGGCTACGCTCAGGCCAGGCTACGCTCAGGTCAGGCTATGCTCAAGTCAGCGTATGCAAGACATACGCTTCCAAAAGGCAGCGTATGTACTCCATAAGACTCCTCATCAATACAGCGTATGGGGTCCATACGACTCCTTATCAAGGCAGCGTATGAGGTCTATACGACTCCTCATCAAGGCAGCATATGAGGTCCATACGACTCCTCATCAAGGCAGTGTATGAGGTCCATACGACTCCTCATCAAGGCAGCGTATGAGGTCCATACGACTCCTCATCAAGACAGCGTATGAGGTCCATACGACTCCTCATCAAGGCAGCGTATGTAAGACATACGCTTCCAAAGGACAGCGTATGAGTCAGACTGCGCTGCGCTAAAGAGCGCGCGCAGCTCAGTGGCACAAGCTAAAAAGCTCGTGCACACTGCTCGCTGTCTTCTCCAAATCAGCAGGAACTCCATGGTTGAACCCAAAGCTTCAAAAGTCCATAACTTGGTCAAAACAAGTCCAAATCCAACTTTTCAAAGGTCAAAATTGGGTAGAATAAAATTCTCTACAACATGAAACCATCAAAACTTGAAAAACAAAGAAGTTTGATAGATCAAAACCACCAAAATCCAAAAATAACTAATTTCTAGAGCTACAAAAATTAAAGCCTCAAAATAGAAAATGACAAGTTCTAATGTGTCTTAGAAACATGAGGAGAAGCTAATAGAACAATAAAAATGGGCTCTCTTGTGGAAGTAAGTTGCACTTGCCTAGACCTCTCTCTTCTCTCTCTAGTAGGTGAAGGGAGTAAAGGGAAGAAGAAGAAAAGATTAATGAAGAGAGAGAAGAAGAATAGGTAATAAATATGAGTGGTGGTGGTAGGTAGGGGGTTTACCCCTTGGTTCATGATGAACCAAGAGCAATCCCAAACCGAACCAAGCCAACCTAAATCAAGAATAAACCAAGCCCAGGGAGGAAATTAAGCAAGGAAATCATGCAATACAAGAATAAATACGTACACGTATTCCAGAAATACGTAATACGAACCACAGGCATTACAACTCTACCCACCTTAAAAGAATTCCGTCCTCGGAATTTAATCGAGAGGCTAGAGGAGCAATGACAAGCTACATTAATCACATGCAAGCTATAACTAGGCAGACAATCACTCATTCAAGCAAGGAATCGAAGGCATGAGGCATAAGAAAGACATTATACCTCGCGAGTCAAACAAGTCGGGATATCGCGATCGGATATTATCCTCACGCTCCAACGTTGACTCCCCCAAAGAGTGATGACCCCAAGCAACTCGGACTAACTTGATAGTCTTGTTCTTGAGGATCTTCTCTCTTCGGTCCAATATAGACACGGGCCTCTCCTTATACGAAAGTTGGTACTAACAACCAATTTCGAATGATCCAGGATGTGGCTCGGGTCCGGAATATACCGTCGTAATTGGGATACATGGAACACGTCATGCACCTCGCTTAGCGACGGTGGAAGAGCGAGACGATAGGATACATCTCCTACTCGCTCCAGAATGTCAAACGGTCCTATATACCTAGGACTAAGCTTGCCCCGTACGCCGAAACGAATGACGCCACGGTTAGGCAAAATCCTCAGGAATACATGATCGTCGACCGAAAACTCGAGAGGGCGCCGATGAGAATCGGCCCAATGGTGCTGGCGATCTTGGGCAACTCGAAGATGATCTCTGACTCGCCTGACCACTTCAACTGTCTGGCAATCATTTCTGGACCAAGCATCTGTCTCTCTCCAACATCATCCCAGGCTAGCGGGGATCTGTACTTCCTACCATACAGTACCTCGAACGGTGCCATCTGGATACTGGCCTGGAAACTGTTGTTGTACGAGAATTTCACCAGGTGCAAGTGATCTTCCCATGAACCACCGAAGTCAAGTGTGCAAGACCGCAACATGTCTTCAAGAGTCTGGATCGTGCGCTCCGACTGGCCATCTGTCTGCGGGTGATATGCTGAACTGAACTGGAGATGAGTTCCCAAACTCTCTTGCAAGCTACGCCAAAAGTGCGATGTAAATCTTGAATCTCGGTCCGAGGTGATACTGACTAGCACACCGTACAATCTGACAATCTGCCTGAGGTACATCTTTGCTAACTGAGCCGTCGACTGACCAACTCTGAATGGAAGAAAGTGAGCCACTTTCGTGAGCCTGTCAACTATAACCCAGATAGCATCTCAACCAGCTGGGGATCTAGGTAGTCCAGTCACAAAATCCATGGTCACATGCTCCCACTTCCATTCTGGAATCGGTAAGGGCTGAAGAAGTCCAGCCGGTCTCTGATGTTCGACTTTAACTTGTTGGAAAACCAAACACCGAGAGACAAACCGAGCTATCTCCCGCTTCATGCCATTCCACCAGAAGTGCTGCCGGATATCTCGGTACATCTTCGTACTGCCGGGATGGATGGAATACTGCGAACTGTGCGCTTCTGACATGATCTCCTGCCGGATATCTCCGCTGGGTACACAAAGACGCTTACCATGTCGAAGTGTACCATCCTCATGAATACATAAATCTGGTCTTCGTCCTGCCTTATACTCTACTCTGAGTCGCTGAAGCTTGGAATCTGCCGACTGCGCCATCCGGATTCTCTCGACTATAGTGGACTGAACTTGCATACTGGCCATCAAGGCCACACTGGAAGGGAGAACAACTTCAATACCCATCTTCTGAAGATCTGCTAACAGCTCTGGTTGCGCTGTTAGAAAATAAATTCCCGCTCTCCTGCTCAATGCATCCGCAACAACATTGGCCTTCCCAGGATGATACTGCAGGTTGACATCATAATCCACAAGAAGCTCCAGCCACCTTCTCTGACACATGTTAAGATCCTTCTGGGTGAAAACATACTTTAGGCTCTTATGGTCGGTGAAAATCTCCACCCTGTCTCCATACAAGTAGTGCCTCCACAACTTAAGTGCAAACACCACTGCTGCCAGCTCCAAGTCATGGGTTGGGTAATTTCTCTTATGATCACGAAGTTGTCGTGACGCATAAGCTATTACCTTCCCATGCTGCATCAGAACACATCCTAAACCTCTGCCTGAAGCATCACAGTACACTGAGAATCCTCCGGTCCTATCTGGAAGCGTGAGAATAGGAGCTGTTATCAGGCCTCGCTTCAACTGCTCAAAAGAACTCTGACACTCTGCTGTCCAAGCAAACTGTGCATCCTTGCAGGTTAACTGCGTCAATAGCGCTGAAATTCGAGCAAAATCCGAAACAAACCACCGGTAGTAGCCGGCCAATCCAAGAAAACTACGAACCTCTGCAACTGTGCTGGGCACTGGCCATGACTCAATAGCCACAATATTCTGGGGATCCACTTCTACTCCTCCTCGAGTGATGATATGACCCAAGTACGAAATACGATCGAGCCAGAACTCGTATTTACTGAACTTGGCATATAACTGGTGCTCTCTGAGGATCTGAAGAACTATACGGAGATGCTACTCATGCTCTGCTTCACTCTTACTGTAGACCAGAATTTCATCCAAGAACACAATCACAAACTGATCCAAGTAAGGCATGAAGATGCGATTCATGAGGTCCATGAATACTACCGGCGCATTGGTTGCTCCAAAAGGCATAACAAGGAATTTCTAATGCCTATATCTCGATCTAAAAGTTGTCTTCGGGATGTCCTGCTCTCTGACTCTGATCTGATGATAACTTGAGCGCAAATCAATCTTCGAGAATACTGAAGCCCCCTTGAGTTGATCAAATAAGTCATCTATCCTCGGAAGAGGGTATCTGTTCTTGATTGTCACTGAGTTCAAGGTACGATAATCAACACATAACCTGGACGTACCATCCTTCTTTTTCACAAGAAGCATTGGGGCTCCCCAAGGCGATCCACTAGCACGAATGAATCCCTTGGTTCTGAGTTCTTCAATCATCTTGTACAATATCTCCAACTCTGACGGTGCCATCCTGTAGACTCTCTCTGACACTGAGGCTGTCCCGGGAATCAAGTCTATAGTGAACTCGATCTTCCGCTCCGGAGGCATACCTGGAAGTTCTTTTGGGAAAACATCTGGAAACTCCTCGACTATCCTGGGCAACTGAACTGCTGCTACTGCCATCCGCAATACTGGAGGAGATGACTCAACTTCGCCTCGGGAGAAATAAAACTCTGGCTCGCCTGGAATGCTAAAAATAACCCTGCCAATGTGGCAGTCTATCCTAGCATACTGGTTCCTCAACCAATCCATCCCTAGGACCACATCATAATCGGCCATCGGGAACTCTATCAATCTAGCGGGAAATTCTCTACCGCTAACTACGATCCGACAAGAGAAAAATACTCTATCTACTCCCACAAGTCCATTACCAGTAAGTATATTAAGCCTTACTGAAAATGACTCGGGCTCTAATCCTACCCGTGTCGTGAATCGTGCAGACATAAATGAATGCGATGCACCAGAATCAAATAAAGCTGAAGCTGGAAAGGAGTTACGAGAATAGTACCTGCCACTACCTCTCCTGGTGCCAATCCTTCCTCCACGGTCATCACCATAGCCTGACCGTGCCCTCGGGGGGCTGGTCCCCTCTGCTGAAATCCTCGCTGCCTGCTCTGACTCTGGGCTTGGACTTGTGCATACTGCTGGGGGTTCTGCTGCTGGAACACTTGGGTCTGAGGCAACAAGGGCCTCGGCAATGGATACTGCTGCTGCTGGACCGGAGCTGGTCCTCTCACCGAAGAGCTAGAAAGGTTGGACGATGATGAACCACCCCTATTCGGGCAGGATCCAACCCTATGGTCTGGTGCTCCACAAGCCAGACACAATCCCTGTGCCCTGCGACATTCTGCCACCACATGGCCTGGCTTCCCACAATGAGAACAACCCACTGCGGAAGGTTGCTTCTGCTTCTGCTGCTGAGGGTGCGTCAGAGTTGAATACTGAACCGACGTTACTGAGGCCGCTCGCCTCGGAGCTCCAATAGTCAAAGCCCTGGCTACCGGGGCCGGTGCTGAAGACTGATTCATCTGGCCATGAGATCTCTTCCGACCTCTGGCCCTATCCACAATCCTCTGGGAGGTATACTCATGCCTCCGGGCTGCTATCAAGACTGCATCAAAAGTCTGATGCTCAAACTGCTCAACTGCCAACAAGATCTCTAGGTGAAGTCCCTGCTGGAACCGCTGGGCTCTATCATACTCGGTTGCCACCAAAGTGGGAGCAAACCGACTGAGTCTGGAAAACTCGGCCGCATATCCGTCGACCTTCCTGCCCATCTACTTCAGATTGGTGAACCTCGTCTGTAGATCGTACCGAGCTACAGCATCAAAATACTTGGTCTGGAATCTCTTTCTGAATACTGCCCAAGCAATAGGGGCCACTAATCCGACGGCCTGAGCTGTCCACCAGCTGCGTGCAAGATCCAATAACTGTAAGCGCACCACGGCTACCTTCTCATTCTCTGGGGTCCTGGCTGCTTCTAGAATCACCTCTGTATCCTGAAGCCAGGCATCCGCCGTGATAGCATCTTCACTACCGTCGAAGAATGGAGGGTTCAAGCGCTTGAAGCTGTTGGCCGCGTTGTTACCCTGATGACCTCCTCTGGTCAGAGCATCCGATACTGCCTGGTGCAAGGCATCTCCACGACGATCTTGGGAAGCTATCAAGGTCCTGACGAGTCCTACCAAAGTGCCATCATCAGGCTCGGCAGGTTGAACTGGCTGAACTGGTGGCTCTTCTCCAATAGGCTCGACTCTGGAGGCTACTCCAGAATGCTAGGCTTGATCTCCAGGTTGCTGCTGGCCCGCGGGAGGTGCTCCGCCTTGCTGGTCGGTAGGACCACGAACAATACCGCTGAAGAAGACGACATAGGGAACAATAACGAAGGACCAGGACAGATCAACGATACAAGCATATGATCAAGACAAGAATCCAGGGATTCAGAAGATACGAGCAGAGATCAAGGACGAATACTGATTGAGACATCTATTCGGTACCCTCACATATCTTGATTTACAAGACCTGCATGGGCCACCACTTAAACCATGTCACGCCCCAGAACCAGAATACTGGAAAGCGGGGGCAGACATAGCCAGCTACGTATATAAAATAGAATCCATCTCGCTATACGGTCACGGCTGTCTAGATACATGAAGGTTTATCTACAAGCCAACAGTCTCTTAAGGTCATGAACAAGCCTAGTGTCTCAATCACAAGCAAGTAAGTAAAAGTCACAAGATGTATGATCATTAAATATACAATAGTAAGGCATCCCAAACATTACATATTCAGTTGATCATGAAGCTAGTCATTACAAAATGTCAGGACTAGCAAGAGTTTAGTCATACATGATCAACCCTAGGATCTGTTAATCATGTTACAGCCCGTAGGCAGACAGTAAGTAAGTGCAATCGAGCTAAACAGGTGCTCGTCGGCTAAAAGCCTCAAAAGAATATTTTACAATAGAGTGGGAGAGCCAAAAATAACCCACTCGTTGCCAGGGTTCCGTCTAGTGGCCACCATCTGGCTGGAAGGTCGGTAGATCCTCTGGAGCTGCTCCGAAATCTGGCCACACAAAATCAGCTGGGTCAGACCCCAGAAAGAGCAAGTGCCACAAAGGAGGCTTCACTTAAGAACTAAAACCAGCAATCAGCACAAGAAATAATAAAAGTAAGAACTGGAATTAAAGAAAATACACCAGGATGATATACGACGAGATAACCAAGGAACTATTCAGATAACCAGGTTACAACCCGTAAACAAAACAAGGACCGGGGTTGTAACCCTTCGTCTGAACAGAACTTGGAATTCTTACCATTTATCAGTAAAATAAATACAAGCATTCTGATCATTCAATAATCTGGAACAGGATCAGGGCAAGACTAGACTGGTTAGACTCCGTCCAATCACTTCACGGCCAAGCAAGAATTACGGCTTGATACTTTAACTAACTATGGTTGTCACAAGCCTAATTACTAACAAGATGCAGTAAGATATTCCACAGCCACAAGTCCTGCAGACCATCCATGTTACCCGGGTTAAAAGATTAGAGTCGAATTCAGGTGGGTACATCATCCAGGAAATGAATGTACCCTTAGGTAGCTTGAAGGGTGCAACACATGACAGTATGCTGGAAATGTGCCCTACTCGACGGCAGGCTACAGATCCCAAGGCATGTCTAGGTAACGGGATTGCCTGTAGCTGGGAAATCTCGTCATGACTAATGTATTAATCTAGTTATTAGCCTTAGTCCATTTTGATAGGTACTCCTGACCGTGGTACTCAGGAGTCCCTGTCCTAGACATGATGCAAGACAGGACTGGTTTATTTATACAAACACAATCGCCCACGGTGTCCAGATTAATTATACAGGTCATGTCATGTCAGGTAGCCGTCGTAAAAACTATTCGAGATAATCAAGTCAGGTTATCATGCCAAGTGTACTTGTCAGGAGTATGCCACGACGGGCCACTATCAGGTCATGTCAGATTATTATGTCAGGAGTGCACCACTATGGGTCACTATCACGTCATGCTCAATTATCAATAACAAACATATCATGTAAATTCGTGATTATCAAGTTCAGGACAAAAAATCCAGGGTAATAGAAGATCTATTAAAATATCAAGGCTATAGAAGATCCAGGGTAATCAGGCTACGCTCAGGTCAGGCTACGCTCAAGCCAGGCTACGCTCAGGCCAGGCTACGCTCAAGCCAGGCTACGCTCAGGCCAGGCTACGCTCAAGTCAGCATATGCAAGACATACGCTTCCAAAAGGCAGCGTATGTACTCCATACGACTCCTCATCAATGCAGCGTATGGGGTCCATACGACTCCTCATCAAGGTAACGTATGAGGTCCATACGACTCCTCATCAAGGCAGCGTATGAGGTCCATATGACTCCTTATCAAGGCAGCGTATGAGGTCCATACGACTCCTCATCAAGGCAGCGTATGTAAGACATACGCTTCCAAAGGGCAGCGTATGAGTCAGACTGCGCTGCGCTAAAGAGCGTGCGCAGCTCAGTGGCGCAAGCTAAAAAGCTCGCGCACACTGCTCACTGTCTTCTCTAAATCAGCAGGAACTCCATGGTTGAACCCAAAGCTTCAAAAGTCCATAACTTGGTCAAACAAGTCCAAATCCAACTTTTCAAAGGTTAAAATTGGGTAGAAAAAATTCTCTACAACATGGAACCATCAAAACTTGAAAAACAAAGAAGTTTGATAGATCAAAACCACCAAAATCCGAAAATAACTAATTTTTAGATCTATAAAAATTAAAGCCTTAAAATGGAAAATGACAAGTTCTATGTGTCTTAGAACATGAGGAGAAGCTAATAGAACAATAAAAATGGGCTCTCTTGTGGAAGCAAGTTGCACTTACCTAGACCTCTCTCTTTTCTCTCTAGTAGGTGAAGGGAGTAAGGAAAGCAGAAGAAGAGATTAATGAAGAGAGAAGAAGAATAGGTAATAAATATGAGTGGTGGTGGTAGTAGCGGGTTCACCCCTTGGTTCATGATGAACCAAGAGCAATCCCAAACCGAACCAAGCCAATCTAAACAAAGAATAAACCAAGCCCAGGGAGGAAATTAAGCAAAAAATCATGCAATACAAGAATAAATACGTATACGTATTCCAGAAATACGTAATACGAACCACCGGTATTACAAATTTTGAATGAGAATCATATGGGCAAACGTTTGCATATTGTATTTGTTGCAAGTATTAATGCAAATGTCTGATATTCTATATTGTAGATAATATGGTGTGTGGTGTCACCAGAAGCATATTATCAGTTCCCTATGGAGTATATAAATAGTTCACAACCTAGATGGACTTGGACAATCTATTGGAAAGGTTTAGTGTAATCTGGTATTAGTCTATCTTGACTATAGGTTTATACTAGTATACTTTGTGTGTATTAAACATGACCACTTGAGGTTGTTCTCTTTGTAGTGACTACATAAGAGAACAAACACCTCTGTTATTATGGATGCTTGTGCTCTTAATCCGGATATAATAACAGACATGTATATGCAATGTGCATTACTTTCTCATAAAAGAGTGAGATTTATTATGGATCAATAACCTCTATGAATTGGGTAATAATATTGTATATGATGGGCTGTTAATTATAAATGGAATCCATGTCCCGATACATCGGGTTGATGATGTCCCCTTAAGGAGCTCATAAGGATTTTCATGTAAACCCTGCAGGTGGATTATATCCGACATGACAAATAAAGTTGAGCGGTACTACTTAAGGATAAAAGATGTCGAATCAATATAGTTGTCAGTAACTTAATTTGATCGACGGACATACGATATCTTAACATGGGGAGCCAAATGAGCATATAAAAGGAGTCCACAAACATAATTTAGGATTAGGGAGGTAGTGTAACAATAGCTTTTAGTGGATCGAGCTATTGTTAATGGCCTGGATGTGTGTTCGGGCTGAACACGGGATATCCAGATCCGTTAGGAGGCCTAACCCTATTTTCCTCATGGTCCCTACCGTAGCCTATATATTACTCTATTCTCTGGCCGCCAGATTACTGATCAGAAATCAAATACTTTCTCTAAATTTGTGATTCACGTAAGGAAAGAAAGAGAGGACTGCCAAGGAAGAAAAGGTTGGGAGATCGTCACCCACACGACGTCCAACTCGAGGAAGGAATACGTGCAGAAGATCTTGGGTTGTCCGCTCGAGATTGCCAGGAATTACTTGTCTCCTTTCCGTCGCAGGTATAATTTGTGAACCCTAGTTTTTTCCTATAAAGGGTTAGACACGTATTAGATCTTTTTAACTTTCTATCGATCAATACGCACACCAAAGAAAGGGTCCTGGGAATCCCCAGTTCCATCAGAAATTGCGTAGGTCCAGTCCCACATGCTGACTATAGATTACAAGTTTGATTTGCAAGTATCTATAGTCAGTGCATCTGGAGTACCCAGCGGCATTTTGAGTGTCTCTCGACGGAAGCGCTCAATGAAACGTTCAGCAGTTTCATTAGGCCGTTGGTTAATTTTGATAAGGGCCGACATGGTTATATCGTTTATTCCCTCATAGAATCGTTCCAGGAACATCTGCTTGAATCCTACAAAGGAGGTTATGTAACCATCTGGCAAACTGCAATACCAGTCATAAGCTGCACCCGCCAAGCACCTGACGAATACTCTAGTGAGTAGAGCATCATTCGGCTGGAGCTGATCGGTCATTACCTCGAAGTGATTGAGTACTGACTTGGAGATGAACTGCCATCAAACAGCATGATGGTTGGTGGCTTATATTTATGTGGAAATGAGACTTCCTTCCACTCTATCGGGTAGGGTTGCTTGATCCCCAACTTTTGCAGACCATCCTTCTACTTGAAAGCTTCGAATTGGCTAGAAGCTTCACTGCTTCATTAGTATCCCTAATGCTTGGGGAGCAGTAGACTGGTTCGATGCATTAGGAGGTGGGACTGCATGATAAGTACCACCCCCAGTACCAGAATGACTTGGAGCTGGCATGGGCGTTGTGAGAAGATTGTACCCCCGACCAGTATTAGCAGGACTGATGCTATAATGTGTTCTTGGGTTGGAACTGGATTCACAATCGATGGAACAGTATGTTGTGCCATAATCACAGTATGCATATTCACCATTATTTCGGTCATATTCTTCAAATTGGCCTTTAAAGCAGCGATCCTCTGCTCTTAACTGCCGGAGATGGATGTATCTTGTTCTTCGTTAGTGACATAGGCAGTCACTTCTCTGGCCATCGAGGAAGAGCTGGTAGAAAAGATGGTCCATTCAGAGCCTTCACTATTGGCATCGAAGTCATGCAAGGAACCACCCCAGGATGAAGATTATTCTTTTGATTGAGGAAATCTTGGTTAGAATCAAGAAGATTCCTTTAACCGATTGTTCTTGGTCGGAAGGAAGATTCCTTTTACTGATTGTCTATCGACTTCTTGATCCGGTATGTCGGTAGACTCCTTCGCCGGAATCACGGATCCGATTAAGGTATTGTTGACTAGGGTTACGGCTGCATTACATCTTGGATGTTTTCTACCCCCCGTGCTTCGAGATGTCATTTGACTGAAGCATACAACAGTTCATCTTCGTCCACTATCACAAGTTCAGGAGTCTGAGGGTAGTTCAAAACGGTCGAAGAAAACCGTTTAGCTGACTGGCAGCAACATTTGATCACTACTTCATGGTGGTAATTAGAGTGATATTTTTGATGCAGAATTACAGATGGACGAGACGGTCCTGTGATTTTTTGCTTTTGTACAAGAAGTTCGCAGAGATTTGTTATAGTGACAGGATAAGAAAAAGTCAGAGGTACACATTTCTTGATGATGTTAGGAACATAATTCCGGTTCTTTAGGTGCCGTGTTTCCTGTGTGTACAAAGAAGTGCTGACTTCATTGGCATATGTGAGAGGATTCTTGATTCGAGAAACTCTCCTTGTGCACAACTTGGCAAGTGGCGCAGATTGTTTTTGATGTGTGCTTGATATTGTTCTGCGCTAGTTAAGGTAGGTGCGCATGTCAGGGTTGTGCGCCACCTGACTGTCTGTCTGAGACACCCTTAATTTACCCTGCTTTGTTCTTAAAATGTGCAGGATAGGAAGATCCTGGCTCTGGCTTGACTGGCGCTGGCCATGAGGAATGGGAAGGATGCCCTGTTGTTCTGCACACCATTTTTCAGTACGTTTGGCATGACACAGTTGAGCAGCAGAAGATGGATTTCGAGCAAAATCTAGTATCTTGGCATTGATTTGACTATCTTTGCCAAGAGAAGTAGACCTTCTATTCAGGTGTGTTCTTGTATTGACTGGCACGGAGGTACAATCAGATGCGTTTTCCACCGAGTCCAGGACTGGGGAATGATAAGGAGAGGCCATAGGGTGCTTTCCTTTGTTCTTTGCAGGGGTAGTAGTGATTATCTTCTCTACCAAGTTTAGAACTGGAGAGGAAGAGGGATTGGCCATGCGGCCTTGTCCCTTAGTTGGCGCCAGAATAGTGATTGGTGCATCCACCCTCTACCATTTTCAGAATTGGTGAGAAGAAGAAGTGGCCATGTAGCGTTGTCCTTTAGTTGGTGCCTGGACAGTGATTGGAGCACTCTCTACCAAGTTTAGAACTGAAGAGGAAGAAGGAGTAGCCAGGCGGTGTTGTCCCTTGATTGACGCCTGAGCATTGGTTGGGCCATCCACCAATTTCATAATTGGTGAGGGAGAAATGGCTACAGAGCTTTTATCCATGACTGGCACAACAGCAGTGATTGGTGCACGGGAGGACTTTGGAGTCCAGATGGCACGCGCCTTGTTCTTGGCAGCAACAGTGGTACGCTTGGCACCCCCTGCGCCAATTATTGCTTCATAGGCAGTTTGGTCGACTTTCACGACCAATAACTTATGCGTCATTCCGATAGACGCAACATCGCATTGAGTTGTCACTTTCTCGTCGGAGGAGAAAGTAATCCCTAGCAGAGTTATCTGGTTGTTTGCAAAAAATAAAAGTATTCCTTTACAAACTAGAAAAAAGTACAAGAGTATAATTGATTTTTGGGGAAGTACAACTATAGGAATATGATCAAAAGACGACCACTTATCCCTTGGACGATGCGATATCGAAGAACAAAGCCTTTGGAGAGTGCTGCAGCAAGTGCTCAGGAGATTATGATCATTAGTGATGCTTTGCAAGTGATTTGAAACTCTATTTATAGAGTTCTAGAGATAACTGTTAAGTAGTTATCCTGATTGGCGCACCATTCATCCCTTGGCGCGAACAGTTAGTTTAACTGCTTGGATGCATGGCATGATGTGATTGATATGCGCTTGGTCTTGGGCAGTATCACAGACACGTTCTTCGAGATTAGTGGCATGTGTGCCACGTAATCTAACTGCTTCAGGATGATTTGATCAAATGGCGTCCACTGCAGGGTAGCGCCAGGCGCTACTTGTTGAGTGGCGCCACTGAATGATATAATACTAATGATCATCTCATGCCAATTATAGATGGCGCGAGACAGCTGTTGGTCATTAACGGCGGATCTGACATGTCTGACCAAATCTCCTCGAGCGCCACGCGCTCAAAATTCGAACAGATTTTTCTTGACTGTGGTGTTGTTAGTCATGATGATAACTGTTTATCTTCTCTAAGAAGATGGCCACGTGGCGGGTAGCGCCACTAGATATATGGCACCATATGATTTATGGCGCCATCTGACGACTGGCACCACTTGATGATCTGAAAGTTGGCGCTTCTTAAGAGTAGCACAGGGTGTTGAGTGAACTTTTTAGGCTTCTACAATTATAGTCTTCTAGGGTTTGCATCATCCACAAAATCTGAGCACAACAACGTCCTACGGCGATATACTCAGGCTCAGTTGTCGATAATGCTACAAAATTTTATTTTTGCTAAACCAAGTGACTAAAGCCTTTCCTAGGAAATGACACGTTCCGCTTATACTTTTACAATCTACTTTGCATCCAGCAAAATCAGCATCTGAGTAACCGATTAGGTCAAACGATGTGGTTTTGGGATGTCACGTCCCGCTTCCAGAATACGGCGAGCCGAGTACGTAACATCATCCCCAGGCTATGCGACATACGAATACTCTAGTACCCATATTTGCTATCGTCGCCCGTAAGGTTATAGAATAGGTTATCACAGGTCATAATCTTGAAATAAAAAAAATCAGTATCATTCTAAAAGTGACATTCTAAACTATAAATAGGGAAATAACTTTTTCTACCCAGTACAACAATTAACCAAATATAACTATATATAATACATTTATACCTTAAATAAATGATGAGAAGAAATCTGGTTCCAACATAATCGTCTTCAATGGCATCATCAGTTCTTGTCTCCATATGTACTTCAATATTTGATGGCAACTTCCTTTGGAATATTGCTATAAAACTAGTGATAATACTAGGTCGTCAAACGACATAAAAGCCCTCAGTCAAGGACGAAGAAAATAAATTAAATGAAATGAAAATCTGAAAATGATTGGATTCTCAAATTTCGAAGGGTTAAGAAATAGAATACTAAATTCCTATGACTTGTTATAGTGTAAACTTGAAATATGATTCTGATTAAATTTTATTCTAGTAAATTCTCCGATATCCGTCTTATAGTTAAGTCCTAATAATTCACACTCATAATCCTTACAATCACAATCACAGTCACAGTCATAATCATAATCATATTCATAATCATAAATTAATACATTAGGATCACCTACTCACTACAATGCACGATTACAAGCATAAAGAACGAAACAACAGCTACCGTGTAATATCCAACATCTACTAATATCTGCATTGTCAACTGAATTTTTTAACCTGACATCAGTACAGTAATCCACCCCTACACCAAACAAAGACAAGGAAATGAATCACGGCACCGAGACAACTTACGTACCAGCTGACTAGTAAGCAACACACCCAAATAAGAAATCAACAATCAATCGCAATCATAAAGAAGTTTTCTATATGCTTATGCAATTTAGAGAACACATCTGGATCAAATTCATTCCATTTTATCGGCAACAATTCCGTGACCAGGGATCAGGTTGTGTCTGGATGGTATGGTGCCAAAGATCCAACCCCCCATATTTATTGTGGAAAATTTGTAATATGATTATTATATTTGATTTTACACCAAGAATTTACTGGACTGGACTATACTCGAATTTTATTGGTGAGCTAGGCCTCACCCCTGGCATCGTAAGGCCTTACGGATGGCGAAAAACTACTGATCAAATTTTTAAATGTTGTTTATTATATTGCAGAGAATTTGGGTGTGATCCAGTTGTTCTCTCCCTCCCTATGCACTAACCTAAAGCTACAAAAATCCTATATTATCTTAAATTAAGTTTTTGTTGGTTACTAGCATGAATCTTAAATCTCGATTCGTGTATCTAATTACTACGAATAACAAGAATATGATTCACAATTTATTTTTTTCCAGAAGCATAAAACCATAATACTGGATACCATAATTTCAATACTTGTTATTTCTTTAAATAAATCAAGACGTAGTCACAAGATATTAATATTTCAATACCTTGGCCTGTTTTTTAATTGAAACTCGATAGAAGTCCATAATATTATCAGATTCAATTTGTACTTTCTAGCAGAAACACATGATACACATGATTAGGTTTCTCTTGCGTGTCTACGTGTCTGTGTCCTACGTAACTTAAGTTCTAAGAAATTCGACCCCTACAATTTAAATAAAAATATTAAGTCTGTCTCTAAGAAAACTGACTCAAAATTCCTATGAATTGGGTTATATATATATATATATATATATATATTTTTATATATATTTATATATATATATATATATATATATATATATATATATATATATATATATATGAAAAAATATTGGGATATGAGCCATAGGCTCATACTATTACATGAGCCATTCCACGTTGCTTCCATGTGTACCAATAAAAATAGTGACATGAAAGTTTTTTAAAAAAATAAATAGAAATAAAAGATCTCATAAATAATTTGATAAATAATAACTTATCATATCTTTGCCTAGGAACATACCAAATATGTTTACCTAAGAATTTAAATAGATAGAAATAGAATATCCCATAATGTCAATGTTAATATTAATGTTAATACTAACATTAATGTTAATGCTATTGTTAATGTTAATATTAGTATTAATTTAATGTTAATATTATGTTAATTTTAATGTTAATATTAATGTTAATTTTAATATTAATTTTATAATTTAAATATTAATATTAATATTAATTTAGTGTTAATATTAATATTAATGTTAATCTTAATGTTAATGTTAATGTTATATTAATATTAATATTAATATAATATTAATTTTAATGTTAATATTTATGTTAATATATGTTATATTAATTTTAATGTTAATATTAATGTTAATATTAAAATTAATTTTAATTTTAATATCAATATTAATTTTAGTTTTAATGCTAATTGAATTCTAATTTTAATTTGGAGGGACAGATGACATTATTCCTACTTAATTCCTAGGCAAATATATTTGGTAAGTTCCTAAGCAAAAATTAGGTAAGTTATTATTTATCAAATCTTTATGAGATCTTTTATTTCTATCTATTTAAATTTCCTCTTCTAAGTCATTATGTTTTATTGGTCCACATGTAAGCCACGTGGGATAGCTTATATAAGTGTATGAGCCTATGGCTCATATCCCATTTTCGTATATATATATATATTATATTATATAATATATATATATATATATATATATAAAGAAACCCCCCCTCTATTTATTAAAAGGCTCAAAATGCCGAAGCCCGGCCAAGTATACAGGACACAAAATGACAGCCTATACAAGTATACCACCAAAAGCGACCTTAGAGGGAATGAGGGACCTCCACTAGCAAGAACTAAAGGAGGGTAGTTGTAAAATCCCTATTTTATTATTATTTTATTAGACTTAAAAATGAATTTATACAATTTATGGTTTTATTTTTTATTTTTTATTTTTTTGATGACCCGGTTTGGCCAATTCAGTCCGAACAGGGCCCGAACCAAATTTAAGTCCATGTGAGCATGTGGGGTGGCTAAGGTGGCCATATAGGAATATTTTATGTATATACAAATATTTTCTAAATTACTTTAGAATTTTATGTGCAATTTCTAATTATTTAATTATTCGTACAATTATTGGTTTTTTTTAATTATTAAATAATATTTTACTAGATTGTATATGTTTCTGCACCCGGATAAGGGTGTATGTACAGTTCATCCATTGGAGAAATTTTTATTAATTTATTATTATTAAATTTATTTTGTAGATATTATTAAACAAGTTTATTCTATTAAGATATTATTATTATTTTGAGTTTATTTATTGTGAATTGAATTTATATATATGTGTAGATATATTTAAATATTAAATATTTGGGTATGTGACATTTAAAGTATTTGTATTTAAATGATTTTTTGGATATATAGTTATATATATAAAAGATTTAAGAATAAGAAAAGAAAAAAAAAAAAAAAAAAAAAGAAAAGGCAAAAGAAAAAATAATATACAACCACCCACCACCCACCTAAAGTGGGCGGGCCCCATCCCCTACATTCTTGCTGTTGTACGCAGCAACCAACCCGCGGGAAAAAAAAAAAGAATATGGGGCTTTAGTGGCAATCCTAATAGTATTAGGTTTTATCCGAAATTGTTTTATATAACTTCTCCCACAGACCTCAAAACCCTAATCTTCCAAAATGAAAGTTGAGGCTGATTATACCCTCTTCAATTATGAATTGTTTCACCAGCGGCGGAGCTTTGTGCGAGACGAACGGAGCATCGGAAGTCAGCCCCGCGTCATCCACGGAGCAGTTTTCCCACTCAAGGTACCTAACTTTACCGTGCGATTTCTCCCTCATTTTAACTCCGTTTTTAGATCCGTAAATTTATGTGGAAAGCCCACATGACCCTCTTCGAGATCCCCTAGGTGGATCTTGACATGGCCATCCATCTTACTCGAAAAATCGAGACAAAGTTGGAGAAAAACCACTTTTCTGAAATAGTAAAAACTGTTTTGAAACACCAACTTGTCGCCCAATTTTCTTGCTGTGCATTAAAGATCTGTAAAAACTAATTAAAAGACAGTTAAAGACAACATAACCGAGATTGTAACGCACTTTTTGGATTCACTTTTCATCTAGTATGTAGAAAGTTACACGTTGTTAAAGTTTTACGAAAAATTGTAAATTCTGTTTTCAAAAAGTGGAAAAACACCCGATACGGCATGCGTCCCGACAAATCGGGCGACCCCGTCACAAAACGAGAGTACCGAAAGGTCTGTATCGACTTTACGGACGTGTGGGTTTTGACGGAATTCAAATTGGCTGCGTGTGTGCGACGAATTTGACCTGTATCCGTCAAATTTTTCCGTATCGGGCTTTTCGGAATTTCCCAATTACTTTGTGCACACTCATCAAATCGCGACAAACTTGCGTCATTGGACTCAAAATTTTTCTGGTCCTGTGAGCCAAGTTTGGTCCGATTCTGAGACCGTTGATCGGGACGCTATTTTGGCGGGCCCAATCCCACTCAACGGGCGGTTTTGTGCACAGCCCACCGGAATCCAAAATTGGACATACCGTTCGGTTCATCTCATCAAAACAAATTCATAGACATGTAGTTTGAAGACTTTAGAGACCGTAGGTTCCGGCGCACATTTCGGTGCAAAGGGGTCCAACGGCGGATATCGTTTTGACTCGAAATTACGATTTTGCCCCTGTTCCAGAATTTGACTTTTGGACAGACGTTTCCTAGGCATATCTTTTATTCCAAACTCATTCGTGATGTTTGTTTCAGCATTCGGAGCTTCTTGTGGATTTTGACTTTTGTGTTGACGATTCTGATTGTTGGATTTTGCTGCTTCTCGCACCATCCGCAGGCAAGATACCTTGCCTTATTTACTGTTATAATTACATGCACCTTTATTTATTTATTTATGCATATTATTATCTTTTTCAGTTGGATCCATTACTTGCTATTTTGTTCACTTTATTTTGTTTCGTTCATTTTTCCTTCTTGTCTTTTAAAATGCATGTGGACCTAGTCTTAGTAGACTACCCTTTTGTTAGTGAACCTTGGGAGGGTGAAGACAGTTTGATGTATGGGCTACCCAATTCCAACAACTGTAGTAACTGCGTACTACGGTAGTCGAGTCGCGAGGGTCACTAGCCTCGAGCTATGTGGACTGATGGGTCACGTGGGCCGCTAGCCTTGAGTTATGCTGGCTGATAGTATTGGTACTTGATGTGTGCGTGCTGTGAGTTGTTACTTTTCCTGGGGGAGTCAGCCTTCACCTGCCCATACATCGATATGTCTTCTAAATTGCCTACTAGAAAGGTTAGGAGACCTTAGCAAATTTCATGTTCTAATCATGGCATGGAAAAATGTCACATCGCAGAATAGTATTTTATCCCTTGTCCTTGTTTGGTTGTAGGGGTAGCCTACTGTTTCGATGATGGAATATTGAGCCGTGTTATGGTTTGGACACTTTTACTTTATCTTTTTTATGGTGCATTTATATTCAGTTCATATGGCATGTTCTTTGTATCTTGTTACGTCCCTCTGAGAAACTGGTTATCTCTCCAGGTGTGTGCTTTTGTGATTTTGCAGGTGTTCTAGCCAAGGCCGTGATCTTCTCCATTCTTTCGAAGACGATTGCGCTTGGTTCGTCTCGTTATTTTATCGATCATTTGTCATTTTATTTGAGATAGTTGGTAGTGGACTTTGTCTTCGCCCAACGATTGTATACATGACAAATTCAAAGTTGATTTTATCATTTATTTATCTAGTGGATGAGATTTAGCTATTGTGGTTCTACTGTATTTTACAGCTTATGTATTTATACGAGGTTTCCATATATTGGAGTATACTTCGTATGTATACAGCTGGCATGTCGATGTACCTAGTCCTACGTATTTTGGGACTGGGGTTACATGTTTTTGTGGTGGCCCATGCAGGTCGAGTTTGTCACTTCGGTTACGTTACTGTACCGATGTGAACCTGCAACATAGGATTATAATCTAGGAATTTATCCATACAGCTTGACCTCTTTCCTTGGCTTCAAATTTGGATTCTCGTTCGACTCCCTTGAATTGCATCTTGCTTGATTCCTTTCTACCGTTGATCTTATTATCGTGCTTAGTGTCAATTAGGAAGATGACTACACTAGTATATGCTCATAGGTCAAACACATGGCTAGAATGGTTATTGGCAATTGGAATACATTCAAGACTCTAATTGAGTTAAAAAGGCTTTTTGTGTGAATTAATGATTAGTAATTTTAAAGTAGGATATTGCAACGAAAAGTTTTAACCTTGAGATTTCTAAATAGTAAACACCAGAGGAGTTATAGAATTTCATACTTGGTTTAAGAAATTGATTGATTTTCAAGATTTGATATTTATGATTTATTAGATTATAGTTATACATCCTTGCACAAGTATAAAATTGATTTGCTTTCGATTTGTTGTGATATTTATGAGTTGGGTGAATGATATACATCTTTGAACAAATATAAAATTTATTTGATTTTTGATTTAATGTTCATGATATATTTATTATAGTTATGCTCCTTTGAACAGTTATAAATTTGGGTTGAAAATGATCTTAGATTTAAAAAAATGGTCGTAGGAATTATTTAAACGGAATTGTATAACTTACGATTTTGTGTTTAGTAAAAATTTAAATTTTTAAGTGGAAGTAATGATGGTAAATTTGGTTTACAACAATTAAAACAATTTTTGGGAATTTTCTTTATTTTAAATTGTGTCCTATGATTGAGGATTTACAAATCTATTTAGATTTTGGAAAAAAAAAAGATTTTGACTGATAAGATTATTTGAAAATTTAGTTTAATATGGGATTGCTAATATTAAAATCTTTGGAGAATTTGAAGGATGTGATGGAAAGTTATTTTGATTTATTAAAGAAAGTTACCATTTAAAGGTGGTGATTTTGTTGGAATAACTTAGCATGAATAGAAGTAAAATTGATGAGAGCATTGAGCTTAATTTTTTGAGATTGCTTTTAATATGCTAAGAGTTTTTATGAGTTGTTGGAAACATTTTAGATTGTTAAATTTTTGATTGATTGTGAAATCTTTATGGATTCGTAATTATGAACTCTTGAGTTAAATAGTTGAATTTAAACGTTAATTTTAGAAAAGGTTAGTAGTAACATGATAAAATGTTGCTTTGATATTATGAGAGTGATTTAAAAATTTTATGATGAATTTGAACGGCATGGAGTGAATACAAATTTTGGTGGTATATTTTGAAAGTTAATTTTGAAAATTTTGGAGGATACTTGAGTTAAACTTTAATGGTAGGCCCAAGATAACCCTACTGAGTATTCCACACTAATTGCCATCACCCATGACCATGATAGTAGTATATACACAAGTGTTGTTAGTCATCTACCCAGTTATGTGACTGTATTTCTACCTTGGCTTACTCAATTCTAGATCTTTTAATTGTAAACTTCTAACCCATTTGCAATTTGAATAATGATCTAATGGTTCCTTAACTGTATTCATCTAGAAGACTATCTTCTCTCCGAAATTATTTCCTAAATTATTTTTACTGGATTATTTAATTAATTCTATTTCATGCTTTAACTGATTGTTTTTTTATTTTGTACATTAATTATCATCTCATGAACTCCCACTTTCTATTTTTGATCTTCTGGTGTCCCTTACCGTGACTTGGATATTTGGAGCACAACACTAGACTTTTCCTTCCAAAATTTTATATGTAAGACCTAGACAAGTCCACCTTCATGTAGATATATCATGTCCCACTAGAATACGTCTCCTTGTACACTATTTTCATGATATGACCTTCTGATCAAAATGGCTAAACTATAACCTTTACCATGATACCGATATATTGGCCACGAATAGGGATTCCATCTCGACTCAATTCTTTCGATCGATATGTGATTTTGTTCTACTTAATTCCGTAAATGCTTAAATTTGGGCTTTATCTTGTTGCTTGACCCATTGTCCCATCACACTATTAGCTTAACTCTTGTCAGTTGGGTAGAATATCTCACCACTTAACAAACTTTTTCTTGTGAACACATTAGTAAGTTCATTAGACTCTAATTCAGAGGACCCTACCTTATCTAGTCTACGAAGCCATAAATGAAGAAAACTAGGACAACTGTATAGGTCCACACTTCGGGCAAGACTCGATTTTAAAAGATCTTGGACTAATTACATTCCTTCGATAATTCCTCCTTACTTATATTTCAACAAACCTGATGCTGCTAATTTAGCCTTGGTTTTGCAAGCTTATCGTTATCAGCTTGATCATGACATAATTTATTGGGTGCACCCACTAACATATTGTCTAATCAGAACCGGTGCATGATGGTCTGATCAACCTATTGTACTTTGGTTCGCTTATCAAACTATTCTATGCGGATGGAGACATAGTTAAACTTGCCTTAGAGTCTCCTCCGCGACAGCCTTGATAATTTCTTTGAATTATTTTTTACGCCTATGAACCCCGCAATTCGTACTCAATATATAACACCGTCTTTGAAACCTTGTTGTTCTTGTCTTTTACTTATTTTGGAAAGACAAGGCACTGTACTTGCTAGATAGACTCAAGGTTCATCTTTGGTTGCCTAATCGGTTATTTATACACAAGTGTAGATAGCCATCGACCGACTCATGTGGCTATATCCTTGCCTTTAACTACTCCTCATTTTTTAACCCTAGAATTATTATCGTGTCCTTTTAATTATTCTTGAGCACTCGAGAATGATTCTAATCATTCACTTAAATCAAACTCTCAATCGAGGCGATTTGCCTCCAGTTTCTCTCTAGGAACCATATCTCCCGAATGTCTAATTTATTCTCTTTGGTCTACTCAATTCCTTACTGTTCTCTAAAAATTGTATATTCAAAATTTTGTTACCTTCACTAGCAATCCTTATTCAATTCCATAACCACGATATATTTTTATATATATCGACTCCAAAAATTTTCTATTTGCACGGTGGTGTTGAACGACGTTTTATCGCCTCCTCCAAAAATTTAATTGTATTTTGGTATTGACGAACTCTTCCCATTCCCCAACCCTATCTACCCTATTAATCCTAAATTTCGAGGACGAAATTCTTGTAAGTTGGGTAGGATGTAAAATCCCTATTTTATTATTATTATTTTATTAGACTTAAAAATGAATTTATACAATTTATGGTTTATATTTTATTTTTTTTTGATGAGCCGGTTTGGCCAATTCAGTCCGAACAGGGCCCGAACCAAATTTAAGTCCATGTGAGCTTGTGGGGGTAGCTAAGGTGGCCATATAGGAATATTTTATGTATATACAAATATTTTCTAAATTACTTTAGAATTTTATGTGCAATTTCTAATTATTTAATTATTCGTACAATATTGGGTTTTTTTTAATTATTAAATAATATTTTACAAGATTGTACATGTTTCTGCACCCAAATAAGGGTGTATGTACAGTTACCCATTGGAGCAATTTTTATTAATTTATTATAATTAAATTTATTCTATAGAGATTTATTAAACAAGTTTATTCTATTAAGATATTATTATTATTATTATTTTGAGTTTATTTATTGTGAATTGAATTTATATATATGTGTAGATATATTTAAATATATTAAATATTTGGGTATGTGACATTTAAAGTATTATTTGTATTTAAATGATTTTTTGGATATATATAGTTATATATATAAAAGATTTAAAGAATATGAAAAGAAAAATAAAAGAAAAGAAAAAAAGAAAAAAAAATATACAACCACCCACCCACCCACCTAAAGTGGGCGGGCCCCATCCCCCTACATTCTTGCTGTTTGTACGCAGCAACCAACCCGCGGGAAAAAAAAAAGAACATGGGGCTTTAGTGGCAATCCTAATAGTATTAGGTTTTATCCGAAATTGTTTTATATATAACTTCTCCCACAGACCTCAAAACCCTAATCTTCCAAAACGAAAGTTGAGGCTGATTATACCCTCTTCAATTACGAATTCGTTTCACCAGCGACGGAGCTTTGTGCGCGACGAACGGAGCATCGGAAGTCAGCCCCGCGTCACCCACGGAGCAGTTTTCCCACTCAAGGTACCTAATTTTACCATGCGATTTCTCCCTCATTTTAACTCCGTTTTTAGATCCGTAAATTTGTGAAGAAAGCCCACATGACCCTCTTCGAGATCCCCTAGGTGGATCTTGACATGGCCATCCATCTTGCTCGAAAAATCGAGACGAAGTTGGAGAAAAACTACTTTTCTGAAATAGTAAAAACTGTTTTGAAACACCAACTTGTCGGCCAATTTTCTTGCTGTGCATTAAATATTTGTAAAAACTAATTAAAAGACAGTCAAAGACAACATAACCGAGATTGTAACGCACTTTTTGGATTCACTTTTCATCTAGTATGTAGAAAGTTACACGTTGTTAAAGTTTCACGAAAAATTGTAAATTCTGTTTTCAAAAAGCGGAAAAACACCCGATACGACGTGAGTCCCGACAAACCGGGCGACCCCGTCGCAAAACGAGAGTACCGAAAGGTCTGTATCGACTTTGCGGACGTGCGGGTTTTGACGGAATGCAAATTGGTTGCGTGTGCGCGACGAATTTGACCCGTATCCGTCAAATTTTTCCGTATCGGGCTTTTCAAAATTTCCCAATCACTTTGTGCACACTCATCAAATCGCGACGAACTTGCGCCATTGGACTCAAAATATTTTTCTGGTCCTGTGAGCCAAGTTTGGTCCGATTCTGAGACCGTTGATCGGGACGCTATTTTGGGGGGCCCACAATCCCACTCAACGGGCGAATTTGTGCACAGCCCACCGGAATCCAAAATTGGACATACCATTGGGTTCATCTCATCAAAACAAATTCTAGACATGTAGTTTGACGACTTTAGAGACCGTAGGTTCCGGCACATATTTCGGTGCAAAGCGGGTCCAACGACGGACATCGTTTTGACCCGAAATTATGATTTTGCCCCTATTCCAGAATTTGACTTTTGGACAGGCGTTTCCTAGGCATATATTTTATTCTAAACTCGTTCGTGATGTTTGTTTCAGCATCCGGAGCTTCTTGTGGATTTTAACTTTTGTGTTGACGATTCTGATTGTTGGATTTTGCTGCTTCTCGCACCACCGCAGGCAAGATACCTTGCCTTATTTACTGTTATAATTACATGCACCTTTATTTATTTATTTACTGCATATTTATTATCTGTTTTTTGTTGGATCCATTACTTGCTATTTTGTTCACTTTATTTTGTTTCGGTCATTTTTCCTTCTTGTCTTTTAAAATGCATGTGGACCTAGTCTTAGTAGACTACCCTTTTGTTAGTGAACCTTGGGAGGGTGAAGACAGTTTGATGTATGGGCTACTCCAATTCAAACAACTGTAGTAACTGCGTACTACGGTAGTCGAGTCGCGAGGGTCACTAGCCTCGAGCTATGTGGACTGATGGGTCACGTGGGCCGCTAGCCTTGAGTTATGTCGGCTGATAGTATTGGTACTTGACGTGTGCGTGCTGTGAGTTGTTACTTGTCCTGGGGGAGTCAGCCTTCACCTGCCCATACATCGATATGTCTTCTAAATTGCCTACTAGAAAGGTTAGGAGACCTTAGAAAATTTTATGTTCTAATCATGGCATGGAAAAATGTCACATCGTGGAATAGTAAGTTATCCCTTGTCCTTGTTTGGTTGTAGGGGTAGCCTACTGTTTCGATGATGGGATATTGAGCCGTGTTATGGTTTGGACACTTTTACTTTATCTTTATTTTATGGTACATTTATATTCAGTTCATATGGCATGTTCTTCCTGTATCTTGTTACGTCCCTATGAGGACATGGTTATCTCTCCAGGTGTGTGCTTTTGTGATTTTGTAGGTGTTCTAGCCAAGGCCGTGATCTTCTCCATTCTTTCGAAGACGATTGCGCTTGGTTCGTCTCGTTATTTTATCGATCACTTCTTGTACATTTTATTTGAGATAGTTGGTAGTGGACTTTGTCTCCGCCCAACGATTGTATACATGACAAATTCAAAGTTGAATTTATATCATTTATTTATCTAGTGGATGAGATTTAGCTATTGTGGTTCTACTGTATTTTACAGCTTATGTATTCATACGTGGTTTCCATATATTAGAGTATACTTCGTATGTATACAGCTGGCATGTCGATGTACCTAGTCCTACGTATTTTGGGACTGGGACGTTACCGTAGTGGACCAAAAAGTACATGTTGTGTGGGAGCAATGGGTGCTCCGCTTACGGCACTGATGGAAGACTTCCCGGATGATCTGATCGGATGAGTATTGGTGGCCTTTGTATCTCGTCTTGTTGTGATTTTTCCTTAACACCCACGTGGCGGCCGCTGCGACGATCTGGTGGCCGTGGGAGGCAGAACCCCAGGCGTCCGCCAGATCGTAGAAGCGTCCCCCGCCCGGCACAATATTGTAGAGCTGATTGAGGGTCCTCCAAGAGTTGCCTGGCAGGGTCCCTTGGCAAAAGATGTGGTCAATGGTCTCCATCTGACGATCTGGGCAGCAATTATAGGCAGATACAAGACTAATCCCGATTGTGTTGAGGATATCGTCGGTGGGCAGTCTCTGGTTAATCGCCCTCCACATGAGGATAGACCACTTCTTGGGGATGCAGCTCTGCCAGTAGTGCGCAATGGGGCGATGCGGCTGACCTGGCCCGAGGATAGCATTCCTCGCAGACCTCACCGAGAATGCCCCATAAGCTTCGAGCGTCCATCTTAGCGCATCGTTTTCCCTGCCTATGGTAATTTCGGTCTGGCAAATGCTGATCCCCGCTTTATCACCTGCCCATTCCCGAATTTTGTCCCAGTGCCAGTCGTTAGTAGAGTAGTTCCATAAGTCTCTGACTCTGCTGTTTCTCGGGGTCTCCAAAAGGCTAGGGATTAAGGTGTCCCCTATCCATTGCTCCTGGAATGGGTCCGACTCGTCGGCTCCCAAAATGAGTCTCATTGTGGGTTCGGTGAGGTCGCAACCGACGAAGATGTGGCTCCAAGCCGCCGATGATCTGCTGTTGGATATGGCCAAAGTTGGGTGAATGTGTTTGAAGTACTTGGCCTTCATAAATCTGGTCCATAAATTCTTGCTCGTGCGCAGTTTCTACCACAATTTCATAGAGAAGGAATTAACGATGTGGGTAAGCTTGGTAAATCCCAGACCTCCGACCTCGGGAGGTCGAGCCATAGAATCCCAGCTAGCCCAGTGGTGCTTGTCTTGACCATTGCAATGCCCCCAGAAGAAGTTGCAGAAGATCTGTTCGATCGAATCAAGAACCTTCTTGGACGGGGAATACGCGGCCAGAGTGTGGATGGAGATGGATGCGAGCACATGATTGATAAGGATCATCTTGCCTCCCGAGGACAGAGTGGCATTATGCCACCCTTCAAGTTTCTTCCTGATTTTAGCTATCAGGTTCTAAAAAATGCGAGTATTAGATTTCCCATACACCAGGGGACAACCGAGGTAGTCGAACGGGGGTTGGGCAACTGAGAATGATGTTAAATTGGAGAGGTTGGTAGCATGTTCTCTTTTGATGTTATGGTGGGCGTAGATAATGCTCTTGGAATGACTGATCTTTTGACCCGAACATCTGGAGTACCTCTGCAGAGTGTTGTGGACAACATCCACCGCGCCAACGTCCCCAGAGGAAAAGATGAGTAAATCGTACGCATATGCCAGATGGTGATGGTAGGACAGCCATTGGAAGTAAGATAGTGTTGGAAGTTTGGGATACTGACCATATTGTTAAGGTTTCTACTCAGGGCATCCACGGCAATGATAAAGACGATGGAGGATAGGGGCTCGCCCTGTCTAACTCTCGACTGGATTTGAAGAATCCACCAGCCTGGCCGTTGATAACCGTAGAGAACCACGAGTTGCTGATGGATCTCCACACGGTATTGGTCCAAGCTTCCGAAAAACCGAAAGCTCTGAAGACCCAGATCATAAATTGCCAATCCAGTCTGTCGTATGCTTTTTCCATGTCTATCTTAACGACAATGTTGCCTCCTCTAGCTGGAAACTTCATACAGGTGATTAACTCTTGGGCTAGCATAATATTGTCCTGGATGTTTCTTCCTTGCACAAAGCCGCTTTATTCCTTAGAGATTATCTTGGGTAAGATCCCCGCCATCCTGGTCGCGATAATTTTGGAGATGATTTTGTTGGTGAAAGTGCAAAGGCTGATGGGGCGATAATCTCGAAAGGACTCTGTGTCACGACCCGCACCCTAGAGTAAGGGCACGGGATGTGGGTACGTCCAGCCTATGCCGCAGTGTCGGCGGTAGAACGCTGTCCTAGGTCACAACATCTAGCAGTATATATCTAAACAGTTTATACTCCCCGAATGGGGGTGTCATAGCAATAATAAACTCAATCACAACTAAGGAAGAGATAGCACGATATGAACAGAACTCAAGGAAATGAAATAGATAAAAACAGTAGTCTAAGATAATCCCAGCTATACAAGGTCTCAGATAAAAGAATATATACAAAACTGATCTCCAAAATAGAGTCTAACTAGAACATGTCTCAAGACTGCAAAAGTAATCTAAGCCTAACTAGTCTAGTCTAGGCAATCGGGGTGATCTCCTCAGCTAGAGCTGGGTCCTCCTGAGGGTCCAGCTCGCAGGTGTCATCTAAGGCTGTCCCGTAGTAAGTGTCCAGGCAGGCCTCCTCCTCGTCCTCTGTAATATTTTCAACAGGTCCAGTCAGGACAGGAGCGAGTACAGTACATCTCAACAGATCATAGCAGGTTAGAAAATATAAACATGCAGTAGAGTAAAATACAGGATCTGAAGAAATACAGTATGTAAACAAGCGAGAAAACTGTAACAGAAATATCTACTATAAATAGAGAACTAACAGTGGCTAGTGAGTCAGAGTACGAGATAGCACATGTGAACAGGACAGATTTGTATAGGATATCGAGGTGCACTGGATCTACACTACAATGGAATTGTTCACACAACTACTAGCACTCCCCCGTATCCCCAATCAATACACAAGGATCTAAACAGGTTATGTTATTGCACAGGATATCACATGGGGGCCCATATAGGGTGCACATAATAGTATACATGGGGGCTCCGTGAACATGAGAGTACAAGATTCACAGGAGTGCACATGTAATGAAAGCACATGAGTACACGATGAAAGTAAAACGCACATGACACAATGTACCCGATGCTCCCGAGGGGGATAACATCGCATGAGAAGATCCATATAGTACTAATCCGTGATAATGTCGTGACAGCATCAAGTATAGTAATCTAAAACAGGAATATAATTCTAAGCAGGATATGAAATAATCAGAGAATGTACTCGCCTGTAACTGAGTGTCCAGTATGAAACGTACTGTCCAAGGAGTGGTGTCTGGTTCCTAATCAGAACAGCACAAGTCACAACAAGTCCAGAATAGCAAAATGGAGTCCTACTATGCATTCTACATGATTCTAAGTCAATCTAGGCCAAAGTCAACTCTTGGTCAACTTTGGTCAACCCTAGAAGTCAAACTAGGTCAACCTTGTCTAAACTAGGCTAAACTCAACTAGCTAGGTCTAATAACTCTATTCTAGATAACACACACCATTCCAAGCACTCATACCCCCATGCATATACAACATTATATGCATAGACACATATTTTGAATTAACACTAAGTGTACCCAGGCTAAATACTATATATTCTCATGGACATGCATCACACACAAGTACACAAGTATACACATTCTACATGACATTTTACACACCATGCACATAGGTATAGTCATAATACAGACTGTGCATTAGGTGTCTAGGCTACATGATAAATCTGAAATTGAAATCAGTGAGCAAATATAGTGCACAAGTGTGTGTGTGCCATAGAGAGTGTGTGTCAATATGGTTATGTGTACATGTGCAGAATTGTACAACAGTGGAGAAAATGTGTGTGTGCGATCAAGTGTGTTTGCAGGAATAAACAGTGAAGGGTGAGTAAAATGTGTGTGCATTGGACAGTTAACTAGGTGATGTGTTATCAAGAACAGTGAAGAATAGAAGGAAAAGGCAATTCAACACCAAGTAAAACCGGAATATATTCATCTAAAATCTCAGATTTCTTCTACTTCATTCTCAGTTAATACAAATCTAAAACTAATTCTCAGTTTAATACCAAGGTTAACACATTAGTTTAGTTAGGAAGAAAAGGAAAAAGGAAATCAATTCATGCCCAACAACTCTCAGTTTTACCTTAAGCTAACACACCAAATGTGAAATGAAATCACAGTTAATCTCAGTGAATTCTCAGGTTATAGGAAACTGAAACTAAAACTCAGTTTAAGAAGAAAGGGAAAAGGAATTCAATTCACTATTTCCCTCCCCCCCTTTCAAACTCAGTTTAAACTTAAACAATGTGAACTTGAAACTATATCATAAGTATATCATTCAAAACCTTTTTAAGAATCAAAACTGGACCCTTTTCAATCTCAAGTATTCATCAATCAGTAAATTTGCAGTAAGGAAAGGAAATCATTTGTTGGTATCAAAACAATAAAATCTGGAACAAATTGTAGTCCTCACATTTCCCATCTCAATTCCAAAATCCACCCAACACCAAACATCCCAAAATTTAAACTATAGTTAGGCAACACATAGGAGAACAGATTTTGGTTTTAAAAACATGCTATTAATAATGATTTGTAGGTTAATTCATTAATCAAAACCAAATATTGAAATCTGGAAATAAAGAGGACTGACACTTAATATTTCAGAATTTACAAACAGGTAATACCCAAGAAAACACATTAAAAACTTTAGGCAGAAGGTTGGTAATGATCCTATACATACTACATGTGTCACACAACCTGTTCGTGTCCAACAAGGTGGACACAAACGTGTCCAGGTAACTCAGATACCGTTTCAATGTGAAACAGGCTACAAAATGTACTGCCTCGTGCGTGTGTGCACGCGTGTCGTGCACACGACACAGCACGTGGTAGGCCACGTGCTCGTGCACCTGGGTACCCCCATACTAGGGTTAGGTCTAGGTCTACCTGTCTTGGGTCCTCGTGTCCGCGTGTCCAAGTTAGACACGCGTATCAGAACCCACATACACGAGTACACAGACTGTGTGTAAAACCCGTGCGGTGTCTCGTGCACCCCCGACACGACACGAGAGGTCGTGCCACTTGGGGAGTGTCGTGACAGACACTGTCCCAACGTGTCTGTCAAATATTACGTGTCCAAGTATCGTGTCCAGGTAGTTCTTGCCCCCGAGTAGCAGGGGATCCCTGTAGCACGCGCACGAGCGTGTGCACGCGCGTGTCCAGGTCATGAAGTCGACACAAAAATGACACGACACCAACACTCAAACACAGGGATCGAAAGACAAGACCTAATCTATCAGTCCTATTCAAAAACAATAGGTTAACTCGATCGACAGGCCCTCTGTGGCATTATGTCGAACACCTAGCCAGTGTACTGATACGTGTCCAGAACGGACACAAATCATCTGACACTGGACACGAAACCTATCCAGACCTTAGGGGGACCCTGAGGGCTTCCTATTGGTGAAGACTACATGAAATTTCATTGAGATTTGAAGAAGATACCTCCTTGTGAAACTTCAATAGAAAAAGTCCTTTGCTAGCTCCTTGCTTGGTATCCCAATCAATCCTAATCAACTCCAAACTGAACCAAATCATTCATAACAGCAAGAAGAACAGTATTAGAAACTATTGCAACTAATTTGGGGATTTTAGGACCTATAATGGAATTATAATGAATTTATTTAGATAAGAACTCACCTCCTTGAAAATAGGGCTCTTCCTAAAGAAAAGAGGCAACCCTAGATTTGGGAGGGGTTTTATATGGTGGGAATCCCTATGTAGAGAGAGTGGCCGGCCACTAGGGTTTAGGGTGACGGCTTAGCCAAAATATTGGGCCTTGGGCCAAGCTACAAAGGCTAATGTAGATTAAACTTAAACAAGGTTCTAAAACTATAAGTCATGACTTATGACTTCTAATCCTATTTGCTAAAATGACTTAAACCAAGTTCTAGGCTAGGTTAGACTAGAGTCGCTTGACCTAACCATGGCCCACTAACTAGGGTTAGCTTCTAGGTAGGTCTACAAAGTCAACACTAGTCAAAAGTCAACCTAGTCAAACAATTTCAAATAATTCCTAAAAATTCTCATAAATTCTAATTAATTCTAATAAATTTAAAATACCCCAAAAATGACAAAAATACCAGCAGAGGGGCGTGGTTCGGATTCGGTGGAGTTGAGATGGGATAAATTGGCGGTGATTCCCATACCGTGCCAGCGATCGTTCGTGAGGGCTCTGTCCAATCGGGAGTATTATCGACGGTCGCCTTCCTGCATGTTGCACCAGGTGAAGGCATTGCCGGTGAACTGAAGGGTGGTGGTGAGCATTGAAGATAAAATTGTTGAAGTCTTGCATGGCCGCTATAGGAGGAGCTCGCCCTCCAATTTTCTCTTCTCTGCAGGTGATCGCTTTGAAGTCCCCGATGCACAGCCAAGGGGAGTTAATGTGGTGGAGGTGGATGTTTATGAGGTCGTTCCAGAGATGTTTTCATTCAATAATATCACAGCTACCGTGAACTGCGGAAAGGATGGTACGCTCAGGAAGCGAGGGGTGTTTCCACCAGTAGGTAAGGACCTGTTGGGAGTCCTGGATGACCCCGATTTTGACATTCGTCGTGCCGAGGATCCATATGTCGTTTCTGCCAGCTATGGCCGTGGGAAGGCCTAGCTGTAACTGGATAGATTTTAATATTTTGGAAGGGATTTTGGGTTCGATGATAATAAGGATGTCGATCTTGTGGATCTTCCGCAGTCCAGAAATTCTCCTTAATGTGGGTTTATTTGCCAGTCCGCGGACGTTCTACGATAGGATGTTCAACATTAATGAAGTTGGGGAAAGGGTTTTTTGTTCCTCCTGGTGGATGATCTGGTTTAAATGGTTTTGATATCGACAGTAGCTTTGTTGGCCTTGTCCCCGCTTGAGGTTACGCGTTTGCCTGTGACGAGGTGGCGTTGTCTCCGCACGAGGGTGACGCCTCCGCCATTGTCGTGGTTGGAGAGTCGCTTAAGGGTTGCTCTGGTGGGTTCGTGGGAATGCTTACCAATTCCCCGGCAGAGTCCAAGATGGGGTCTTCAGAGGGGATGACCAGGGAGTCATTGGCACTCCTGATCAGCAGAATAGTTTGCTGGAGGGGGTAACCTGCGGCTTGAACCTGAAGTCCTCTTCGCACTTGGTCTGGCCCAAGGATTACAAGGGCTGCTTCAACTGGGTCTTCATTGGGGCGTTGATGGTCAACGCTGATGGTGTCGATGATCTCTTCGTCAATCTCCGAGTTCAGGGGACTGTGAGCTGTTTTGATGAGATTAAGTTCGATCGTTGGATGGTTAGACTCACTAGGTTCCGCTTCTCCCGATTCTAGGACATCAAACGAGTTGGAGAGGGTAAGATCTTGGGTGTTGCGGGGGGCAGAGCTTTTATCAGAGTTTTGCGAGGGTGCTCACTTCGGTCAGTCTTGCCGTCACTGGATTCGAATCGAGTATACGAGTTTGGGCACGGTAGAATGGGTGACGTGGGTGTCCTTTCTTCTGTTGGCTCATTGTCTCTCCGGGTAACTTTCTTCTTAAGTTCTGGATGAAGGCGATGGCAGTGCTTCGTGAGGTGGCCCCTTAGGTGGCAATGATTGCAGTACATAATGTGGTTGTCGTAAAGGACTTGTTGGGTGTGGGATCGGTTGCCCAGCTCTATAGTGATGAAGTTGGGTGGTTCGGTAGTGAGGTCGAGTTCTACACAAATTTTAGCATAGTGTGCCTTGGTTAGGTTGTTGGTCTCTGGGGACGGGGCTACATACATGCCGAAGGAGTTGGCGATGCACCTAAGTGCCGCTGGTACAAAGCATATGAGGGAAAGATTGGGCAGAGTCACCCAAGCAGCAACTCTTGTGGAGTCTTCTTTGGTGGTAAACCCTTGTGACCATTTGATGATCTTCATCAAGTGGGATCCGATCTTGCCCGTGCCTTTGGACCACACCTTCCTGTGGTCGGTGTCGGAGGAAAGATGGAGAAGAATATGCCTGGGGTCGAGGGGGGCTACCCGATTTTTGGTCGAGAGGTTCCAGCTGGCAATCTCTTCCTGCACCTTGGAGAGTTTGGGACAGCCAGTCGAAAACTTAAGAACAAAAGTGTGGAGGAAAGAGGATGACAGAGAGGTCAATTCCAAGTCGGAAAAGGGGACAAAGGAAACAGAGGACTCCTGAGGGAATACAACGTCCGGGAGGCTGACATCATGGATAGAGAGGCCCTTCGGGGATGCCAATTCCGGGCGGAGGGCTGAGGCGAAGGACCGCTGGGAGGGTCCAGCCGGGGAGGGGACCTTGGTCGCTTCCCCGGTGGGCGGGGGCTGCAACGTGGAGGGGTCCGACTCGGGGTAGGGGGGAGACGACGGGGCCAGCCAAAAGGGTGCTGCCAGAGGAGGGGGAGTGACAGCACCCCGAGCGATGGGAGGCGCCACCGAAGGGGCATCCGCGGGCGAAGGGTAGGGGATAAGGGGGGTGATAGTGTCGTTGATCGCTCCGGGAGGGACCTCGGGATCGTTAACGCTCAAGGAGGGGAGGACTCTCGAGGTCCCGGGAGGGAGGGTACCGGAGGCTAAAGGGTCGGGGGCCAGCGGCGCTGAGGGCACTGGGACGAAGGGGGTGGAGGCGGCAGGAAGGCCGGCAGAGGAAATGATGGGGGTAGCAGGGAGGGCGGGGTCCCGAGAGGAGAGAGGGGAGGGGGCCCCAGGGGGCACAAATTGGGGGGCATAAAACTGCAGGTAGGGGGAAATCCCGCCGGAGTACCGGACAAGGAAGGGGAATGACACGATGAGGAGGGAGCTGAGGAGGGGGCTACATGCTCCGCGAAAAAATTGGATGCACCATCCATGAGCCTGTGGGACCCAAAGGGAGAGGATCCAGCGTAAAGAGGAGAGGGAGGATAATACGCTGAGGAGGGGGCCACTTGCTCTGCGTAAGAGGCTGTGCCAGGGAAAGCACCGTACGAGAGCCTGTGGGACCCAATAGGGGGGAAAATTGGCTGCGTATTTGCAGAAAAGGAAAAGGTCGGGTGGGACCCACCAAAAAATGATGATAGCCAGGCGGCGTACTGCACGGCTAAGATCAAATGGAAGGGGTCTGCCTCGTTGACTGGGCTGCAAGCGCCCATACTGAGGGACCAAGGGAGGAGGGCCCCACACCTGCACTGCAGGGGGATTCCCACCCTAAAGGGACAGTAGGAGAGGCGGCAATTTGAAAATTTTGGGGGGCCGGGAGCCTGCCATTGGGATCCGAGGAGCTCCTGGTCCGGTCGGCGCCATCACCCAGGACGGGGTCCCACTTCGACGCCGGCAACTGGAGGCCGGAGCTCCCGAGCGGGTGGGACTGGAGAGCGGGGCGCCTGGGAAGTAGAGACAAGGGGGGGAGGAGAGGAGGAAGGAGACAGGGTCGGAGAGGGGGGGAGGAGGTGGGGGGAGGGTGGCCGACCAGGGCCAACAGGTCGGCCGGCCAAGGAGACACCATCAGAAGCCAGACGGGGGGAGAAATGAGGGGACGGAGGGAGAAATGAGGGGACAGAGGAGACCCTAAGGTCTCCACAGAGAGGAGGAGCACCAGAGAAGAAGAGCCATCTTCTTATTGCATATATATATATATATATATATATATATATATATATATATATTTTATATATATATATATATATATATATATATATATATATATATATATATATATATAACCAATTTTGTATTACGAAGATGGTAAGCTCTGGGAATTCTTGAAAATTTTGACAGAGTCTCCTAAGTATTTTGGACTCCGAAAATTTTCACAAATTAAATAAAAGACCCAGAGCAACCCTCCGTAGAATTTCCTTGGGTACGCCGACCCCTTCGGTGGAACAGCTCAACACCGGAAATCACACACAATTATATAATATGAAATGGAAGTTCATAAGGCAAGAAAGATTCAATTTCTTGCCAAGAACACATGTTTAGCATTCTTTCCGGTTTGCATTAAGGGTAAAAGCAAATTGCTAGCGCTCTGGTACTCTAACACAAGTAAACTAGCAATATTTCATTATTCAACATAGTACATGAAAAAAATATATACTTATGCTATAACTGTAAGGTTCTAGTCATTCAGAAATTGAAACTAATTTTATTCTTTTAAGAGTAAAGACTACCAATAACATATAGCTATTTACAAGATTCCATGATCATTAGAAAAATCCCTGAAGTCTAAAAAATACAAGAGCTTTAGCAACCGATGTAGGTAACCTAGAACATTTGGAAATTAGTATTTATGCTGAATTTTATAGAATTTGGTTCAAAATAGTCAAAATGTTGATTCCAAATTTTGTATGCTAGTCTACTTTAAGGTATAAAGACCCATCCTATGAATTTTCTTTCCTTTCTAATATCTAAATGATCATAAGGATTTTGCAATGCTGAACTTCTATATCAACTCAATTTCAAATGTCATATTTAACTAAATTGAGCCAATACGGTCCCGGAAACTAAAGACATGAATTATGGTATTTTTTACCTAAAACTTTTCTGACTCTACACAATCGCTTATGAGAATCCAAACTCATTTAATGTTGACTTTCTAAAGATGGGTTCGATTTCTAACCCCAAATGATCAATATGATTTTGTATGGAACATGGAGACCTATATGCTATAGTTGCTAGTACCTTCCTATTTTACTACTTTTATGAAATTTTCATGTACTAGCCTTAAATACCTAAAAATGTGCAAATAAGTTTCCGGACAACAGCTATTTATTGGACTTTATTAATTTACTAATAATCTCTACACAAGGCTAGTTAGTATAGTCCCCAAAATTAATTATTGTATTAATAGGGTATTATATTAAACCCATGAATTTATGTTTTCTATCTCTATATAACGAATATGTAGGCGTCGTTATTCATCGTTAATGATTGTAACAATTTACTTCACAAGTTTCTATTTAACATATATTTCGGACTTGGCCTAATATATACTATATCCAATTTTATCAAATCAAAATTATATTGGTATGTCATATAGTGTCCAAGTCCTTGTGTATGTATCATATATATTGTAGATATATGTAGAGGCATAAATTTCAGAGATTTAACTTCATAAAATTTGAAATTAAAATTCCTAATTCAAAATTAGATCTAAAATATAGAATAAAAATTACAAGAGGAGGGAGGACTTGCCTTGGAAAAATTAGGGATTTGATATTTGGGGAATAGGGTTTCTTCTTCTCCTTTTCTCCAACTTCTCCTTCTTCTTTACTCCATCTTCTTCTTCATTTTTATTTTTAGAAAAAAGGGGGTTAGGGTTTAAATTTTGATGATAGTGGTGATTATGGAGATGAAGACGATGGTGGTGGTGATGGCGGTTTATAGTCGACAGGGCAGTCAGTCGGACGGAAGATGCGACGGGTGTCGGAAGTGGCCAATCGGCCGGCGGGGCATAGGTTCGGGTGCGCGGGTATGGAAACAGAGTGTAACTCCACTTTTCCTAATTTTAGTGGAATTTAATTTTTTTTAATAATACTTCATTTCTTTTATTATAAATATATATATAGTTTATGAGTATTTTTGGAGGGACGAAATTAGGAGCAGGAATTTTAAAATTTGAAAGTTTGTTACAACTAATTTAGTGGGCCCCACTTATTTTAAAACAACTTTCTAACTGATTTTTTTGGTTTAATGCAATTTATAGAAATGCCATGGGTTTATTTGATAATGTACCAATCGTGGAGGGGGTAATTTGCAAAAATCCCTTTTCCTTTATTTAAGTTGAGTGAGGAAGAGAGAGAGACTCAGACTCCTCACTTCTCATTTCCAATTCTTTTCGAGTCCTCTTCCCCAATTGATCGGATCTAGCCCTAATTCATCGACGGCGACGGAGCTGGCCTTGGCGACCGAAAGCTCACCGAGCACCGGCATCTAGCACTACTCTCCGACAACAGCGCCACCCCCTTGGCGACAGCATCTGCAGTTCGACAACGGCGAGGTTACCGAGATGGCGTCGACGGCGGCGATCTACACAGCTCCGGCGGCCTAGGCGGCAGCACTAGCTCGTCGACAACCCTCCTAGGCGGCACACGATCGATAGAGGCAGTCTTCTCTGTCCTCTTTCTCGACGATTCTGCAGAAACGGCTGTGGTCGATCTCCTACGTCGGCGGGGCGGCGATTCCTCTAGTGTTTCGATCATTGCTAGGTGAGTTCGGTTGAGTCATTTCCTTCCTCTTAAACTCTCGATTTCGTTTCTTGTATTGTTCATTCCTGCTTTAAAGTTGTGTCCGATTCATGGTTGACAGCTCGAGTACTCGAAGCTAGGTCGAATTCTTATTGGAGAACTACGTTCTGCTCAGGAATCCAGATCGCTTGTTTAAATGGATTTTTTGGTTCGACCTTGAGTACCACTGTACAGATCGAGTACGGATCGGGTGAGTTCATTTTATTCCAATTTTGATGTGATTTCAATTGATAGTTGATACTGTCGTAATCGATTTTAGCGTCTGATTCCTTGACCTGTCCTATTTTTGGTTGAAGATCTACTGTTCAAGCCAGATCAGATTATTTTCGTTTGAGTAGGCTATTTGTGACCCACTGATCTGAAGAGGAATTTGTAGTCAGTGTTCTTGCTTAATTTTGATTCCTTCAGGTATTCCTTCCTCCGATTTTTCTTCTATTTTCTGTTGTGGTGTTTTTTTTAATAAGAGTTGTATTTCTTTATGTTGTGTATGTTCGTGTTGCTCTTGGGGGCTCGGAGACCTGATTGTGACCTGGTACCATTCAGTGTCGTGTCTGCTGTACCTGGCTATGGTTGTATTTATTTTATCTGTGTTTATGGGTGCGTAACCAAGCCGATTCGTGTCTATTTGTGTGTCCGTATCTGCGTGGGCTGGAGTCGATCGGATCTGGAAAGTATCGAATACAAGATTTTTGTTCTATTTAAATTGATTTGGTTGTAATTATATTTTTTCATAATTGTATAATTCTTATGAGTTGCAATTCTGAACTGAACTCATGTGTTTGATTTTCATAGAGAACTATGCATCACTTTTTGAGGCTCTCTATGACTCGTTGAGTTGGGATTGGGGTCTTGTTTATTATGAACTGATAATAATTACATATACTCTCCAGCTATTTACAGCTATACTTTGTTGTTTTATTGATGCTGGGACAAGGTTGGGTGGAAGTAATGACAAAGTTGTTTGAGTTTGGGAACCAATGGTCATACATACAGTATAAGAAGGAGGTGTATCAATATGGCATGAATTGTTTAGTAATAGGCTTGAAGTGGTCTGTAGAGGTAGCATGACTAGATTTGGTTATTGGCTTCTTATTTTCGATAGTGATTATTTCCTTTAAATAGATTTTGTAGTATCACATGGTGGATCCTTTGGTAGTATCTTTTGATTTTAATGCTATAAAGAAGAATAAGGAAAAGAAGAAATATTAAGTTTATGTTACTACTTCAGTAAATAATTATGTTTAAATAAATAGTATCTTTTAAATAAATAGAGTTATTAATATTGTAAACGATTCCTTATTTCCATTATTTTAATTGTAATAGATAAAGGTTGATTCCTGTAGTTAGCAAGTTACAAGACAATAGGATAATAATACTACCTATATTCCTCTAACTTGAACTTAACCATTTAATAGATTTTTGTTAATGATTTGTAGTGTTAAGATATAAATAATTTAGAACTTGTTCAGTTATTAAATCAACTTGTACTTAATAACCAGGAGGACGAACAGCTCTACTGATTACCTGTACCTTCCCAGAGCAAGGCAAGTACTTTTCTACGGTCTTATACATTTACATATCTTGTACCTTTCTTGTGACACATCATGACACGATATCATGTACCCTTGTACTCCTGTATTCCTGTTCTTGTACTTGCTTGTGTCGGGTGGGGAAATACACTAGTCGTGTGACCAAACCCCGGTTACTATATTTATGTAGATAGCTTAGGCCTCGTATCGTGCACGCGGGCCCTAAGCCGTACCATATTCATGTACTCCTGTACATGCTCTTGTACTCACCCCAGCCGGTTACATGGGCTAGATGTATTTCAATCATGGTGTACTTATCACGCCTTGTACTTCAGGATTATAGTTTTATTCATGTATATTACATTTTCGGTACTTTACATTTTCTGTACTTTATATTCCTGTACTGTAGTTCCTGTACTTTATTTCCTGTACTACATTCCTGTACTTTTTTTTGTTCATTTCCTGTATTTTATTTTCATGTACACCTGTACTCATTTCTATATCATGTTTTTGTTCATTACCTAGAACTGTACTTTGCTCTGCTCCTGACTAGGATATGTTGCAGGTGAGTTGGAGGCTCTGTGCGACGCATATTATGGCCGAGAGCCAGTAGAAGCAGTAGAGCCAGCTAGAGTTGCTCTTGACTTAGAGGCTGCTGAAGCCTAGAGCTTACCTTAGTAGTTTACATTTCCTTGTATTTTGAGACTAGAAGACTTACTTTCATTTGCTGGAATGTAATAAATTTCGAGACACTTACTTTGATTCTGGGATACGTTTATAGATACTATGATTTCAAACTTGTTCATGATTACCTAGATAGATTTTTCTAGCTTGATACAGCTTACTTCATCGTGTCCAACGATGAAGGCTGGGCGTGTCTGACTCGTATCCGATTATTCGGGAGCGGATCGTAACATATTTTTAGTGGTGGCCCATGCAGGTCTATCCTAATAGTACCTAGGTATTAGTGTACCATTGGGGGACTTAATTTAAACTAGGAAAACTTGAATAACAGCATAGGAAATCGGGTACATCGGGTATATGGATATTATATAAAACATTTACTATTTACCTGTAGGGTTAGGTTTTGCAATCAATGAAGTTTTCTTTCTATTGCAGGATGGTCGCCACCAGGAAGGCCGCAGCTCAACCTGGAGCTACAGGATCTTCGGATCAGCCCGCACCTGACGTATCAGTGGAGCAGCTTCACCCCTCATGTCGCTCCTACTATCACCACTAGTAGTACGCGGTTGATATATATATTTTAGGAGTTCCTTGACACCCAGATGGAGCAGGCCATCCTTTTCCAAGCCAGACTTATGGATGTACTCTCCGAGCCAGGAAGGACTTCTGACTTTCAGACTCTCAGACCTTTTGACTTCCTCGACACCGAGCGCATATCTTGCACCGAGAAGCAGATCGAGAACCTGGAGCAGCCATTGAAGATCATCCAAGTCTCTAAGGACTCGACTTCTCTTGAGATTGGAGCCACCAGCCAGGAGATCCAGAATGTAGCACAGACAATAGAATAAGACGGAAAGCTGAAGCTCAGGAGAGACAGGAAGACTTATGGTGGATATAGCAGCTACTATGGATCCATAAAGCGTCGCAACACTCAGACAACATTTCTTCAATCACGTCATCAGCCGCATCATCAGGAGCAGATTCAGGCCTACCCCCATTGTGTTTTCTGCAAGAGGGCAGGACATTTGGTTGACAAGTGCCGCAAGAGGCTCGGACTCTATCTATATTGTGGATCTTCTGTCCACCGAATAAAAGATTGTCATCATGTCGCAGATCACGATGACCGAGGAGCATCAGGATTTCAGCAACCAGCACCCCAGCAAATATATCCTTCTGTCAAAGTCCCTACATTTAAGCCACTCCAGTAAGAGATTCAGATTCAGATTCAGCCGACGATCATTTGTAATTTCTGCCGCCGCTCAGCACACCACTACGACGAGTGCCACAAGAGACTGAGCCTATGCTTGTACTGCGGATCGCCTGCCCACCAAGTCAAGGATTGCCCAGAAGCTGCTGATTATACTGCCCAAGGACAAGCACGAGGAGCACCAGGACTACAGCAAAGGACCCACCTCTCCAGATTCAGCAATCACATGGAACACTACTGCATGGACTAGTCTACGTCAGGACAGCTAAAGAAGTTGAAGTAATTCCAGTTCCGGAAGAAATACTGAAGATGGACTGAAGGCGGAAGACTCTTCTTGCATGATTATAGAAGACCATGGATCATGAGTTGCATTCCTAGAATTTATTGTAGCACCTAAAATTCCTTGTTTCCTAATTAAGGTTTTAGACTTCGTTTGTATTTTAAACCTTGGATCTTGTTCAAAATTTATTTTGAGATAATGTTTTCTATTCTAAAGATCTTGATCGAAACTCCGATTTCTATTCAAAGTTTTGCTTTTGTCGAGACTTGTTTCATGTTCACTATTAGATACCCTGTTTTCATATTCACTGTGCATGACTTTTGCCTCCTATTTTGATTTCTATTTGAGACTGTCTTCCCTAATCAGACATTGTTGCTATTGGAGATTTTATTTGCTATTCATGATTTTATTTCTTATTCGAAACCTTGTTCTCATTCAAAACCTTGTTTCAGTCTCGCTCCTATTCGAGATTTCGTTTGAAGACTTTCTTTTTTTCTACCTTGATATTTTGACCGTTCCCTATGAGAATTTGTTTTCTATTTATGACTTGTTCCTATTCAAGTACTTGTTTTTGTTCACGACATTGTTTGACCTTGTTTCCTATTCTGCTTGTTTTACACCCACAATTCGATGCTTGTTTCCTATTTCCTAATTGATACTCTGTTTTCTATTCACTATTCGTAGTTTTGCTTCTTGTTCAAGATTTTCTATCAAAGAATTGCTTTCCGTCGATGACTTTGTATTCTACTGGAGATTTTGTTTTCCATTCGATATCTGTTCGGGATTTCATTGTAATTCGAGGGTTGTTGAACTCTGTTTCCGTTATGAGATTTTATTCCTTATTTTGAGATCTTGTCCTCTATCTGATACCTTGCTTCTATGCTATTTTTGAGACTTCATTACCAATCCAAGATTACGTTCCAAATACAGGATCTTGTTACTATTCTGGTTTTCATCTGAGATTTTGGTTACTATTTGAAGCTTTGTTTCCTGTTCGAGATTTAAAAATTTCCTTGGTTGTTTTTTTTAGTACCCGCTACTCCTTGTTTGATCTTTTGTTGCTTCTTAGTACCTAGTGAAACATCTTATTTTGTAAAGGACATATAACATCATTTTCTATCATGATTTAGAACTCGTATTGGATTATCATAAACCCTTTGGAAATTCCATGGACAAGGTTGAGAGAATATTCGACTATCTATTATGACGTGGTAGTTGTGCACTGCAGACATTATCTGGATTATGGAGAATGAGGATTCACTGCAGCCAGCTGCGCACTGGCGAGGCATGAACTCCAAGTTGAAGTAATTTCAAGCATTTATTGGTTTTCGGGTATTATTGAGACTTTGTCCTAAACTCTTCATATTGAGATCTCTTGAGTTGCTTCATTAATAGTTGTTTGAAAATAGATAAAGTTGATATGTTATTCGGTAACATATTGTTATTTAAAGTCATAGAACCAAAAGTTTACTGCAGCCAGACATACACTGACGGGACAGGAATTCTAAGTAAAGTGACTTCAAATATCTATATGTTCTTGGATATCATGGAGACTATATTTCCTTTTCATATGATTATTGGTTTTCGAGAATCACAAATCCTTGCACGTTTATACTGATTTGATACTATATCTCCTTAGTATTTCGTACGTTTCCTCAATCAACCCTTGCCAATTTCCCTTCTAACATTTTATCGTTAGATTATTGAATTCCTCAAAACTATACATAGCCATATTTTGATTCCATACTTCATTTGTATCTTGTCTAAACTTTGATCTTAAATCATGTCTATCTGACCATGATTTTCCTATCTTGTCCTAGTCCACTTATGTTAAACTATCGATTTTTGATCGTACTTAATAGTTGTGTCTTCATGATTTTGCTCCTCTAAGTTGTAATTGAGACTTCATTCTATCTCGTGCTTATTTGATTCTGGATCATTGTTAGATTGTGTTATTCCAACTTCTTGTGTGTAATTATCATACAGGGTCTCAAGACTCAGGGAGCGTCTCAGAGTTGCACAGGATCGACAGAAGCACTAGGCGGACAGCAGCAAACGGCCACTGGAGTTCACAGTTGGAGATAGAGTGTTCCTGAAGATCTCGCCGACTAGGGGCGTCATTCATTTCGACAGAGGTGGGAAGCTCAGTCCGAGATTCATCAGGCCTTTCGACGTGACTGCACGGATAGGCGAGGTGGCATATCGACTAGCATTTCTAGCTAGCTTGGAGGGAGTGTACGACGTTTCCACGTGTCTCAGCTTCGATGCTACATTCTAGATCCGAGCCATGTGGTGGACTATTCAGAGCTAGAGGTGGGTCCGAGCTTGACTTACGAGGAGCAGCCAGTGGATATCCTTGATAAGAGGGAGAAATAACTGCAGAACCAGACTATTCTACTTGTCTGCATCATGTGGAGACACCACACTCCGGGAGAGTCCACATGGGAGCGCGAAGACGAGATGCGAGAGCGCTATCCTAGCCTGTTTGCTTGATTGTATTCTAATGTTTAAAAAATTCTATTTTCAATAAATGACTAGTGTTTGAACCTTTTTGTGATTGTGAGATTTACTTTGTGGGTCTTCGAATTTCGAGGACAAAATTTTTCAAGGGGAAGAGATTTGTAACTCCACTTTTCCTAATTTTAGTAGAATTTAAATTTTTTTTAATAATACTTCATTTCTTTTATTATAAATATATATATAGTTTATGAGTATTTTTGGAGGGAAGAAATTGGGAGCAAGAATTTTAAAATTTGAAAGTTTGTTACAACTAATTTAGTGGTCCCCACTTATTTTATAACAACTTTCTAACTGATAATTTTTTTCGTTTAATGCAATTTATAGAAAGGGCAAGGGTTTATTTGATAATGTACCAATGGTGGATGGGGTAATTTGCAAAAATCCTTTTTCTTTTATTTAAGTTGAGTGAGGAAGAGAGAGACTCAGACTCCTCACTTCTCATTTCCAATTCTTTCCGAGTCCTCTTCCCCAATTGATCGGATCTAGCCCTAATTCATCGGCGGCGACGGAGCTGGCCTTGGCGACCGAAAGCTCACCGAGCATCGGCATCTAGCACTACTCTCCGACAACAGTGCTACCCCCTTGGCGACAGCATCTGTAGTTCGACGACGATGAGGTTACCAAGATGGCGTCGACGGCGGCGATCTACACAGCTCCGGCGGCCTAGGCGGCAGCACTAGCTCGTCGACAACCCTCCTAGGCGGCGCACGATCGATAGAGGCAGTCTTCTCTGTCCTCTTTCTCGACGATTCTGCGAAAATGGCTGTGGTCGATCTCCTACATCGGCGGGGCGGCGATTCCTCTAGTGTTTCGATCATTGCTAGGTGAGTTCGGTTGAGTCATTTCCTTCCTCTTAAACTCTCGATTTCGTTTCTTGTATTGTTCATTCCTGCTTTAAAGTTGTGTCCGATTCATGGTTGACAGCTCGAGTACTCGAAGCTAGGTCGAATTCTTATTGGAGAACTACGTTCTGCTCAGGAATCCAGATCGCTTGTTTAAATGGATTTTTTGGTTCGACCTTGAGTACCACTGTACAGATCGAGTACGGATCGGGTGAGTTCATTTTATTCCAATTTTGATGTGATTTCAATTGATAGTTGATACTGTCGTAATCGATTTTAGCGTCTGATTCCTTGACCTGTCCTATTTTTGGTTGAAGATCTACTGTTCAAGCCAGATCAGATTATTTTCGTTTGAGTAGGCTATTTGTGACCCACTGATCTGAAGAAGAATTTGTAGTCAGTGTTCTTGCTTAATTTTGATTCCTTCAGGTATTCCTTCCTCCGATTTTTCTTCTATTTTCTGTTGATGGTGTTTTCTTTAATAAGAGTTGTATTTCTTTATGTTGTGTATGTTCGTGTTGCTCTTGGGGGCTCGGAGACCTGATTGTGACCTGGTACCATTCAGTGTCGTGTCTGCTGTACCTGGCTATGGTTGTATCTATTTTATCTGTGTTCATGGGTGCGTGACCAAGCCGATTCGTGTCTATTTGTGTGTCCGTATCTGCGTGGGCTGGAGTCGATCGGATCTGGAAAGTATCGAGTGCAGGATTTTTGTTCTATTTAAATTGATTTGGTTGTAATTCTATTTTTTCATAATTGTATAATTCTTATGAGTTGCAATTCTGAACTGAACTCATGTGTTTGATTTTCATAGAGAGCTATGCATCACTTTTTGAGGCTCTCTATGACTCGTTGAGTTGGGATTGGGGTCTTGTTTATTATGAACTGATGATAATTACATATACTCTCCAGCTATTTACAGCTATACTTTGTTGTTTTATTGATGCTGGGACAAGGTTGGGTGGAAGTAATGACAAAGTTGTTTGAGTTTGGGAACCAATGGTCATACATACAGTATAAGAAGGAGGTGTATCAATATGGCATGAATTGTTTAGTAATAGGCTTGAAGTGGTCTGTAGAGGTAGCATGACTAGATTTGGTTATTGGCTTCTTATTTTCGATAGTGATTATTTCCTTTAAATAGATCTTGTAGTATCACATGGTGGATCCTTTGGTAGTATCTTTTGATTTTAATGCTATAAAGAAGAAGAAGGAAAAGAAGAAATATTTAGTTTATGTTACTACATTAGTAAATAATTATGTTTAAATAAATAGTATCTTTTAAATAATTAGAGTTATTAATATTGTAAACGATTCCTTATTTCCATTATTTTAATTGTAATAGATAAAGGTTGATTCATGTAGTTAGCAAGTTACAAGACAATAGGATAATAATACTACCTATATTCCTCTAACTAGAACTTAATCATTTAATAGATTTTTGTTAATGATTTGTAGTGTTAAGATATAAATAATTTAGAACTTGTTCAGTTATTAAATCAACTTGTACTTAATAACCAGGAGGACAACCAGCTCTACTGATTACCTGTACCTTCCCGGAGCAAGGCAAGTACTTTTATACGGTCTTGTACATTTACATATCTTGTACATTTCTTATGACACGTCATGACACGATATCCTGTACCCATGTACTCCTGTATTCCTGTTCTTGTACTTGCTTGTGTCGGGTGGGAAAATACACTAGTCGTATGACCAAACCCCGGTTACTATATTCATGTAGATAGCTTAGGCCTCGCATCGTGCACGCGGGCCCTAAGCCGTACCATATTCATGTACTCATGTACTCACCCCAGCCGGTCACATGGGCTAGATATATTTCAAACATGGTGCACTTATCATGTCTTGTACTTCAGGATTATAGTTTCATTCATGTATATTACATTTCCGGTACTTTACATTTCATGTACTTTATATTCTTGTACTGTAGTTCTTGTACTTTATTTTCTATACTACATTCTTGTACTTTCATGTATTTCATTTTCATGTACACCTGTACTCATTTCCATATCATGTTCTTGTTCATTACCTAGAACTGTACTTTGCTCCGCTCATGACTAGGATATGTTGCAGGTGAGTTGGAGGCTCTGTGCGACACATATTATGGCCGAGAGCCAGTAGAGGCAGTAGAGCCAGCTAGAGTTGCTCTTGACTTAGAGGCTGCTGAAGCCTAGAGGTTACCTTAGTAGTTTACATTTCCTTGTATTTTGAGACTAGTAGACTTACTTTCATTTGCTGGAATGTAATAAATTCTGAGACATGTACTTTGATTTTGGGATACATTTATAGATGCTGTGATTTCATACTTGTTCATGATTACATATATAGATTTCCCTAGTTTGGTACATCTTACTTCATCGTGTCCAACGATGAAGGCTGGGCGTGTCTGACTCATGTCCGATTATTCGGGAGCGGATCGTGACACAGAGTGTGAGATGGAGAGTGAGAGAAATGGAAAGGAGAAGTTGAGAGTGGAAAAAGAGAGACCGTGAGAGGGTGAGTAGAGCACACGAGAGGGAGAGGAGGAGAGAGAGAGAGAGAGAGAGAGTGGCTGAAGCCCTTCCTCTCCTTCTTTGTATAAGTCATTTTTATTTTTATTTTTAGGCATAATGATTATATCTTCAAATATATATACCAATATACCCATGCCCTTTTTCATGCATGAAGACATGTATTCCCAAGTTAATTTACAATTTGGCCCATGCTTCATGCATAACGACATGTGTATAAATTAGGTGTCATAAAAATTTTGCAATTTGCAAAATAATCTAAGGACTTCTTTGCAACAATAAAAGTATTTATAAATAATAGAATTGGTTCATTCATTTAATAAAATTAGAAGTAAATATTTTATTTAAGAACTGGTATATAATTATAAACTTTAATAACATTAATTTTTTTTAGCTTAATCATGTATATATTGTAGATGTCCGATACAGGATCCAGTATAAAAAATGCAGTCATGACACTTAAAAATCAAATATACATGTATTATTTACATATAAATATTTACTTTAGCAAATATTAATAGGGTATAATAAATACAAATTGAAATACCATACAGGCTATGACACTCTACCCACCTTACAAAAATTTTGTCCTCGAAATTTAAAATTTGAAGATAAGCTTTATTTAAAATGATTATAGATAGAAATAAGATATTCTACCCACCTTACAGAGATTGGATAAAAATCTATTTTCATATAAAATATTTTCAAAATCTTATTCATTAACAGTTTATGAAAATAGAGAAAGTATGAAGATACTTGAAATCATTAATGATCTTGAAATTCCACAGAATCAATAAAATGTCAAATATCATAATAGTGTATGTACTACAGAATCAAAATTATATTTCTCATTTCTCATTTTCTGACGTGATAAGTAATCTTGTGCCACGCCAATGCGCACATGGCTGCAATCAAGATACAGTTTCACTATCAGGATTCATGGTTGCACATTCTTGCTACCATGCCATTGACATCCATAGATAAGTATGAATTATGATTGTGAAGTACGTAGTCTTACAAGTTAGGTTATTCTTAGTAATCCAAAATATATTCAAAATCAATACTTAATTTTCAAGCTTTCTAAGTATCATCGGCATTACGTTATCATAGTATCAAAACTAATGTGTAATATTACATAAGATAAATTCATATATCTATATTATCAAAAGCACTATTTGTCAGTTTAAATTATTCAGGTCAATGAATTTCAAATCCAAACGGTGGTAAAACGAAATTGAAATCTGAATCTCAAATTTCAAAATCCATTATGGAAAACTGATGTCTTGATCCCCAAAATTATATTAAATTCTTGAATCATATTTCTAGAATATGTGCATCGCCAATCTGGATGGCCAGTCTGAATGGTTGCAACAATTTCTTTTTCACAATTCAATCTAATTGACTGCAGGTTCTTCTGAGTTGTCAAATCAACTAATAAATTATCGAGTTCTTGACATAAATAAATAAATAATCATTCACATGAAAATTTATTCACAAAAACTCAATTCAAAATTGTTTCACAATAAATCTAATGAACGATCAATAAGAATTGCATATATGGGTATTTGGAGGGATGCAAATTACCAGAATCAGAGATACCGTTGAAAAATAAAATTGGACAAAGAGGCAAGAATATAATTCAAGAGTACGTCAATGAAATATGGTTGAAGCAAGAAGATTAAGGAATTACAAGAAAGTTGGAATTTTATGAAAAATGGATATAAATTTTTTGACAAAGTATGGGAACGAATCGAAATTTAAGAACATATATGATCAACATACCGAAAAGTCATATTACACTCATTCTGAATAAAGCCTTAAATCATATTTGGCCTATTGGTTATGTGGTCCTTATTCCCTTACTATCCCAATCTCTATAATATCTAAATAAATCTAAACCCCGAGTTTACTAAGAGTACAAAGTTTAAGATAATTCAGGAACTTTATGCAATCATTCACTAGGCCACTCTAGCAAGAATACTTGTCTAATTCTCTATGATTTACTTAAGATAAATTTCGAGTCATATCTATGTTACACTACCCATGAGTTTCCAAACATCATCTATACCCTTTATTAGTAGTCTCAGGTTTGGATTCTTAACTATATGGAATCACTACAGAAAATCTTTTAGGTAAGGATCCATAGAGTAAGCGAAATGGAACATAGTCTATGGATAAAACTTGTTGGGCGTTCTCTATCTTAAGGTTGTTAATAGGCTTTTCCTAATAACATATCTTAAGGTCTATAGGTTAACCTCTATATAGGTTTCCGTAGAAGCTTACCCTGCATCCTATCCTAGGTTCTTTATTTTTCGAGAACTGCATGGGCCACCACTAAAAGACGTGTCATATCCCGCTCCCAGAATACAACGAGCTGATTACGTAATATCATCCCCAGGCTACGTGACATAAGAATACTCTAGTACCCATATTCGCGATTGTCGCCCATACGGTTCTAGGATAGGTTATCACAGGTCATAATCTTGAATAAAAAAAATTAATATCATTCTAAAAGTGACATTCTAAGCTATAAATAGGGACATAATTTTTTTCTACCCAGTACAATAATTAACCCAAATATATAATAATATATTTCTACCTTAAATTGATGATGAGAAAAAAATCTGGTTCCAACACATCGTTTTCAATGGTAGCATCATGTTCTTGTCTCCAGATGTACTTCAATATTTGATGGCAGCTTCTTTTGGAAAATTGCTACAAAACTAGTAAATAATACTTGGTCGTCAAACGACATGCAAGCCCTCAATCAAGGACTGAGAAAATAAATTAAATGAAATAAAAAAAATCTGAAAATGATTGGATTCTCAAATTTCAAAGGGTTAAGAAATATAATACTAAATTCCTATAACTTGTTATAGTATAAACTTGAAATATGATTCTAATTAAATTTTATTCTAGTAAATTTCTCGATATTCATCTTAAAGTCCTAATAATTCACACTCATAATCCTTACAATCACAATCACAATCAAAATTATAATCATAATCATAATCATAAATTAATATATTAGGATCACCTACTCACTATAACGCACGATTGTAAGCATAATGTATCAACGAAACAACAGCTATCGTGTAATATCCAACATCTACTAATATTTGCATCGTCAACTGAATTTTGTAACCTGACATCAGTACAGTAATCCACCCCTACACTAAACAAAGACACGAGAATGAGTCATGGCACCGGGACAGCTTACGTACCAGCTGACTAGTAAGCAGCACACCCCAGATAAGAAATGAACAATCAATCACAATCACAAATAAGTTTCCTATATGCTTATGCAATTTAGAGAACACATTTGGATCAAATTCATCCCATTTTCTCAGTAATAATCCCATGACCATGGATCAGGTTGTGTCTGGATGGGTACGGTGCCAAAGATCCGACCCCCCATATTTATTTTAGGAAATTTGTTATATAATTTATTAAATTCTAATTTTATACCAAGAATTTACTGGACTGGACTATAATTCTGTTGGTGAGCTAGGCCTCACCCCCGGCATCGTAAGGCCTTACGGATGGCAGAAAACTAATGATCAGCTTTTTAAATGTTGTTTATTATATTACAGATAATTTATGTGTGATCCAGTTGTTCTCTCCCTCCAATGCACTAACCTAAAGCTACAAACAATCCTATTATATTATATCTTACATTAATTTTCTGCTGGTTCTGACATGAATCTTAAATCTCGGTTCGTGTATCTAATTACTACGAATAACGAGAATATGATTCACTATTTATTTCTTTCTAGAAGGATAAAACCGTAATACTGGATACCATGATTTCAATACTTGTTCTTTCTTTAAATAAATCAAGACGTAGTCACAAAATATCAATTTATCAATACCTTGGCCTCTTTTCAAATTAGACCTGATAGAAGTCCATAATATCATCAGATTCAACAATTTGTATTTTTTAGCAGAAACACATGATACACATGATTAGGTTTCTCTTGTGTGTCTATGTGTCCGTGTCCGACGTAACTTAAGTTCTAGAAAATTCGACCCCTATAATTTAAATAAAAAAATTAAGTCTGTCTCTAAGAAAACTGACTCAAAATTCCTATAAATTAGGTTATATATATAACCAATTTCGTATTATGAAAATGGCAAGCTCTGGAAATTCTTGAAAATTTTGGCAGAGTATTCTTCGTATTTTAGACTCCAAAAATTTTCACAAATTATATAAAAGACCCGGAGCAACCCTTTGTAGAATTCCCTTGGGTATGCCGCCCCCTTCGGTGGAACAACTCAACACCGAAAATCACACGCAATTATATAATATGAGTAAGGCAAGAAAGATTCAATTTCTTACCAAGACCGCATGCTTAGCATTCTTTTCGGTTTGCATTATGGGTAAAAGCAAATTGCTAGCGCTCTGGTACTCTAACACAAATAAACTAGCAATGTTTCATTATTCAACATAGTACATGAAAACAATATATACATATGCTATAATTATAAGGTTCTAGTCATTCAGAAATTGAAATACTAATTTTATTCTTTTAAGGGTAAAGACTACAAATAATATAGAGCTATTTACAAGATTCCAAGATCATTAGAAAAATTCCTGAAGTCTAAAAAAATTCAAGAGCTTTAGCAACCGATGTAGGTAACCTAGAACATTTAGAAATTAGTATCTATGCTGGATTTTATAGAATTTGGTTCAAAATAGTCAAAATGTTGAATACGAATTTCGTAAGCTAGTCTACTGTAAGGTATAAAGACCCATCCTATGAATTTTCTTTCCTTTCTAATATCTAAATGATCATAAGGATTTTGTAATGCTGAATTTCTATATCAACTCTGTTGGAGTGGGTTGTTCCCAACCTATGTGGAGAAGACCTCGAAGTGCGACAAGTGCCGTCTGTGTGTCAGAGAAGCTCGGGGAGGTGACGAGACCATTCAGAGGCGAAGAAGAAGCTCGAAAGCCACCAATTTATATTTTGGAATAGGGGAGACAGAGTTCGGGCCAAACTCTGTCCCTACACAGAGTTCTGGCCAAACTCTACCTTTTGGTTCCAGAACTGTTCTGGTTGCCCAAACAGAGTTCTGGCCGAACTCTGTGTCGTCGGGGCTGAAGCATTTTTTAGGATGATTGATCACCGTTGGATCGTATCCTATGGTCCAGGTTTTGTTGCGAATTAGGGGGTTTATACATGTTTATTCCTAACCCTAATTACAACACAACATTGAAGAACAAGAGAGAAAAGAGGCAAGAGTGCCATTGCAACTTTGGAAGAGAAGAAGGAGGATTGAAGGCCGTTTTCGAAGGAGGATCATGTTCGGGTAATATCTACTCGTTGTCCTTGTTGTTCATAGCTTTGTAATCATTATTCTTGCTCCTAAGTGTTGTCGGGATCCGATTTGGATCAGAAGAAGTTTGTAGAGGGTGTAATCCTTTATTTCATTAGTGAAGGCTTCTCAGGGTTGGACTCCGATCGTCCCGTGGTTTTTTTCCCGTAAGGGTTTTCCACGTCAAAAATTCTCTGTGCATGCATGGTTTGTTATGGTGTTTTAGTTCGTGCGTTGTTTTTATCGTTTCTCTCGCAGGTACTCTCTAGTTTAGGGAAGGGTTTCTGCATTTCTTTTCCAACAAAGTGGTATCAGAGCCAGGTTCTGAAATTCAGAAGGGTGTCAGGAGTTGACAGGAAAACTAGAGAGGAGAGATGGACGTAAAGCCGGTGTGCATGGTGGACCTGAACGGCACCAACTATCACTATTGGCAGAGCAAGATAAAAGATTTGCTGTTTGTCAAGAAGCTGTATCTGCCCGTATTTGCATCCTAGAAGCCCAGTGATAAATTCGAGGAGGACTGAAAATTTGAGCATATATAGGTGTGCAGATATATCAGGCAGTTCGTTGACGAGAATGTGTATAACCACGTTGCCAATATTGAGCACGCGAAGACGTTATGGGATAAGTTGGAGTCTTTGTACGCGAAGAAGACTGGGGTAAACAAGTTGTTCCTGATCCGGATGATGATGGGTCTACGGTACAAAGATGGGGCGTCTATTACAGATCACTTGACTGATTTCCAGGGCATGGTTGACCAGCTATCTTCAATAAGAGTCAAGTTCGACAGTGAGGTTCAGGGACTATGGCTGCTGTATACATTGCCAGACTCATGGGATACCGTACGAGTATCTATGATCGCTTCTGCACTAGAGGGTGTGGTCAGTTAGGAGTTTGCCAAGAGCGGGGTGCTGAATGAAGAGATGTAGAGACGTTCTCAGGGCACTTCATCCACATCCTACCACTCAGAGGCTTTGGTTTCAGAGAGCCACGAAAGGGACAAAAGCAGGGGTCCAGGTGGTAGCAGAGACAAGAGTTGTTAGGAGGACTCACAGTGTTACCACTGTGGCAAGAAGGGCCAAATCAAGCGAAATTGTTTCGCTTGGAAGAGAGAAAAGAAGGGCAAGAAAGAGAAGCAAGATGAGAACACTACGGCGGCGGCCTCGATACATGGAGGCGATGTGATCGTCGTAGGTGATGAGGTTATTACAAACCTCGTCTGAGATGACAATTTTTGGCTGGTAGACTCAGGGGCTTCAGTGCATGCATCTCACAACCGGGCACTATTTGCCACTTACACAACTGGCGACTGTGGAGTGTTGAAGATGAGCAATGGAGATGTGTCGAAGGCGGTTGCCATTGGAGATGTGCATTTGAGAACGAAGACGGGTGCAGTTCTTGTTCTCAAAGATGTTCGTCATGTCCCTGATATCCGTTTCAACCTGGTATCGGTTGGAAGGTTGGATGATGAGGGATTCTTCGGCCTCTTCGGGAATAGTCAGTAGAAGCTTTCCAGAGGTTCGATGGTGACTGCCAGAGGAAGCAAGAAGTCCGATCTCTACTATATGAAGGGGAGCGCATAGGGGCACAGGAGGTGAACGCAGGCAGTGATGCGTCTATCGAGTTGTGGCACAGGCGTCTCGGCCATATCAGCGAGAAGGGGATGAGCTACTTGGTAAATAGGAAGGTGATTCCAGGGCTCAAGTCTACAAAGTTGGAGAAATGCAGCACTGCTTAGCTGGAAAGCAAAATAGGGTGTCTTTCCAAAGTTACCCAAGTTCAAGGAAGCCGGCGTTGCTCGAATTGATTCACTCGGATGTCTGCGGTCCTATGAAGGTAAAATCTATTGGTGGTGCATCTTACTTTCTAACTTTTATTGATGAATGTTCCAGAAAGGTTTGGATCTATGCCTTAAAGACCAAAGTTCAGGTGCTGTCTACTTTAAAAGAGTTTCATGCCTCTTTTGAAAGAGATACGGGCAAGAAGTTATTGTGTGTTCGGTCCGACAACGACGACGAATACATCGGTCCCTTTCATGCTTATTATAGAGAGCAAGGGATACGACACCAGAAGACTCCGCCCAAGACACTTCAGCTCAATGGTGTAGCGGAGCGCATGAATAAGACACTGATGGAGAGGGTGCGGTGTTTGCTGTCAGAAGCAAACTTGTTAGGAAGTTATTGGGATGAGGCTCTTCTCACATCTGCTTATGTTATTAATTTGTCTCCTAGTGCTCCTTTGCAGGGTGATGTGCCTGACAAACTATGGTACGACAAAGAGCCGTCATATAATCACCTGCGAGTGTTTGGCTGTAAGGCCTTCGTGCATGTACCGAAGGACGAGAGGTCCAAACTTGAGCCGAAGATGAGGCGATGCGTCTTTGTCGGCTATGGTCGGGATGAGTTTGGCTATAGACTCTACGACCCAGTGGGAAGAAAGCTCTATAGAAGCAGGGACGTGGTATTCGTCGAGGATCAGACCATGACCAACACTCAGGATTCTGAGACGCCTTCTGAGGCTGAGGAATTGCCTGAGTTAGAGTCATTTTGCTTCGAGCAGTTTCTAGAGGACATCGCAGAGGATCCAATTATGGAGGAGCCAGTACATAGAGTTGCTCCCAACCTTGATCATCAGCCTGTTGATGGTGGTCATGGTGTCCCTCAGGAGGATGAGCATGCCTGGGAGGCAGTTTCTGAAGGGGAGAAGGCTGTTGGTATACAGCCAGCACCAATGGCTCCACTGAGAAGGAGCGACAGAGAGCATCGACCATCTACGAGATACTCACCGGCTGAGTATGTGCTATTGACTGACGGGGAAGAGCCCAAAAGTTTTGCAGAGGCTATGGAAGACGAATACAGACAGGAGTGGATGGAGGCTATGCAAGAGAAGATGAGTTTCTTATACGCCAATTCCACTTATGAGCTAGTACGGTTGCCAAAGGGCAAGAAGGCTTTAAAGAATCGATGGGTATTTAGAGTGAAGCAGACGGATGATGCTACTCGCCCTCGATACAAAGCGAGGCTGGTAGTTAAAGGCTATGGTCAGCGAAAAGGCATAGATTATGATGAGATCTTTTCACCAGTCGTCAAGCAGTCATCTATTCGGGTGGTGCTAGCATTAGGAGCCAGTCTTGACTTGGAGGTCAAGCAGATGGACGTGAAGACGATATTCCTCTACGGTAATCTTGAGGAGGAGTTATACATGGAGCAGCCAGAGGGATTCTGTGAGAAGGGTAAATCATATTTGGTCTGCCGGTTGAGAAAGAGGTTGTATGGTCTCAAGCAGGCTCCGAGGCAGTGGTACAAGAAGTTCGAGTCGTTTATGGGTGAGCATGGTTATGCACGGACGACGTCGAATCACTGTGTATTTGTGAGGTATTTTGTCGAGGATAATTTCATCATTTTATTGTTCTATGTTGATGATATGATATTAGTGGGTCAGAATGCCACTAGGATAGCGGAGTTGAAGCGCCGACTGGGCTCGGCCTTCTCTATGAAGGATTTGGCACAACAAAGACTATTCTTGGGATGGAGATCAGCCGAAAGAGAGTCCAAGCTGCTATATTTGTCCTAAAAGAAGTACATTCACCGGATACTTCAGCATTTCGAGATGGACAGGTCGAAGAAAATGAGTTGCTCCCTTGCGGCCCAATTTAAGTTCACTAAGGAGCAGTGTCCATCAACCAAGGATGAAAAGGAAGATATGGAGCGGGTTCCATATGCTTCAGCTATGGGGAGCCTTATGTATGCTATGGTGTATACGAGGCCAGACATCGCTCATGCAGTTGGCACTGTTAGCAGGTATCTTTCAAATCCTGGAAGGATACATTGGAGTGCGGTCAAGTGGATTCTACGATACCTTCAGGGCACTGCTGATTGGAGACTTTCTTTTGGTGGTGACGAGCCGAAGCTTGTTGGGTATACCGACGCTGATATGGCTGGAGATGTAGACACGAGATGATCGACTTCGGGCTATGTGATGATGTTTGTCGGATGAGCGGTATCGTGGCAGTCGCGATTGCAGAAGTGTGTTACCTTGTCGACGACGAAGGCAAAATACATTACGGTGACGGAGGCTTGCAAGGAGCTGCTATAGACGACGAAGCTGTTGCAGGAAATGGGACTGAAGCAAGAGCAGTACACTTTGCTTTGCGACAGTCAGAGTACTATTCACCTTGTAAAGAACCAGACATTTTATAGTCGGTCCAAGCACATCGAGACTCGGTATCATTGGATACGGGATATGGTTGAGAAGAAGGACGCGATGCTTGAGAAGGTTCATACTGATGATAATGGAGTGGACATGCTCACAAAGGTTCTACCGAAGGGAAAGTTTGAGTACTGCAGACAGATCGTCGGGATGACGACCTCCTCCACCTAGTTGTGAAGGAGGAGATTTGTTGGAGTGGGTGGGGTTCCCAACCTATGTGGAGAAGACCCCAGAGTACGACGAGCGCCGTATGTGTGTCAGAGAAGCTCGGGGAGGTGACGAGGCCATTCGGAGGCGAAGAAGAAGCTCGGGAGCCACCATTTTACATTCTGGAACAGGGGAGGCAGAGTTCGGGCCGAACTCTGCCCCCACACAGAGTTCTGGCCGAACTCTGCCTTTTGGTTCCAGAACTGTTCTGGTTGCCAAACACAGAGTTCTGGCCGAACTCTGTGTCGTCGGGGCTGAAGCATTTTTTAGGGTGATTGATCACCGTTGGATCGTATCCTACGGTCCAGGTTTTGCTGCGGATTAGGGGACATGGTTATTCCTAACCCTAATTACAACACAACATTGAAAAATAAGAGAGAAAAGAGACAAGAGTGCCATTGCAACTTTGGAAGAGAAGAAAGAGGATTAAAGGCTGTTTTCGAAGGAGGATCGTGTTCGGGTAATATCTACTCATCGTCCTTGTTCTTCGGAGCTTTGTAATCATTATTCTTGCTCCTAAGTGTTGTGGGGATCCGATTTGGATCGGAAGAAGTTTGTAGAGAGTGTAATCCTTTATTTCATTAGTGAAGGCTTCTCAGGGTTGGACTCCGATCGTCCCGTAGTTTTTTTTCCGCAAGGGTTTTCCACGTCAAAAATTCTCTGTGCCTGCATGGTTTGTTTTGGTGTTTTAGTTTGTGCGTTGTTTTGCTCGGTTCTCTCGCTGGTACTCTCTAGTTTGGGGAAAGGTTTCCGCATTTCTTTCCCAACAAACTCAATTTCAAATGTCATATTTAACTAAATTGAGCCAATACGGTCCCGAAAACTAAAGACATGAATTATGGTATCTTTTACCTAAGACTTTCCTGACTCTACACAATCGCTTATGGGAATCCAAACTCATTTAATATTGACTTTCTAAAGATGGGTTTGATTTCTAACCCAAAATAATCAACATGATTTTGTATGGAACACGGAGACCTATGTGCTATAGTTGCTAGTACCTCCCAATTTTACTAGTTTTATGAAAATTTCTTGTACTAGCCTTAAATCCCTAAAAATGTGTGAACAAGTTTTCGGACAACAGCTATTTACTAGACTTTATTAATTTACTAATAATCTCTACACAAGGCTAGTTAGTATAGCCCCCAACATTAATTATTGTATTCATAGGGTATTAATTAAATCCATGAATTTATGTTTTCTATCTCTATATAACGAATATGTAGGCATCGTTATTATCGTTCATGATCGTAACAATTTACTTCACAAACCCCTATTTACATATGTTCCGGACCGGATCCAGTGTAAAAAAATGCAATCATGACACTTAAAAATCAAATATACATGTATTTATTTACATATAAGTATTTACTTAAATTAGCAAATATTAATTGGGTATAATAAATACAAATTGAAATACCATACCTAGCTATGACATGGGGATACTATAAGCCGATAGTAGAAGTTTCCTTAAGGTATTGAAAGATACGCTTAACGGCGCATAAGTGCTATTCCTTCGGATTAGCTTGATATCGTACGCAGATGCAAACGCTAAACATGATATCAAGATGACTAGCAGTTAGATAAAGTAAGCTACCAATCATACATCATTACTTCCGTTGGTCGACTGGCTTGCCACTTTCATCAATATCAAGTCGTGTTGATGTAGCCAATGGCGTGTCGATAGTCTTTACTTGTCGAAGTCATACTTCTTTAGTAAATCCTTCGTGTACTTGGCTTGATTGATGAAGGTTACCTGCGAGTGTTGTTTGATTTGGAGTCCTAGGAAGTAGTTGAGCTCTCCCATCATACTCATCTCAAACTCATTCTGCATATACTTAGCAAAATCTTGACAAAAAATTTCATTAGTAGAACCAAAAATTATGTCATCTACGTAAATTTACATAAGTAAAATACTGTCAACTGAAGTTTTGATAAACAAAGTTGTATCAACCCTTCCTTTTGAAAAACTATTTTCAAGTAGGAAAGCACTTAAGCGTCCATACCAAACATACGGTACTTGTTTGCGTCCATAAAGCGCCTTTCTAAGCTTGAAAACGTGATCAAGTTTTTGAAAATCCTTAAAACCAGGGGTTGCTTAACAAAAACCTCTTCTTTTAAAAATCCATTCAAAATTGCACTTTTAACATCCATTTAAAAATGTTTATAGTTGTGAAAACATGCGAATGCACAAAATATGCAAATAGACTCTAGTCTAGCAACATGAGCATATGTCTCGTCATAATCAATTTTTTCTTCTTGATTATAACCTTGTGCCACTAGACGTGCTTTGTTGCGTAGAACATGTCCATCCTCACTCAGTTTATTTTGTAACATCCATTTCATACCAATTATCGGTTGACCAATAGGTTTAGGAACAAGTTCCCAAACTTGGTTTCTTCCAAATTGATTAAGTTTCTCTTGCATAGCGGCAATCCAAAACTTATCAGAAAAAGCATCTTCTACTGACTTAGATTCTACTTGAGAAATAAAAGCTATGTTTGCTGTTATGTCTCTAGTAGAGGAGCATGTACCTATTTGCCATCAAAAATGCGACAAGATTTTGTTGATTAAAATTTTGATATTTCAATTACAAATAGAACATTACACAATGTAGGACTTAGACGTAGTCCTAGGAGTACATTTTTGTTTTTGTCTGAGAACTGTGTCGGTACAGCGAGTGGTAATGCGTTGACTCCGTTGACGATCTGACGACGATCTTGAACTCTCTAAAGGTCTAGGTTGCTCTGGATGCCGAAGCATTGCGAGGAAAAGTGGACATTAAGTGTCTCTTCTTGCCTCTGTATGTGTATATGTCTGTTCTTATCTGTGTGTATGGTGAAGGAATGATCCTTCTATTTATAGATAGCAGGCTGGCTGCTCATGTGCGTATATGTCGGATGCGCCTGGACGTGGGAATGCCACGTGGCTGATGCTGGCGGGGGTGCATGGTTGATGCACCCTAGATTGAAGTTGAATCTGCTGGACTGTTGCGCTGGGCTACGATGGAGCTGACACGTGGCAGTCACGAAGATTTGGTTGTTGCTGAGATCTTGGGTGGTTAGCACCCGTTCTTTGAATAGAACTGAGTCAAGGGATGCGTGGCGTATGCCTTTGGCTCAGAGATCTCGGTTTTGGAGGAGAGTGATCTGTCAGGGTGCGCCTAGGATCGGGCACATGGAGGCGACTTAGTCTATGAGTATTAGGTATCATAGACGAGTCTGGGCGCATGGCTTTTGAGGTGCATGCAGAGCTTCGCATCAGGGTGTGCCTAGGATCAGGCGCAGGGGAGGCAACTTTGTCTCATGATCTTTAAGAGCCGTGAGCAAGTCCAGGTGTATGGCTTTTGAGGCGCATGCAGAGCTTTGTCTTCTGCTGCTTGGGGTCAGAAGTAAGCTGAGGGGGCGTATGTCAACTGGAGCGTATGTCGTCTTCTGGGCGTATGGCCACGAGGTGCATATGACTTATCGGTCGACCACGTGGCAATTGTTGCCGACCTAAGGTGTAATGATGGTGCTGACATCAGCGGTGCTTCATTTTCTGCACAGGGCTGCTGATTGGACGGCTCTTGGAATGCGTTGTCGCCTTTGTCATTCAACATTAAATGCTTGATGGAGAGGGTTGCATTGGTTAGTGACAATCTAGGCACATCCATGGGGAGTGTATGATATCGACGGCACATCTGCTAATGTGTCGCATCCTCTTTGGTACGCCTGTTGAGTTCTTCGAGGCATTAATGGTTGCCTTGACTTAGTTGAATTCGAAGAGGCAGATTCATTGGCATTAATGCAAATTTATTATACTAAATTCGGAGAGACTGCCACTTGGTGCATGGGTTTGATCTGCCCGGCCTATAAATAGCAGTGTGAAGAGAAGTTTGTTTCTCATTTTACTTTTCTTCCCGAATGGAGATGAACTCGGTCGGTCCTCCTCCTTGGCGAGACGTTGCATTGTGGGTTGTCGATCTCCTCGTTCAAAGAAGCTTTGGCGATGAACTACTTCAGAAGATTGAGATGCGCCGAGTTGATATGTTCGAACCCCTTGCTAGCAGTATTCTTCTACGAGACGACATTGAGTGTCAAGTTGAATGCATGGTTTGGGTTTGATCTGCCCAAGACTCATTGTGATGGAAGAGCCCCATGCTGGCAGATGCACCTGTGCGTTGATGATGAAGTGATTCGGTCTGACGGACAGAGTAATGTGCTGGCAGAGCAATATGACAGGCTGAACGACGCACCTAGCTAAGACCTCAGAGTGATGCGCCTAGTTGAGTGTAGGCTGTTACAAAGTCTTCAATTGGCATCATGTTTTCGTGATGATGTCGGACAGGTGCACAGGTTGCAGTCGCTGGAACACAAACTGCCTTGGTAGTGGGGCCACTGTTTTGCAACAACAGCAGTTGATGGCGACCGTAGCACAAGTATGTCACGTGAGGGACGAGTTGTGCATGGTGGTCGTCTCTCCCGATCTACGTCTGTGAGGGATCTCATTGCGTAAATCGTAAGGGGAAAGTTTCACATTTACACCCTCTTCAGACACATGGCAAGGCCAGGCGCCGGGATGGTTATGTGAATGCTGTAGCTCCTTGATCCAGTTCCAGCGTATGAAATGCACCAAGATCATAAGTAGGACAGCAGCACATATTGCAACTTGAATCCACTTTATACGTATTACCTAGGTGGGCGCATGGACACAACATCGCAGTTGCCCAACCAGACTTGGTTCAATACGCAGTAGATGCGCCCAAGCGGGACGGGAACTTTGAAATTTGACTCATTTCTAGCACAGATGTGCCCGAGTCGACTTTGCACAGCTTACCATCTGCAGCGCGCATGATTTTGAGCGCATGCTTCTAGTTTGCTATCGGCGTAGCACATTCGAGGCGCATGGCATGTGCTGCCTTGGACTTATTTGCACTAGTCCAACTTTTCCTTGCCAAGATGGCAAGGAAAGAACTTGTAGCCGATCCAGAAAAAAAGAATCATTGTTGCAACTTTTTGTGGCTCGAACGGGCTCCATTTTTTTTTCTTTTTTTAATTTTTGGTGCTCTTTTCAAAGGAGGCAAATAGGATCTATATATAGAGTGGAACGGGACCCCTCTTCTTCTCCTTTCCGATGTGGGATTAGAAGCAATATCCCTCTTTTTATGCTTCTACAAGACCCCCTCCAAAGTTTTTAAAACTTTTGGATAAGTTTTGAAATACTTTGAACAAGAAGCATGGACAGTAGAGCTATTTAGATGTGACAATCCTATCTGAGGTAGTACGGACGTGATAGGTTTGGGTGCTTCCACTGGAGAATTTATGTAGACTTATCATCCTTGGAGCACCTTGGTTTTAGGTACAGATAATAAGTTAAGAGAGAGTATCACGACCCGCACCCGCTTTTCGGATGCAAGCACGTGAGCAAGCCAGCTACGTATCGAGCGGACTCCAGCCCATCTCGAATACGTAAACGCTGTCAAGGCTATGGTATACTGCCAAATCATGGCAATGCAATCTATATCTCAAATCCACAAGAGTAATATAAGCACAAATGAAGAACTATGGGTCGTGGTCTGCAGCCCACTAGCATAATGTCCGATAAGTCTCCAAAGAATATAACAAGAGTCTACAAACTGAATCAATAAATAGGATATCTCATGATAATGAAATAAAAGCACGAGCTGGATAATAACCGTGATATCAGTACCTGAAACTCACAAGTAATATCGTAATCATCTGAAACCCACGAGTGTCATAATCATCCACCATCCAGAACTGCTAAATAACTTCTTGTAATTGCTAAACGTGAAGAGATCATCAGGTCCTCAGGGGACATAACAAGATACATAAAAACTTGTCTATCTAGCAGTTTAATCATGCATAAACTATAAACAGGATATAAGCAAAAAACGAGACATACACATGGCAAGAGACTATGACTAAAACTGCTAACAAGTGACTATCGACAAGTGGCTACTGACAAGTGACTATGAACTGGAATACAAGAACAACTACACGTAACTGAACTGCTGGATGAACAAGTGAACACGAGATCAATGGAATACCAAACCCTCGCCCTGAGTGGACTCGCAGGTTTGAACTAATCACTAACCCTCATCCCGAGTGTGGACTCTCTGGTTAGTTCAAGGCAAGGAACCCTCGCCCCAGTGTGGACTCTCTGGTGCAAATAAACAACATCCTCGTCCCGAGTGTGGACTTATGGATGTAAACAGATCAAGACAAACACCCTCGCCCTGAGTGCGGACTCGCAGGTGCAAACGGTCAACCCTCGCCCCGATTGTGGACTCGCAGGTTGAGGAACGAAAACAGGAAGTTGTAGTTCAATTACACGTACTCGTTCCAAGACACAACTCAGTTGAGGCACAGGTGAGACAAGGTACAACTCATGTCAAGACACGGGTAAGGACGACTCTAGAACGAACTATAAAGTGAACAAGCCTGGTATAACTACACTATCTAATAATGAAGTTGATATACAATTAAGACGATAATCTAGTAAAACACGGAACGCAGGAAACATATAGATAAACTCACTTCAACTAGAGAATAAGATGATATATAAAAATAGGAAAACTATATGCATGAAAATAAACTGTAGAGGGAGGCAATGAATCTTGTCTGGTGGTAGCGCGAAGAACCAATAATATACCGTCAACTGGTACGCTATAAATTCTAAATCTCACAACTGTCTCCGAAAGATGAAATAGACATTCCTAACGTTTTTAGAATAGTCAAATTAGCTAGGATTGCCGATCCATAAGTCCGATTCTGGACACAGGGGCAAAACGGTAGGGTGGCGCTGCGAGATTAGGTTAGGGTTTTTCGATCCAAACTCTTCTCTCCCTCTCTCTCGTATAAATATTTTAAGGGATCGGCTGCTGTGTGCGGGGGGGGGGGGTTCAGTTTCTGTTTGGCTTGGGCTCGAGCTCGAGCTGGCTTGGGCTTGGAGGTTTTGGGTTCTTTTATTTTATTTCTTTTTCTTTATTCTGTTTATATATATATATATATATATATATATATATATATATATATATTGGATCAGGAAATATATTAGAAAAAAGCTCACAAGGAGCAAATACATGGCTCGCCAACAGGAACGGCCCACAAGGGGCCAGCACCGAAGGGCCAAAACCAGAAAATCAAAATTCAAAATAAACATTGAAATAAGGGGGGAAAGCCAAAACGCGCGCCCCGAGACAGCCTCGGAACCCGCAACCGCGAGCCCCGAGGCGGCCAGCGCACTGCCCAAGAGGGGGGCACTGCCTGAGTAGACCGACGCGGGGCCCGAGAGGAAGGCGCATCGCCCGAGGTGGCGGGGGATCTCCGGCGGGTGGGGCTCTGGTGGAGTGGAGCGGAGGCTCCACTGCGGCGGAGGGAAGAGGTGTCCTTGTTGGAGGGGGACCAGTCGGGTTAAGGCTATGCCCGGAGCCGGTAGGGCACCGACGGAGGGTGGCGGAGGGGGACGGGGGAGGAGGAGGAGATAGCGGGGAGGGCCAGAGGGGGGCTCCGACGAGGGCACACCAGGGTTGGGCGCTCCGACGGAGGGTGGCGGAGGAGGACAGGGGAGGAGGAGGAAATAGCGGGCAGTGCCATAGGGGGGCTCCAGCGGAGGGGGCCGAGATGGAGACGAGGGCTCCGGCGGGTGGTCACTCCCGGAGGTTATTCTGTTTATATATATATATATATATATATATTATATATATATATATATATATATATATATATATATATATATATACACGCACACATTTATATATATATATATATATATACACGCACACATTTATATATACATATATATAATGATATACATATACATCATAAATCAGAACAAGCAATAAACTATTACAAGCATAATCCATAATTGCGATATTGATTTCTTAATTTATGTACTAATATATATATATATATATATATATTTATATATATATATATTTATATATATATATATATATATATATATATATATATATATATATATATATATATATATATAAAGCCTAATTTTGTATATAAGTATAGCTATCTAATTGTATATTAATATAAAGCCTGATATACAAAATTAGGCTTTATATATATATATATATATATATATATATATATATATATATATATATATATATATATATATATATATATATATATATATAAAGCCTAATTTTGTATATTATATATATATATATATATATATATATATATATATATATATATATATATATATATAGCCTACATAAATCCCACATCCAAAATATATGATAAGGAAATATTCACTATATATTCAATTAAAACATTAATTCTTTATGGCAAGCATATATAATATAACTGTCTTTTGTAAAAGGCCTACTAGGTCACAAAACAATTTAAAAAGGCTAATCTGTACATCCACATGGACATCCTAAGTCGCTCTACCCCTTCATATGCGCTTGGGCTTGGTTCAGATTCAGTCCGGACTAGTTTGGTACAACCTGGTCTTCTATACGTCAATTAATTAATTAATTAATAATTAAAATATCTATAGAGGTTAAGTCCCAACTTGGCCTGGTTTTCCTAGTTAGGACATCACTATGGCTCGACTTTCCCCACCAGAGCCAAAACAATAGTCAATGCACACAACTACACTATCCGTGCCATGATTCCTCGTCACCTTGTACTCCAATTTCTAACTATGACTAAAGTCATCTACCGTAATAATAATTAATTATTTATAAGAAAATCTAATAATCACCATTTAAGTCAAATGAATAATAAAATATTTCAAAATATTTTCTAGGAAGAGGAGTTACTAATCTACCAACCTTAAAAATAATTTCATCCTCGAAATTCTAATTCTTAACTATTCCTTAAAATTCAAAAAGAAAGTCTACTTTTACCTTAATCTTCTTAAATTTTTATTCCAAAAAAATGGTTGATATCCTTCTCCTAGCCATTTTGTAACTACGAAACCTCGAGGACTTCTACCCACCTTTGGTCACACTACTCCTTCAAAGGTATGTCACTAAAACTTTATAACCTTCCATCTAGTTGCTAACATCACTACCCATAGATATTTATAGCATATGGTATCTCTAATACCCTCATATCTATCAAGCAACCAAAACTTTAACAATCAAGCAATATTACACTATACCTTAAGAATTTCTGATAAATTCTAGTCAGCACGATCATTCGTCACTCCGGAGTAATAAGGGACGAGAATTAATAGCACAGGAAGGCAAGGGAGATAATTGAGAACAAATACGAAGTTTCAAAGATGGTAGAGAAATTTCTAAGAGAATTTTCAAGGCAGAATGGAACTAGGTTTCTAAGGGTTTAGTCATATTTGCAGGTTCGTATCAGTACAGTTACGAAACCGATACGATATGCACTGACCTGCATGGGCCACCAAAAAAACTTGTCACGGCCCTTACCCGCTTTTCGGATGCAATCACGTGAGCAAGCCAGCTACGTATCGAGCGGACTCCAGCCCATCTCGAATATGTAAACGCTGTCAAGGCTATGGTATACTGCCAAATCATGGCAATACAATCTATATCTCAAATCTACAAGAGTAATATAAGCACGAATGAACAACTATAGGTCATGGTCTGCAGCCTACTAGCATAACATCCGATAAGACTCCAAAGAATATAACAAGAGTCTACAAACTAAATCAATAGATATGATATCTCATGATAATGAAATGAAAGCACGAGTTGGATAATAACCGTAATATCAATACCTGAAACTCGCAAGTAATATCGTAATCATCTGAAACCCACAAGTGTCATAATCATCCACCATCCAGAACTGCTAAATAACTTCTTGCAATCACTAAACCTGAAGAGATCACCAGGTCCTCCGGGGACATAGCAAGATACATAAAAATATGCATATCTAGCAGTTTAATCATGCACAAACTATACACAGGATATAAGCAAGGAACGAGACATACACATGGCAAGAGACTACGACCAAAACTGCTAACAAGTGACTATCGACAAGTGGCTACTGACAGGTGACTATAAACTGGAATACAAGAACAACTACACGCAACTGAACCGCTGGATGAACAAGTGAACACAAGATCAATGGAATATCAAACCCTCGCCTCGAGTGGACTCGTAGGTTTGAACTAATTACTAACCCTCGTCCCGAGTGTGGACTCTCTGGTTAGTTCAAGGCAAGGCACCCTCGTCCCGAGTGTGGAATCTCTGGTGCAAATAAACAACATCCTCGTCCCAAGTGTGGCCTCACGGATGTAAACAGATCAAGACAAATACCTTCGCCTCGAGTGTGGACTCGCAAGTGAAAACGGTCAACCCTCGCCCCGATTGTGGACTCGTAGGTTGAGGAACGAAAATAGAAAGTTGCAGTTTAATTACACGTACTCGTTCCAAGACACAACTCAGTTGAGGCACAGGTGAGACAAGGTACAACTCATGTCAAGACACGGGTAAGGACGACTCTAGCATGAATTATAAAGTAAACAAGCCTGGTGTAACTACACTATCTAATCATGAAGCTGATATACAAGCAAGACGATAATCTAGTAAAACACGGAACGCAGGAAACATATAGATAAAATCACTTCAACTAGAGAAAAAGATGATATATAAAAATAGAAAAGCTATAAGCATGAAAATAAACTGTAGAGGGAGGCAAGGTATCTTGCCTGGTGGTAGCACGAAGAACCAATAATATACCGTCAACTGGTACGCCATAAAGTCCAAATCTCACAACTGTCTCCGAAAGCTGAAATAGACATTCCCAACATATTTAGAATAGTCAAATTAGCTAGAATTGTCTATCCATAAGTTCAATTTTGGACACAGGGGCAAAACGGTAATTTTAGGCCAAAACGTATCCGCCGTTGGACCCGTTTTGTACCGAAAAGCGTGCCAGAGTCAATGGTCTCTAAAGTAGTCAAACTACATGTCTACGGATTCATTTTGATGATACGAACCCAACGGTATGTCCAATTTTGGATTTCGGTGGGCCGTGCACAAAATTACCCGTTGAATCCGATCGTGGGGCCCGCAAAATGGCGATCTGATCAACTGTCTCAGAATCGGACCAAACTTGGCATACAGGACCAAAAAAATGATACGGTCCTGTTGGCACAAGTTTCGTCTCGATCTGACGAACGTGCTCAAAGTAATTAGAAAATTTGCACAGAGGCCGATACGGTGAATTTCGACGAATATGCGTCAAATTTGTCGCACACACGCGACCAATTTGAATTTCGTCAATGCCCACACGTCCGCGAAGCCATTACGCACCTTTCAATGTTTTTGGTTCGTGACCACGTCGCCTGGATTGGCGGGACGCACGTCGTATCGAAGGATTTCTTATGTTTTCCAAAAAAAATTATCTAGGTTTTTCTTTCCTAATTTCAAACTGATTTAACCATGTGAAACAGTCAATATAATTAAAAGGAAAAGAAGGTTTTTGATCATGGTTATGTCATCTACAAATCTGTTTAATTAGATTTCAAGAATCCTCTATGGTTTGACCTAATTCTGCCTTCCTAAGTAAGTCCCTAATATAGTATTATATTTCGATTCGAAACAGATTTTGCCAATATTGGATTCAATTTTTAACTCGATTCTAATTCGATTTAAACTGAAACTATCATACAGAGATGAAGGGGTATAGATTAGGTTTATATCTGTGAAAATAACACAAAGAATAGTTAAGCGTGAGCGAAGAAATCCTATTGTGAAGTCGGCAAGTGGCTGTCACGCGCGGCTGTGTCCTGTATTTGCTGTCTCTGTTCGTGCGTACTATTTTTGCCGTGGCCGGCCGACGATGCTCCGACAGTGGCGGCACGCCAGGCATCGGGGAGGGGTGGCAAGGTCGTGGGGTGGCGCTGCGAGATTTGGTTTGGGTTTTTCAATCCAAACTCTTCTCTCCCTCTCTCTCCTATAAATATTTTAAGGGATCGGCTGTTGTGTGCCGGGGTGTTCAGTTTCTGTTTGGCTCGGGCTCGAGCTGGGCTTGGTCTTGGGGGTTCTGGGTTCTTTTATTTTATTTCTTTTTCTTTATTATGTTTATATATATATATATATATATATATATATTATATATATATATATATATATATATATATATATATATATATATATATATATATATATATATATATACACACACGCACACATTTATATATACATATATATAATGATATATACGTATACATCATAAATCACAACATAAACTATTACAAGCATAATCCATAATTGCAATATTGATTTCTTAATTTATGTACTAATATATATATATATAAAATACAATTAGATAGCTATACTTTTTTTTTATATAAAGCCTAATTTTGTATATCAGGAATATAGCTATATATATATATATATATATATATATATATATATATATATATATATATATATATATATATATATATATATATATATAAAGCCTAATTTTGTATATCAGGAATATACTTATATATATGCACAAATATATATATATATATATATATATATATATATATATATATATATATATATATATATATATATATATATATATATATATATATATATATATATAGCCTACATAAATCCCACATCCAAAATATATGATAAGGAAATATTCACTATATTTCAATTAAAACATTAATTCTTTATGGCAAGCATATATAATATAATTGTCTTTTGTAAAAGGTCTACTAGGTCACTAAAAAATTTAAAAAGGCTAATCTGTACATCCACATGGACATCCTTAGACGCTCTACCCCTCCATATGCGCTTGGGCTTGGTTCGAATTCAGTCTGGACAAGTTTGGTACAACCTGGTCTTCTATACGTCAATAAATTAATTAATTAATAATTAAAACATCTATAGAGGTTAAGTCACAACTTGGCCTGGTTTTCCTAGTTAAGACATCGCTATGGCTCGGCCTTCCCCACCAGAGCCAAAACAACAGTCAAGGCACACAACTACACTATCCATGCCATGATTCCTCGTCATCTTGTACTCTAATTACTAACTATGACTAAAGTCATCTACCGTACTAATAATTAATTATTTATAAGAAAATCTAATAATCACCATTTAAATCAAATGAATAATAAAATATTTTAAAATATTTTTTGGGAAGAGGAGTTACTGAGAGAACCAACATATGTCCTCAGAGGTAATATGGACGTGGTAAATATGGGATTAATGGTAGAGTTTCCCTACTCAGAGGTGATATGGACATGGTAGGAATGAACTCGGTAGGAGTACATAGAACAACTCAGAGGTGATATGTGTCACGACCCGCTCCTGAATAATCGGATACTAGTCGGACACGCCCAGCCTTCATCGTTAGACACGATGAAATAAGCTGTACCAATCTCTAGGAAAACTACAAGTCTAGATAAGAATGAATATAAACCACAACATCTATAATATCGAATCCCAGAATCAAAGTACATGTCTAAGAGTTATTACAATTTTCGGCAAATAAAATGTAAACTGAAGTCTCTAATACAAAGTCCAAATAAAACTACAAGGGAAGGTACTGGGCTTCCTCAGCCTCTAAGTCTAGAGCAACACCAGCTAGCTCATAGGTACCTCCAGGCTCCTGTCCGTAATAAGTGTCACATATAGCCTCCATCTCACCTGCAACATAACCTAGTCAGGAGCGGAGCTAAGTATATCCAAGAAAATGAACAAGAACATCATGATATGGAATGAGTACAAGAAAATATAAAGTACAGAAAATGAGAACATGAATGCTGGAAAGTAAATACAGGAAATACAGGGAACATGAAATAAAAAATAAGATACAAGACAATATCGTGAAATATCGTGCCAACAAGAAGGTACAAGTATGAATATAGAAAAACACAAGACATGAAGTAATGGACAAGTCCGAGGAGTATACTTGCCTTGCTCAGGGTGATCGAGAATATAAGGAAGATCTGAAACTCCACCTAGAGGTATAAGTTGGTTATTTTCTAAACAATAACCATTAGCTAAAGTATTTACTAATCAATAAAACTTATTTAACTAATTAGTCGATCTCTAGTTCATCTGTTAATTTATGAATCTAGCAAACCTGGTCCGGTTCCTATTATCAATTTTGCTTTTAAACTATGCTCTTAAGATACTTATTATTATCATAGAGAAATCCTAAGAAAACTTAATAAAAAATATTATATAGGACAAAATAACTAATCCTGAATATAGTGATTCTATAAACTAACTCCAACCACATACCATTAATTCTACTATGATTGCATTTCAGTTCAAAAATAGCAATTGAGCTCGACCATACAGACTCAGCTATCCTCCTAATAGGTCCATACAATACCAACTTAAATCAACAGTTTAGAAAAATGAATATCATATATTAGAGACTACTAAATAACCTTTTCATGATGTGAGTCTGGCCCATCATCAAAGTACCCACTAGTATATATGTAGCTGGCCATATATGAATGCTAAGTAGTCAGTCCCATATACTGTTGAACTAATCCCCTATGGTCCCCAACATCTGTAGCTCAAAGAAGTTGAATTCATCACTGAATGCCATACCCATTCTTCAAACAACCAACCCATACCAGAATTATACAAAACCGACTAGTATGATTTTACTACTAGACTTAGCAAACAGATTGGCAAAAGCACAGTTGGAATTTCAAACTCCAGAAGCAACAAAAGATCCAACGGCTACTCCATCCATACCCAAGCCAAAACCCAGAAAACATATATAGGTACAACCAAATCAAATTTTAAAACAACAAAGAAAATTCCTGCTACACTGATTCAAAAAGAGTTCTGTACTCTGCCCTCCCTACAAGGCACGCCCTGCACGGACACAACGACTCTGAAATCACCTACCCGATACCTACAGCAACTGGACACGGATATGCTGGCTAGACGCGAACATCTCCGCACCCATTTCCATAAACACTCCTATTAATTCTAAATGTAGAGTGAAACCTACTAAGAAGGGCGAGGTAATACCTAGAGGAACTCCAAATTGAAGAGAAAGTTAACTAGGCATGTCGGACACGTTCTCGCGAGTCCAACTGGAAATTAATCTTCACTGAGACATTGCATCGAACTGGTTCCCCGCAGCAAAAGAAAATAGCAATGTCAGAAGAATTTGAATCTTCTCCTCTTTGAAAAATAAGAGGGATCAAGAATCATAACAATTAACACTCACACTTCAAAATTGATCCAATTTTCTACGTCCGTGATCAACAAATCCCCATAGACCTGCTACTCGATCACTCATAATTCACCAATCAGAGGCATATATTCACAACTCATCAATGCATATAGGAACACTAGATCAAATCGAACGAAAGGATTGTACTCACCAATTTTTTCGTCCGATCGAATGGACGTACCATCGACCAATCGATCTCTACTCGCAGCACTCCTAAGTATCAGTGAGATAAACATCCAGGTCTCAATAATGACAAATTGATCACAGGAACACCAATTCAGAAATCAACAGACTTCGGTCAAGAATTTACCGAACAATCGGAGGAACCGATTCTTCGACAAAAGAAATCGAATCAACCCAGCGATCTTCGATCTGCACTCCAAAACCAAGCGAGAAGAGAGAAAGAAGATCATAAACGAACAAGTCTCTTGTAGGAAGTCAAAATGCTCACCTAGTCGAGAATGCGAACAAGAGTGACGATTCGCAAAGAAGAATCGCTAGAGGAATTGAGATCTGTTGTTATGGAGGTCGTCGTGACGATGGACGTCGCCGGAACTGGAGCTTGTACTGGACGGACGAATCAGCGTCGGAGAAGGTCGATCACTGTGCACATAGTCGGACACTGTCGGAGGAAGGGATCGTCGTCGTCTCCGCCATGGCTGCAGTCGTCGTTCTCGATCGGTTAGGGTTCCACGGAATTATGGAAGGGGAAATTTAGAGAACGAGAGCTCAGCTCTATAAAATTTTAGCTGAAAAAGTGGAGGAATGGCTCTCTCTCTCTCTCTCTCTCCTCCTCTCATCTCTCTCTCTCTCTCTTTCTCTCTCTCCTCTGGCTAGTTAATAAATTGGAAAGGAATTTAAGCAAGAAACCCCCTCCACTTATTGGTCTATTAGCACATAAATCCTGCCCTTTTTTGCATATTGCATGAATCCCTTAAAATCAGTTAAAAAAGGTGGGGACCACTAATTGTTGGTTACAACAGATTTTTAAAATTTGAATTTCTGCTCTATTTCAATTCCCTCCAAAATAGTTATAAAACTTATTGTTTGGAAATAATTAAACAATTAATCATTAATCAGAAAATAATTTAGGATTTTAAAAATATTAAAAAAGTAGTAATAAATCTCCCCACTTAAAATAATTTTGTCCTCGAAATTGAAGAACAAAAATGAAATCTCAAAAGTGAGAACAAAACTAATGATTGTTTTAAACACAACTCATGTATTTAACATTCTCAAAACAAAACAATACAATCAAGCAAACAAATTGGGATATCGCTCCCGCATCTCGTCCTCGCGCTCCCACGAGGACTCTTCCGGAGAGTAATGTCTCCACATGACTCGGACAAGTGGAATAGTTTGATTCCGCAGTTGCTTCTCCCTCCGATCAAGGATCTCCACCGGCTGCTCCTCGTAAGTCAAGCTCGGACCCACCTCTAGTTCTGAGTAGTCCACCACATGGCTCAGATCTGGAATGTAGCGTCGAAGCTGGAACACGTGAAAGATGTTATGCACTCCCTCCATGCTAGCTAGAAGCGCTAGTCGATATGCCACCTCGCTTATCCGTGTTGTCACATCGAAGGGTATATATCTGGAGCTATACTTCCCGTCTCTGCCAAAATAAATGATGTCTCTGGTCATTGAGATCTTCAGGAACATTCTATCTCCAACTAAGAACTCTAAAGGCCGTCTGCTGCTGTCTGTCCAGTGCTTTTGCCGATCTTGTGCAACTCTGAGACGCTCTCTGATCAGTCTGATCTTCTCGGCTAAATCTACCACCATCTCTGGCCCAAGTAAAGTCCTCTCTCCAACGTCATCCCAAGATAAAGGTGTACGACATATCCGCCCATATAATGCCTCAAACGGTGTCATCTCGGCTAGCCTGATAACTGTTGTTATAGGCAAACTCCACAAGATGCAAGTGATCCTCCCACGATCCGCCGAAGTGGAGTGCACAAACCCGCAGCATATCCTCTAATGTCTGAATGGTCCTCTTGGACTGCCTGTTTGTTTGTGGATGATAGGCGGTGCTGAACTTCAACTGTGAACCCAAGCTCAACTGTAGACTCCTCTAGAAGTATAATGTGAAGCGGCGGTCCATGTCTGAAATGATGCTCATGGGCACTCCGTGGATCTGCACAATCTGACGCATGTAGAGGTCTGCAAGCTTCTCAGTTGACAGCCCTACCTTGAACGGAATAAAGTGAGCGAATTTCGTCAATCTGTCCACAATAACCCAAATAGCATCTTTGCCATCGGGCGTACGCGGTAAACCATAGACGAAGTCCACGGTTATGTGTTTCCACTTCCACTCAGGAATAGGTAAAGGCTGGAGTAATCCTACTGGTCTCTGGCGCTCCGCCTTGACTTGCTGGCACACAAGACATCTAGAAACGAATCTGACAACCTTTCATTTCATCCCATACCACCAAACATACTCCTGCATCTTGGTAGATCCAGGATGAATAGAATACTGCGACTGGTGGGCGTCCTGTATAACCTCCTTCCATAATTCCTTGGGCACACATAACTAGTTTTCGTGCCTCAGGGATCCATCATCTGCAATAGTGAAGTCGTCGAGAAATCCTGCCTCTGCCTGGCCTCTGAGACATCGAAGCCCCTCATCTAGAAACTGGGCCTTCTTGATCTTCTCTATCAGTCCTGATTGTATCTGGATGTGCATCAGTTGTCCACGAACTCCCGAATAAACAAACTCAATCCCCAGACTCTTAAGATCCTCTAGAAGATGTCGATCCATCGTGAGGAACATAGCAGTATGATATCGACTGAGAGCATCTGCTACCATATTCGCCTTCCCGGGATGGTATTGCAGATTGATGTCGAAATCTTTTATGAGTTCCAGCCACCTTCGCTGTCTCATATTCAGTTCCTTCTGAGTGAAAACATACTTCAAACTTTTGTGGTCCGTGAAGATGTCCACTCTCTCTCCATACAAATAGTGCTTCCACAGTTTCAAGGCAAAAATGACTGCTGTAAGCTCCAAGTCATGTGTAGGATAATTTTTCTCATGAGGCCTCAACTGTCTAGAAGCATAAGCAATAACCTTCTTATTCTGCTCAAGCACACATCCTAAGCCCTTCCCTGATGTATTATTGTAGATGACGAACCCTCCAGATCCTGATGGAAAAGCTAAAACTGGCGCTGTAGTAAGTCTTCTCTTCAATTCTTCAAATGCTGACTGGCAGGTGTCGCTCTAGATGAACTCCTTGTCCTTCCGCATAAGCTTTGTCATTGGCTCTGCTATCTTAGCAAAATCTTTTATGAACTTTCGGTAGTAATCTACTAGCCCCAAGAAACTATGAATCTCAGCCACTGACTTTGGAGGTGCCCATGCTTCAACAGCTTCAATCTTCTTGGGATCTACAGAAATCCCCTCTCCAGTCACCAAATGCCCCAAGAACTCCACTCTGTCCAAGAAGAACTCGTACTTCGAGAGCTTCCCGTACAGCTTCTCCTTCCACAGAATCTCCAACACAATCCGTAGATGCTCCACATGCTCCTCCTCGGTCTTCGAATATATCAAGATGTCATCAATGAAGACTACAACAAACTTATCCAAATACTTGTGAAAAACTTTATTCATCAAGTCATAAACACTGCTGCGACATTGGTGAGTCCGAACGGCATCACCAAGAATTCATACTGGCCGTAACGGGTATTGAAAGCTGTCTTCGGAATTTCCTGCTCCCGAACCTTCATCTGATGATACCCTGATCGAAGCTCAATCTTTGAGAAGACCTTCGCCCCACTCAGCTGATCAAACAGCTCATCAATCCGTGACAACGGGTATTTATTCTTGATGGTGATGTTATTGAGTGCACGGTAATCTATACACATCCTAACAGTCCCATCCTTCTTCGGCATGAAGAGTACCGGTGCTCCCTAGGGTGAAGCACTGGACCGAATAAAACCCTTGCCTTCCAACTCATCAATCTGGGCCTTCAACTCTGCAGCTTCTTTTGGGTTAATCTTGTAGCAATGTTAGGACTTCGGTGCTGATCCGGGCACTAAGTCAATGCTGAACTCCACATCTCGATCTGGCGGTAATCCTGGCAACTCATTGGGAAAGACTCAAGAAATTCTTTAATCAACGGATACGGCAACTCCCAGTCTTCTGTAACTTCTCCAAAGTAGACTCCTTCTGGCCTCTCTGTGATCCGTCTTTTAACCTCGAACGACGGAACGCCAGGCGGGCTGAAAATAACCTTCCCTTCATGGCAGTCTATTACAGCAAACTGCTCACTCAACCAGTCAATGTCGAGGACTATATCAAATCCAGGCAATGGCATCACTAGGAGTCGAGCCCTAAGCTCCCTTCCAGCTATAGTGATAGGACAATCCAACATCTCACTAACTAGCACTACCCCTCCTCGTGTCATAATTAGACAGTTCCTCCTAGTGGGCTTAGGTGTGAAGTCGTGTCTATGCAGAAACTTATATGATACAAAGCTATGTGTGGCTCCAGAATCAAACAATACAATGGCAGGAAATGAATATAAAATGATAGAACCTGTAATAACATCTGGAGCTGCCTCATCCTCCTCAACGGAGGTCATAACGTAAGCACGTCCCTGCTGTGGTCCTCCTCTGTGCTGCTGGTGCTGTGCAAATCTCTGCTACTGAGGTGGTAGAGCTGGTCCTCTCTGGGTGTAGCAGGTAGTGCTCTGGGTGGTACAGATGGTGGTCCTCCAGCTCCTCGGGGTCCTCTTGCTAGTCTGGCTGTGGCCTGCTGGCAGTCTCTCATCTGATGAGCGTCTGACCCACAAAATAAGTAAAGTTCGAGCCTCTTGTGACAAACCTCAACGTGGTGTCCCAGCCGATGACAGTATGTGCAAGTGATCCCCTGCTGTCTCTGATGCTGCTGAACTGCTAGAGCTCTGGCAGGATGATGCTGAACTGCTGCCGACTATGGTAGCCTCGTCTGAGTCTGAATCTGAGTCCTCTTCGCCGGTGCCTGATAGCTGCTACTGTCGATGTCCCTATCACTCTTGGGCCTCGGGTCCATCTCCTTTTCTACAGCCTAAGCAATCTTGAGGATGCTCGCATAAATCGTCGCCTGGCTGATCGCCATTGCATGTCGTAACTCTCTGGTGAGGCCCTTCTTGAACCTCTAAGCCCTCTCCTCTGGGGTGCCGACTAGGTTCTCTGCGAACCAGCTGAGTCGGGTGAACTCCGACGTGTACTCTGCCACAGTCATGGTCCCCTGCTGTAGTGCCTCGAACTGCATCCGAAGCTAGTCTCGCTCCATGTCTAGGAAGAAATTCTCCTTGAACAGAGTTCTAAAGTCTGTCCAAGGAACCTGGGGCGCAGCTAACTGGGGCTCCTCTCGATACTAGGCTCTGGCAAGATCAAAAAGTTGTATGCTCACAACTTCCACCTTCAGGTCATCCGAAATCCTCGCCATCTTCAACGTCCGCTCCGTATTTTTTAGCCACTCATCTGCATATACGATCCCCTCATGGCCCCAGAATTCCATCAGACAGAGGTTCTGGTAGTCTCTGGTAGTCCCCGGTCTCGGTGCTGCTGGTGCTGGAGGTTCTACCGGTGCTAGTACTGTCGGCTCTCGAGTCCTGAGTGCATCCACGACTGTCGCTCGAAACTGTGCGACCTGGTGGTTCTGAGCCTCCATGAACTGCTGGAACATGGCCATTACCTGGGTGCCGTCGAACATCATCGTCGGGGGCAACAGAGGAAAGATAGGAGACAGTGGCGGTGGCGGAAGCTACTCTACCGGAACGTCTGGTGCAGACTGTCCCGTACTGCCTGCAACTCCGAGCTGATCCGCGGTCTTCCTCTTATTGACCATCCTGCAAAAGAAAAAAAAAACTTCGTTGATTAACAAACCCTAAAACCTAAAAATAAATAATATCTTTATAATATCAATGTACATGATATACCTGATATACCCTTATTTCCCAATTTTCCTATGTTGTGATCAAGTTTCCCTAGTTTAATCAAGTCCCCCAATAGTACACTAATACCTAGGTACCATTAGGATAGACCTGCATGGACCATCACCAAAAACATGTCACGATCCGCTCCCGAATAATCGAACACTAGTCGGACACGCCCAGCCTTCATCGTTAGACACGATGAAGTAAGCTGTACCAATCTCTAGGGAAACTACAAGTCTAGATAAGAATGAATATAAACTACAGCATCTATAATATCGAATTCCAGAATCAAAGTACATGTCTAAGAGTTATTACAATTTACGGCAAATAAAATGTAAACGGAAGTCTCTAATACAAAGTCCAAATGAAACTACAAGGGAAGGTACTAGGCTTCCTCAGCCTCTAAGTCCAGAGCAACACCAGCTAGCTCATAGGTACCTCCAGGATCTTGCCCGTAATAAGTGTTACAGATAGCCTCCATCTCACCTGCAACATATCCTAGTCAGGAGCGGAGCTAAGTATATCCAAGGAAATGAACAAGAATATCATGATATGGAATAAGTACAGGAAAATATAAAGTACAGGAAATGAGGACATGAATGCTGGAAAGTAAATACAAGAAATACAGGGAACATGAAATTAAACCTGAACATGAAATATACAATGAATCCGACGTGTGCAATATATCGAAATACATCCAGAGTGTGTGATCGGCTTCGGTACAACATGGAACATGAAATGGTACGGCTTCGGTCCCGCGTGAACGATGCGGGGCATAAGCTATTCACATGAATTGTAACTCGGGTTTGATCACACATTTGTAGTATTTTTCCTTCCAGACACAAGTAACTCAGGGAACAAGATACAAGACAATCTCGTAAAATATCGTGTCAACAAGAAGGCATAAGCATGAATATAGAAAAACAAAAGACATGAAGTAATGGACAAGTTCGAGGAGTATACTTGCCTTGCTCAGGGTGATTGAGAATAGAAGGAAGATCTGAAAGTCCACCTGGAGGTATAAGTTGGTTATTTTCTACACAATAACCATTAGCTAAAGTATTTAACTAATTAGTCGATCTCTAGTTCATCTATTAATTTATGAATCTAGCAAACCTGGTGTGGTTCCTATTATCAATTTTTTTTTCCAACTATGCTCTGAAGATACTTATTATTATCATAGAGAAATCCCAAGAAAAATTAATAGAAAATATTTTATAGGACAAAATAACTAATCATGAATAGAGTGATTCTATAAAGTAACTCCAACCACATACCATTAATTCTACTATGAATGCATTTCAGTTCAAAAACAGCAATTGAGCTCGACCATACAGACTCAGCTATCCTCCTAATAGGTCCATACAATACCAACTTAAATCAACAGTTTGGAAAAAATGAATATCATATATTAGAGACTACTAAATAACCTTTTCATGATTTGAGTCTGGCCCATCATCAAAGTACCCACTAATATGTATGTAGCTGGCAATATATGAATGCTAAGTAGTCAGTCCCATATACTATTGAACTAATCTCCTATGGTCCCCAACATCTGTAGCTCAAAGAAGTTGAATTCATCACTGAATGACATACCCATTCTTCAAACAACCAACCCAAACCAGAATTATACAAAACCGACTAGTATGGTTTTACTACTAGACTTAAGCAAACAGATTGGCAAAAGCACAGTTGGAATTTCAAACTCCAGAAACAACACAAGATCCAACGGCTACTCCATCCATACCCAAGCCAAAACTAGAAAACATATATAGGTACAACCAAATCGAATTTTAAAACAACAAAGAAAATTCCTACTACACTGATTCAAAAAGAGTTCTGTACTCCGCCATCCCTACAAGACACGCCCTGCAAGGACACAATGACTCTTAAATCACCCACCCGACACCTACTGCAACTGGACACGAATATGCCGACTAGACGTGAACATCCCAGCACCTGTTCCCAAAAACACTCCTATTAATTCTAAATGTAGAGTAAAACCTACTAAGAAGGGCGAGGTAATACCTGGAGGAACTCCAAATTGATGAGAAAGTTAACTAGGCGTGTCGGACACGTTCTTGCGAGTCCAACTGGAAATTGACCTCCGCTGAGACATTGCATCGAACAGGTTCCCCGCAGCAAAAGAAAATAGCAATGTCAGAAGAATTCGAATCTTCTCCTCTTTGAAAAATAAGAGGAATCAAGAATCATAACAATTAACACTCACACTTCAAAATCGATCCAATTTGCTACGTCCCCGATCAACAAATCCCTAAAGTCCTGCTACTCGATCACTCCTAATTCACCAATCAGAGGCACATATTCACAACTCATCAATGCATATAGGAACACTAGATCAAATCGAACAAAAGGGTTATACTCACCAGTTTCCTCGTCCGATCGAATGAACGTACCATCGACCAATCGATCTTTACTCGTAGCACTCCTAAGTATCAGTGATAACAACATCCAGCTCTCAACATTGACAAATTGATCACAGGAACACCAATTCATAAAACAACAGACTTTGGTTAAGAATTTACCAAACAATCGGAGGAACCGATTCTTCGACAAAAAAAATTGAATCTACCCAACGATCTTCGATCTGCACTCCAAAATCAAGCAAAAAAAGAGAGAGAGAGAGAGGAGATCAGAAATGAACAAGTCTCTTGCAGGAAGTCGAAATGCTCACCTAGTCGAGAATGCAAACAAGAGTGACGATCCGCAAAGAAGAATCGCTAGAGGAATTGAGATCTGCTATTGTGGAGGTCGTCGTGACGACGGACGTCGCCGGAACTGGAGCTTGTACTGGACGGACGAATCAGCGTCAGAGAAGGTCGGTCACTGTGCACATCGTCGGACGCTGTCGGAGGAAGGGATCGTCGCCGTCTCCACCATGGCTGCGATCGTCGTTCCCAATCGGTTAGGGTTCCATGGAATTGGGAAAAGGGAAATTTGGAGAACGATAGCTCAGCTCTATGAAATTTTAGCTAAGAGAGTAGAGGAATGGCTCTCTCTCTCCTCTGGAGAGTTAATAAATAGGAAACTAATTTAAGCAAGAAACCCCCTCCATTTAATGGTCTATTAACACATAAATCCTGTCCTTTTTCGTATATTGCATGAATCCCTCAAAATCAGTTAGAAAAGGTGAGGACCACTAATTGTTGGTTACAACAAATTTTTAAAATTTGAATTCCTGCTCTATTTCAACTCCCTCCAAAATAGTTATAAAACTTATTATTTGAAAAATCAATTAAACAATTAATCATTAATCAGAAAATAATTTAGGATTTTGAAAATAATAAAAAAGTAGAGTAACAAATCTCCCCCCTTAAAATAATTTTGTCCTCAAAATTGAAGAACAAAAATGAAATCTCAAAAGTGAGAACAAAACTAATGAATGTTTTAAACACAAGTCATGTATTTAACATTCTCAAAACAAAATAATACAATCAAGCAAACAAATTGGGATATCGCTCCCGCATCTCGTCCTCGCACTCCCATGTGGACTCTCCCATGAGTGATGTCTCCACATGACTTGGAGAAGTGGAATAGTTTGATTCCGCAGTTGCTTCTCCCTCCGATCAAGGATCTCCACCGGCTACTCCTCGTAAGTCAAGCTCGGACCCACCTCTAGTTCTGAGTAGTCCACCACATGGCTCAGATCTGGAATGTAGCGTCGAAGCTGGGACACGTGTAAGATGTCATGCACTCCTCCAAGCTAGCTGGAAGCGCTAGTCGATATACCACCTTGCCAATCCGTGCCGTCACATCGAAGGGTCTGATATATCTGGGGCTAAGCTTCCCACCTCTGCCAAAACGAATGATGCCTCTGGTCGACGATATCTTCAAGAACACTCTATCTCCAACTGCGAACTCTAAAGGTCGTCTGCTGCTGTCCGCCCAGTGCTTCTACCGATCTTGTGCAACTCTGAGATGCTCTCTGATCAATCTGATCTTCTCGGCTGAATCTACCACCATCTCTAGCCCAAGCACAGTCCTCTCACCAACGTTGTCCCAAGATAAAAGTGTGCGATATCTCTGCCCATACAGTGCCTCAAACGGTGTCATCTCGATGCTAGCCTGATAACTGTTGTAATAGGCAAACTCTATAAGATGCAAGTGATCCTTCCACGATCCGTCGAAGTCTAGTGCGTAAACCCGCAGCATGTCCTCCAATGTCTGAATGGTCCTCTTGGACTGCCCATTTGTCTGTGGATGATAGGCAGTGCTGAACTTCAACTGTGAACCCAAGCTCAGCTGTAGACTCCTCTAGAAGTGTGATGTGAAACGACTGTTCCTGTCTGAAATAATGCTCATGGGCACTCCGTAGATCCGCACAATCTGACGCAATGTAGAGGTCTGCAAGCTTCTCAGTCGACAGTCCTACCTTGAGCGGAATGAAGTGAGCGAATTTCGTCAATCTGTCCACAATAACCCAAATAGCATCTTTGCCACCGGGCGTACGCGGTAAACCAGAGACGAGGTCCTTGGTTATGTGTTCCCACTTCCACTCCAGAATAGGTAAAGGCTGGAGTAATCCTGCTGGTCTTTGGCGCTCCGTCTTGACTTGCTGGCATACAAGACATCTAGAAACGTATCTGGCAACCTCTTGTTTCATCCCATACCACCAAACATACTCCTGCAGATCCTTACACATCTTGGTAGATCCAGGATGAATAGAATACTGCGACTGGAGGGCCTCCTGTATAACCTCCTCCCGTAATTCTTTGGACACACATAACTGGTTTCCGTGCCTCAGGGATCCATCATCTGCAATAGTGAAGTCGTCGAGCAATCCTACCACTACCTGGCCTCTGAGACATCGGAGTCCCTCATCTAGAAACTGGGCCTCCTTGATCTTCTCTATCAGTCTTGACTGTATCTGCATGTGCATCATATGTCCACTATCTCCTGGAAGAACAATCTCGATCCCCAGACTCTCAAGATCCTCTAGAAGATGTCGATCCATAGTAAGGAACATAGTAACATGATATCAACTGAGAGAATCTGGTACCATATTCGCCTTTCCGGGATGGTATTACAGATTGACGTCAAAATTATTCATGAGTTTCAGCAACCTTCGCTGTCTCATATTCAGTTCCTTCTGAGTGAAAACATACTTTAGACTTTTGTGGTCCATGAAGATGTCCACTCTCTCTCCATACAACTAGTGCTTCCACAGTTTCAAGGCAAAAATGGCTGCTGCAAGCTCCAAGTCATATGTAGGATAATTCTTCTCATGAGGCCTCAACTATCTAGAAGCACAAGCAATAACCCTCTTGTTCTGCTCAAGCACACATCCCAAGCCCTTCCCTGATGTATCGTTGTAGATGACGAACCCTCCAGATCCTGATGACAAAGCTAAAACTGGTGCTGTAGTGAGTCTTCTCTTTAATTCTTCAAATGCTGACTAGCAGGCGTCGCTCTAGATGAAATTCTCGTCCTTCCGCGTAAGCGTCGCCATTGGCTCTACTATCTTGGCAAAATCTTTTACGAACTTTCGGTAGTAACCTGCTAGCCCGAGGAAACTACGAATCTTAGCTACTGACTTGGGAGGTGCCTATGCTTCCACAGCTTCAATCTTCTTGGGATCTACAGAAATCCCCTCTCTAGTCATCACATGCCCCAAGAACTCCACTATGTCCAAGAAGAACTCGCACTTTGAGAGCTTCCCGTATAGCTTCTCCTTCTGCAAAATCTCCAACACAATTCGTAGATGCTCCACATGCTCCTCCTCGGTCTTCGAATATATCAAGATGTCATCAATGAAGACTACAACAAACTTATCCAAATACTTATGAAAAACTTTATTCATTAAGTTCATAAACATTGCTGCGGCATTGGTGAGTTCGAACGGCATCACCAAGAATTCATACTGGCCATAACGGGTATTAAAAGCTGTCTTCGAAATATCCTGCTCCCGAACCTTCATCTGATGATACCCTGACCGAAGGTCAATATTTGAGAAGACCTTCGCCCCACTCAGCTGATCAAACAGCTCATCAATCCGCGACAACGGGTATTTATTCTTGATGGTGATGTTATTGAGTATACGGTAATCGATACACATCCTAACAGTCCCATCCTTCTTTGGCACGAAGAGTACCGGTGCTCTCCAGGGCGAAGCACTGGACCAAATAAAATCCTTGCCTTCCAACTCATCAATCTGGGCCTTCAACTCTGCAGCTTCCTTCGGGTTGATCTTGTAGCAATAATGGGACTTCGGTGCTGATCCGGGCACTAAGTCAATACTGAACTCTACATCTTGATCTTGCAGCAATCCTGACAACTCCTCGAAAAAGACGTCGAGAAATTCTGCAATCAGCGGATGCGGCAACTCCTAGTCTTCTGCAACTGCTTCGAGGTAGACTCCTTCTGGCCTCTCTGTGATCTGTCTTCTAAACTCGAACAACGGAACTCCAGGTGGGCTAAAAATAACCTTCCCTTCATGGCAGTCTATTACAACAAACTGCTCACTCAACCAGTCGATGTCGAGGACTATATCAAATTCGGGCAATGGCATCACTAGGAGTCGAGCCCTAAGCTCCCTCCCAGCTATAGTGATAGGGCAATCCACTATCTCACTAACTGGCACTACCCTTCCTCCTGTCATAATTCGACAGTTCCTCCTAGTGGGCTTAGGTGTAAAGTCGTATCTATGCAGAAACTCATATGATCAAAGCGATGTATGGCTCCAGAATCAAACAATACAATGGCAAGAAATGAATATAAAATGATAGAACCTGTAATAACACCTGGAGCTGCCTCATCCTCTTCAACTACAGCCATGACGTAAGCACATCCCTGCTGTGGTCCTTCTCTATGCTGCTGGTGCTGTGCAAATCTCTGCTGCTGAGGTGGTAGAGCTGGTCCTCTCTGGGGTACAACAGGTAGTGCTCTGGGTGGTGCAGGTGGTGGTCCTCCAGCTCCCCGGGGCTCTCCTGTTAGTCTGGCTGTAGCCTGCTGGCAGTCTCTCATCTGATGAGCGTCTAACCCATAAAATAAGCAAAGTTCGAGCCTCTTGCGACAGAGCTCAACATCGTGTCCCGGCCGATGACAGTATGTACAAGTGATCCCCTGCTATCTATGATGCTGTTGAACTGCTGGAGCTCTGGCAGGATGATGCTGAACTGCTGCCGACTATGGTGGCCTCGTCTGAATCTGAATTTGAGTCCTCTTTGTCGGTACCTGATAGCTGCTACTGCCGATGTCCCTATCCCTTTTGGGCCTCGGGTCCATCTCCTTCTCCACAGTCGGAGCAATCTTGAGGATGCTCGCATAAGTCGTCGCCTGGCTGATCGCTACTGCATGTCGTAACTCTCTGGTGAGGCCCTTATTAGACCTCTAAGTCCTCTCCTCTGGGGTACCGACTAGGTTCTCTGTGAACCTGCTGAGTCGGGTGAACTCCGACGTGTACTCTGCCACAGTCATAGTCCCCTACTGTAGTGCCTCAAACTGCATTCGAAGCTCGTCTTGCTCCACGTCTAGAAAGAACTTCTCCTTAAACAAAGTTTAAAAGTCTGTCCAAAGAACCTGGGACGTAGCTTACTGGGGCTCCTCTCGATACCAGGCTCTGGCAAGATCAAAAAGTCGCATGCTCGCAACTTCCACCTTCAGGTCATCCAGAATTCTCGCCATCTTCAGCTTTCGCTTCGTATTTTCCAGCCACTCATCCTCATATATGATCCCCTCATGGCCCTAAAAGTCCGTCGGACAGAGGTTCTGGTAGTCTCTGGCAGTCCCCGGTCTCAGTGTTGCTGGTGCTGGAGGTGCTACCGGTGCTGGTGCTGCCGGCTCTCGAGTCCTGAGTGCATCCTCGACTGTCGCTCGGAACTGTACGACCTGGTGGTTCTGAGCCTCCATGAACTTTTGAAACATGGCCATCACCTGGGCGCCGTCGAACATCATCGTCGGGGGCAACGGAGGAAAGATAGGAGGCGATGGTGGAAGCTGCTCTACCGGATCGTCTGGTGTAGACTGTCCCGTACTACCTGCAACTCTGAGTTGATTCGCGATCTTCCTCTTATTGACCATGCTGCAATTGAAAGAAAACTTCGTTGATTGACAAACCCTAAAACCTAAAATTAAACAATGTTTTTATAATATCAATGTACCTGATATACATGATATACCTTTATTTTCCAATTTTCCTATGCTATGATCAAGTTTCCCTAGTTTAATCAAGTCCCCCAATAGTACACTAATACCTAGGTACCATTAGGATAGACCTGCATGGGCCACCACTAAAAATATGTCACGACCCGCTCCCGAATAATCAGATACTAATCTGACACGCCCAGCCTTCATCGTTAGACACGATAAAGTAAGCTGTACCAATCTCTAGGGAAACTACAAGTCTAGATAAGAATGAATATAAACCACAACATCTATAATATCGAATCCTAGAATCAAAGTACATGTTTAAGAGTTATTAAAAATTTTGGCAAATGAAATGTAAACTGAAGTCTCTAATACAAAGTCCAAATAAAACTACAAGGGAAGGTACTAGGCTTCCTCAGCCTCTAAGTCTAGAGCAACACCAGCTAGCTCATAGGTACCTCCAGGCTCCTGCCCGTAATAAGTGCCACATATAGCCTCCATCTCACCTGCAACATATCCTAGTCAGGAGCGAAGCTAAGTATATCCAAGGAAATGAACAAGAACATCATGATATAGAATGAGTACAGGAAAATATAAAGTACAGAAAATGAGAACATGAATGCTGGAAAGTAAATACAGGAAATACTGTTAACATGAAATGAAATCTGAACATAAAATATACAATGAACCCGACGTGTGCAATATATCGAAATACATCCAGAGTGTGTGATCGGCTTGGGTAGAACATGAAATGGCACGGCTTCGGTCCCGCATGGACGATGCGGGGCCTAAGCTATTCACATGAATTGTAACTCGGATTTGATCACACATATGTAGTATTTTCCCTTCCAGACACAAGTAACTCAGGGAACAAGATACAAGACAATCTCGTGAAATATCGCATCAACAAGAAGGTACAAGTATGAATATAAAAAAATACAAGACATGAAGTAATGGACAAGTCCGAGGAGTATACTTGCCTTGCTCAGGGTGATCGAGAATATAAGGAAGATCTGAAAGTCCACCTGGAGGTATAAGTTGGTTATTTTCTAAACAATAACCATTAGCTAAAGTATTTACTAATCAATAAAACTTATTTAACTAATTAGTCGATCTCGAGTTCATCTATTAATTTATGAATCTAGCAAACCTGGTGTGGTTCCTATTATCAATTTTTCCTTCCAACTATGCTCTTAAGATACTTATTATTATCAGAGACAAATCCCAAGAAAAATTAATAGAAAATATTTTATAGGACAAAATAACTAATCATGAATAGAGTGATTCTATAAACTAACTCCAACCACATTCCATTAATTCTACAATGATTGCATTTTAGTTCAAAAGCAGCAATTGAGCTCGACCATACAGACTCAGCTATCCTCCTAATAGGTCCATACAATACCAACTTAAATCAACAGTTTGGAAAAAAGAATATCATATATTAGAGACCACTAAATAACCTTTTCATGATGTGACTCTGTCCCATCATCAAAGTACCCACTAGTTTATATGTAGCTGGCAATATATGAATGCTAAGTAGTCAGCCCCATATACTGTTGAACTAATCCCCTATGGTCCCCAACATCTGTAGCTTAAAGAAGTTGAATTCATCACTGAATGCCATACCTATTCTTCAAAGAACCAACCCATACCAGAATTATACAAAACCGATTAAAATGATTTTACTACTAGACTTAAGCAAACAGATTGGCAAAAGCACAGTTGGAATTTCAAACTCCAGAAGCAACACAAGATCCAACGGCTACTCCTTCCATAGCCAAGCCAAAACCCAGAAAACATATATAGGTACAACCAAATCGAATTTTAACACAACAAAGAAAATTCCTGCTATACTGATTCAAAAAAAGTTCTGTACTCCGCCCTCCCTATAAGGCACGCCCTACACAGACACAACGACTCTGAAATCACCCACCCGGCACCTACTGCAATTGGACACAATCAACTGGACACAGATATGCTGGCTAGATGCGAACATCCCTGCACCCGTTCCCATAAACACTCCTATTAATTCTAAATGTAGAGTGAAACCTACTAAGAAGGGCGAGGTAATACCTGGAGGAACTCTAAATTGAAGAGAAAGTTAACTAGGCGTGTCGGACACGTTCTCGCAAGTCCAACTGGAAATTGACCTCCGCTGAGATATTGCATCGAACAGGTTCCCTGCAGCAAAAGAAAATGGCAATGTCAGAAGAATTCGAATCTTCTCCTCTTTGAAAAATAAGAGGGATCAAGAATCATAATAATTAACACTCACACTTCAAAATTGATCCAATTTGCTACGTCCCCGATTAACAAATCCCCAAAGACCTGCTACTCAATCACTCCTAATTCACTAATCAGAGGCACATATTCACAACTCATTAATGCATATAGAAATACTGGATCAAATCGAACGAAAGCGTTGTACTCACCAGTTTCCTTGTCTGATCGAATGAACGTACCGTCGACCAATCGATCTCTACTCGCAGCACTCCTAAGTATCAGTGAGAACAATATCCAGCTCTCAACAATGACAAATTGATCACAGGAACACTAATTCAGAAATCAACAGACTTTGGTCAAGAATTTACCAAACAATCGGAGGAACCGATTCTTCGACAAAAGAAATCGAATCAACCCAGCGATCATCGATCTGCACTCCAAAACCAAGCGAGAAGAGAGAGGAGATCAGAAATGAACAAGTCTCTTGCAGAAAGTCGAAATGCTCACCTAGTCGAGAATACGAACAAGAGTGACGATCCGCAAAGAAGAATCACTAGAGGAATTGAGATCTAGTGTTGTGGAGGTCGTCGTGACGACGGACGTCGTCGGAACTGGAGCTTGTAATGGACGGACGAATCAGCGTCGGAGACGGTCGGTCACTGCATACATAGCCGGACAGTGTCGGAGGAAGGGATCATCGTCGTCTCCGCCATGGCTACGCTCGTCGTTCCCGATTGGTTAGGATTCTACAGAATTAGGGAAGGGGAAATTTGGAGAACGAGAGCTTAGCTCTCTAAAATTTTAGTTGAAAGAGTGGAGGAATGGCTCTCTCTCTCTCTCTCTCTCTCTCTCTCTCTCTCTCTCTCTCTCTCTCCTCTGGAGAGTTAATAAATAGGAAAGAAATTTAAGCAAGAAACCCCCTCCACTTATTGGTCTATTAATACATAAATCCTGCTTGGTTACAATAAAATTTTAAAATTTGAGTTCATGCTCTATTTCAATTTCCTCTAAAATAGTTATAAAACTTATTATTTGAAAATCAATTAAACAATTAATCATTAATCAGAAAATAATTTAGGATTTTGAAAATACTGAAAAAGTAGAGTGACAATATGGACGTGGATGTTCTGTGGTTTTTGGTGGACCTATTATCTATTCCGCACCGTGGTTTCTGGGTACAGATAATAAGTTTGCATGACAGACCCAACATATTTACTCAGAGGTAATATGGACGTGGTAAATATAGGATATTTTTACTGGCAATTTTATGTGGACTTATCATCCTTGGCGTACCTTGGTTTTAGGTACGGATTGATAAGTTGAGAGAGAGGACCAACATATTTACTCAGTGGTAATATGGACATGGTAAATATGGGCTAAAAATGGTAGAGTTTTTCTATTCAGAGGTAATATGGACGTGGTAGGAGTGGACTCTGTGGGTGTTTATAGAACAACTCAGACGTAATATGGACGTGGATGTTCTATAGTGCAACCACACAGGAATTGTTGTGCAGAATGTTTACTCAGAGGTAATTTGGACGTGGTAAACATTGCCTTAAGAATGATCTTACACTGTGCAGGATTCTGCTTGATGAGGTATAGAGAAGCAACTCATAGGTAATGTGGACGTGGTTGTTCCTCTCATGGGGATAGAATGCAATGAAACAGCTGGGTTCTAGAAGCATATGATTTGTCAAGAGAAGGGGTGTGAACTTGGTTTGGTCAAGTTCACCAGTCTTCTCTCTGGGGAGAGACAGTACATTCTTAATGGAGGTCAAGAATAGTACTTTTTTAGGAACTTGCCATTGATGGGCGTCATGAACAAGTCCCTATTAGCTTGAGCGAGACAATAAGCACCGTTTGAGTATACCGTCTCTACGATGAAGGGTCCTTCCCATTTGGGTTTGAACTTTCTCGATGTTTTGTTGGTCATCACCATCGGTCTCCTGACTGCCAGAACCAGGTCACCCATTTGGAAAGTCCTCTGTCGGACTCTTTTGTTGAATGTCTGTGATATACGGGCTTGATAAAGTTCGATACGCTGTTGAGCCAAGAGGCATTTTTCGTCCAGTGCTTCCAACTCTTACAGACAGCGACGTTGATTGTCCTCTTCCGTCAGCAGATTTGTGATCGCCATTCGGAGTGAGGGGATTTGGATCTCCAGCGGTAGCACTGCCTCACTCCCACAAACCATGGAGAATGGTGTGTTGCCCGTCGGGGTCCATACCGTTGTACGATAGGCCCAAAGGCATTCTTCGAGCTTCTCGTCCCAGTCGTATTTTTTGGATAACACGACCTTTTTGAGTAGCTTGATGATGGTCTTATTAAAAGCTTCAGCTAATCCATTTGTTGCCGGATTGTAAGCGGTTGATGCCACGTTCTGAATACGGTTCTTGTCGTAGAATCTATTGAATGCATAGCTGATGAATTGCGGGCCATTATCGTAGATAATCCTCCGAGGTAACCTAAAACGGTAGATGACGCGATACTTGATGAAGCTGATCACTCTTGAACTTTTTACCTCTGTGAGAGGTACTGCTTCTGCCCATTTAGAGAAATAGTCGGGGATTGCCAGGATAAAGCGGTGTCCCCTTGACGAAGGAGGGGTGATAGGCCCTACTATATCTATGCCCCAGGCTTCAAATAGCCAAGAGGTAACCATCGGGTGTAGAGGCTCTGACGGTCTGTAGATGAAGTCGACGTACAGCAGACAGGCACGGTACTTCTTTGCATACTCGACATCGTCGGCCATCATGGTAGGCCAGTAATAGCCCATGCGTCGAAGTCGGTCATGTAGCTTAGGACCTGGTTGATAAGCTCTGCACATTCCGTCATGAGCTTCTCGAAGAGCTTCGATGACTTCTTCGTTAGATGGACATCGGAGGAGAAGTCCATCGTGGGAGCATCGGTACAGCATTTTGGAGGCTGTATCGTAATAGAAGCAGAGGGAGCGTCTTCTGACTGAGACTGCCTCCTTCGAGTTTTCTGGAAGGATTCCATAGACAACAAAGTCGATAAATGGGAACCTCTAGTCTCTGATATTGATGCCAGGGTCCGCGGCCATGGCATGAGTTATCCGCATGCACAGATTATTTCTGGGACAAGCCAAGTCTCGACCCGTCACTGTAACAAAGTATTGAGTCCCGACGGGTGCAGCCAGTGAGGCTGCGAGGCCGGCCAGAGCATCAGCTTCCAAGTTTTACAGCCAAGGCACATGCTCTATAAAGAATTCTGCGAAGGTTGAGATAATGTCCAACGCTATTTTTTGATAGGGGGTGAGGTCTTCATGGTGAACCTCATATTGTCTCCGGATTTGATTGATGACGAGCTTTGAGTCATCATAAGATTCAAGGTAGTCCACCCCCAGCTGTCTTGCTAACTGAAGCCCTATGATGAGAGCGTTGTACTCCGCGATATTGTTGGAGCACGGCTCTGAAAGAGAATAGGCACGCTGGATGACCAGTTTATCTGGAGAGATTAAGACCACCCCCACTCCCGCGATAATTTGGCCTTTGGGGCCTGTTCTGGAAGTACCGTCGAAGAACATCCGCCAGACTGGGCTTTTTTCGGTAATGTTTGCTTCTTGTACCTCATCGGGAATACCTTCGTAGAGCCTGGATGATTTCGGGATTGGGTGCGCGGCTAGGAAGTCGGCCAATGCTTGGCCCTTGACAGCCTTTTGTGGTACGAATACCATGTCGTATGGTGTCAATAATATCGCCCACGTAGCCAACCGAGAGTTTAGCGCTCCTGGTTTTGTCATGAAAATTCTGAGTGGATTGACTCGGGAGATGACATGAATTGTTTGTCCCGAGACATAATGGCGACACTTCTGGATGGCGAAGGTCTTTTGGATGGCGAACACCAAGGCTAGACACTCTTTTTCTACGGGGTTGTACCGGTATTCGGCCCCAACCATTGTCCTGCTGAGGTAGTAAATGGCCTGCTCATGGCCTGTTTCGTTGTTCTGGGCCAACAAAGTGCCAAAGGAATGGTCCATTGCATGGACATAAAGCAAGAATGGTTTGCTTATACCGGGTGCCACCAGGACTGGGGGACTTGTCAGATAAGCTTTGATGTCGTCGAAAGCTTTCTGACATTCTTCTATCTAGACGTAAGCAACTCCCTTCTTCATAAGCTTGGTGAAGGTTTGACATTTTTCGAAAAGGTTCGCAATAAACCTCCGGATGTAGGCGAGTCGTCCTTTTAGGCCTCAAAGTTCTCTGAGGTTCTTCGGAGGGTACATATCAAGGATGGCTTTAGTCTTCTCGGGGTCGACATGAATGCCTTTCGCGGTGATGATGAAGCCCAAGAACTTTCTACTAGTGACCCCAAGAAAAGATTTAACGGGATTCATTTTAAGCTGATGCGCCCGTATAAGGTCGAAGACTGTCTTCAGGTCTCGTAGGTGATCACCCCTAAGACGGCTCTTGACGGCGATATCATCAACATAGCATTCGACTATCTTGCGAAGGTGTTGACGGAAGATGGTACTCATAACTCGTTGGTATGTGACACCGGCATTCTTCAAGCCAAAGGGCATTACTGTGTAGCAGTATACCCCATTTGGAGTTCTGAACGACGTATATTTCTCGTCATCTGGGAACATCTTGATCTGATTATAGCCTGAGTAGCTGTCTATGAAGGACATACGCTCGAAGCCACATGTGTTGTCGATAATTACGTCAGTGATCGAGAGTGAGAACTCATCCTTTGGACATACAGAGTTGAGATCTCAGAAATCGATACAGACTCGGATCTTCTTGTTTTTTTTTGTAACGGGGACGATGTTGGCTACCCAGTCGGGGTATTGCTCTTCACGAATGAACCCATTATCCAAGAGCTTGTCGATCGCTTTGTCAATGGCATCTATGATGTTAGGATGGAAGCGTCGCTGTTGCTGCTTAACGGGCTTAGCATCAGGCAAGATGTTAAGCTTGTGCATTACGACTTGTGGGTCAAGTTCCGGCATGTCTTCGTAGCTTCAGGCGAAGACGTCGATATATTCTTTGACCAGGTGGATCAAGGATTCTCGGTCCTCCCCCATCAGACTCTTGCTGATGAAGATGGGTTTGGATGAAGATCCCTCCCCAAGGTCGATCTGCTCGACTTCGTCTTCGGTAAGGGTTCTCGCAATTCAAAGCGAGACTTCCATTGTGCGCCTAGGCGTTGAGCCCAGGGTTTTTCTTCGAAGAACTCTCCTGTTTGATCGTCATCTTTATCTTTTGAAGGATGTACGGATGTCATGTTGTCACGACCCGCACCCTAGAGTAAGGGCACGAGAAGTGGGTACGTCCAGCCTACGCCGCAGTGTCGGCGGTAGAACGCTATCCTAGGTCAATCATCTAACAATATAAAGGTACCTGTACAGTTTATACTCTTCGAATGGAGGTGACATAACAGAAAACAATCTCAATCACATCTAGGGTAGAAAAATGAAAGATAGATAGATAGACAGTAACTCAAAGAGAACAGTAGCATAGATGAAATAAGTCCAAGTGTCTAGGATAACATAACATCCAGAATGTCAACCCAAAATACAATATAAGTCTAAGAGTCTATACATCTCTACATCTCAAAATACAACTCAGAATGTGAGACAAAATGATAATATGAAAAAGTCTGACTAGCTAAACTAGCCTAGACTACTGGGGCAACATCCTCAGCTGCAGGTGGATCTTGCTGAGGGTCCACAACATAAGTATCATCTAGTCCTGCTCCATAATAGGTAGACACCAGGGCCTCATCCTCATCCTCTGTAATATTTTTAACAGGTCCAATCAGGACAGGAACGAGCACAATACATCTCACGCAGTTCATAGTATGATAGAAAATATAAAGCATGCAATAGAGTAAAATACAAAAAATGCTGAAGGAAGATACATGTAGTAAAAGAGATAACTATAATGAAATATCTACTATAATAGAGAACTAGCAGTGACTAGTGAGTCAGAGTAAAATATAGACATGTGAATGGCATAGGAGATTCATGACTACAGCTAGGAGTGATTCATGACTACAGCTACTGGGGTAATATCCACATAACTATTTCCACTCCACCATCCCCAATCAATATACAAGGATCCGTTCAAGTTATTTTAAGATTCGTGATAAGCCCATAAATGGGTGATTCATGAGAGGCTCTGTGAACATGAGAGTACACGAGTCACAAGCGATTCGTGAATCTATGGAAGCATAGAGATACATGATGATTCATGAAATGCACAAACATGCTGTATCTGATGCTTCCGAGGGGGATAACATCTCATGAAAAGATCTATATAGTACCAATCCGTGATAACCATCGTGTCAGCATCAAGTAAAGTAATCTAGAGCAAGAATATAAATCCTGGTAAGTATGAAACGGTCAGAGAATCTATTCGCCTGATAACTGAATGTCTGAAGAGGATATAATGCCTGAGGAGAGATGTATGGCTCCTAATCAGAGCAATACAAGTCACAATGTATCCACAATGGTAAAAATAGAGTATACAATGCATACTACATGATTCTAGGTCAATCTGGTCAAAAGTCAACTCTTGGTCAACTCAACAGTCAAACTAGGTCACAGAAAATCATACTAGGTCACAGGGAATCAAACTAAGTTAAATAAAGTCAAACAAGGTCAAACAAGTCAAGGTTAGTTAAATCTAGGTCAAAGTCAACTCTTGGTCAACATTCTAATCAAACTAGTCAAATACTAGTCAACATGATCAATCTAGGTCAAGTCTAGGTCAAATTTAGACTAACTAAGGTTTTGGTCAAACAAAGACTAGTCAACAAGGTAATTAGGTCAGTGGTCAATTATCTAAGTCAATACTCCATAAGACTAACTCAAACCATGACACAACTCATAATTATTCCACTTAACCCCATATATATCTTAATCTACATAGGGCTATCTATATAACCCAAGTGGTCAAACTTAATCAACTAGTTAGGGTTTAGTCAAACTTTAGTCAACTAGTCCTTCTATGTTCATCCAAGTCATTTCTAAGTCAATAAGGTCGTGGTTGACCTTTAGTTGACTTTGGTCAACAATGGTCAACAAGGGTCAACTTGCTAGTTAAACTAGGTCTACTAGACCTATTGGTCAAGTCTAAACCTACTAACCATAGACCATAGGCCATAGGCCCATGTATCTAGGATACCTTATATAGGTATCCATATCTATATAAAATATGAACCTACGCATATCTATATATATATATATTCAACTATATAGTACCACATATATATATAATACCCAATTATATATATAGTACCCACAAATATACACAATATATAATATAAAATATATATATATATATAACTATATATATATATATATATATATATATATATATATATATATATATATATATATATATATACACTCAACTATATATATATATATATATATATATATATATATATATATATATATATATATATATACATAACCTATATATATATATACAACCTACATATATATAGAGAGAGAGAGAGAGAAAGATCAATAGAGGGAGAGATGTGAGAGAGTGAAAGAGAGAGAGAGAGAGATGTGAGAGAGAGAATTAGAGAACTGGACAGGAGGGGGGTGTTCCAGATTTCTGGAAACAGAAATCAGTCCCCCCCACACACACACAATATACACACACCCCTATATATATACATATATGTATATACACATATACACACATGTATACACCCTCAAATCTCACATACACACACACATATATATATATGTATACAACACTGAAATATATAAATGCATGTATAAAACATAACAAAAATCAAATCGAAATTCATTTCTGAAAACTAGAAAAATATCCCAAACTCTGGAAAATGGACTGTGTACTCGAAAAAGGGTAAACCCGATTTCGTGTCCAAAACCTAACTAAGGTGTCCAACCAACGGTTGGTAAGTGTTGCCACAAGTGTCCTCTAGTGTCTAGGGGGCCTGACACGACACCACGACACAATTTGACGTGTCCATGACTCACAAACCCGAAACGGGTAAACACTGATACACACACACAACCACAGTGTCGTGTACGTATGCAACTCATCCTAGGACACGACACATACGCACACGTGTCTCGTGCTCATGCACGAAGGTGCGCCTAGGGGTAGGGTACGTGTCCAACTCCCTGCACCATGTCTACGTTGCTCCAGGATACGATACGAAGTCCGTATCAGTCGTAAAAAACACGACTGATACGCGTGTTCAGACCGCGTCGTGCACACGGTCAAGTGTCTCGTGTTCACGACACAGGACACGACACACCACGTGCTCGTGTCCATGTGTTCGCCACATGATGGTCTACACACTCGTGTCACCATGAGGTGTCCAAGTGTCATGTCCACGCGACACGACACGCGCGAAGTTGGCCCTCGCGCGCGTGTGTGCTGACAGTGCACAACCAGTGCACGTGTCCTTGCGTTCTCGATACGACACAAACATGTCTCAAACTCGAGGGGGGGCATGTCAGAGGTTGCCCCCTCCTCTGTGTCAATTTTTACGTGTCCACGTGTCCTACAGTGTCCACACTAGGTGTCGAGTAGCAGGGGAGGCTGTATGCCTCAGTGCGGTGTCCTGGCAGTGGGTTCGTGTCGATTTTCGACACGAAAATGACACCGTGTCGTGTTCAGTCAAGTAGGTATAAATTATACTAGTCTAGGGCTATAAGAAAATGTAATTAGTTCTACATTATAATAAAGTTTAATCCTTTGTGGCATTTCATCAAACAAGGGTTAATAGTCTAGGATACGTGTCCGATACGGACACCAAACCAACCCTAAATTTCACCAAACTTGACCTACAGTTAGGGTAGACCTATATGCATGCATTTATGAAGAAAAAATAGAGTATTAACTAGGTTTGAGGGCATTTACCTATTTGTGCAATTCCAATGGAAAATCAATAAAGAGGGGGTGTGTTTCCTTCCACTTGGTGATGTCCAAAGCTCATAAATTCTGGATTGCTAGCCTCCCTTAGCACCCTTAATGTTGTAGGGTCCCAATGTAAAAGACTAGAGGTGATTTGGATCAAAAATGATCAAGTTGTGGAGGTTTGAAGAAAATAGAATTTTGTAGGATTAAAATTCATGTAAAAATGATCATGAATGAATACAATGGGTTATATAGGAAGGTGTAGGGCTAGGGGGTACCCCATGGCCGGCCATGGCAAGGGGGGGTGTCCTAGGCTTTCCTTCAAGGTGAAGGCAAAGACTTTCATGCCAAAGGGTTGATATTTTGAGTGATTCAAGCAAAATATCACATGTATAAATATCTAGATATTTATCCTACTTTAATCAAAGACTAATATCTATCCTCAAGTCTCTAGATTAGTGCTAAACTTGGTTAGGGACTCTCATGACACTTAATAATAATTAAATAATAATAAAACACATAAATGCAAATAATTCCAAATAAATCCTAGAAAATTACCAAAATACCCTTTAGGCTAAAAAGTGCTAAAATGGTATTCTAATCACTTGGTTAGGCTTACATGGTCATGGTAGTCTCTAGGTTATAAAATCTCTAGGGTTTACACTAGGGTTGTACTAGTAAAATCACAAAGTCATAAGTCATGACTTAGAAAATAGTTTTAAATAACTAAAAATCACCAAAAATCATATCATGACTAAAATACCATTAATAAATAATAAAAATAATAAATTTTCAAAAATACTCCAATTTTAGAAAACTGGGTGTTACAAGTCTACCCTCCTTAAAATAATTTCGTCCTCGAAATTTAGATGGTCGTACTCCTCCTAGGTCAAACCTCCACCAATCAGGGTCGAAGCTACTACCTAGCAACATACAAGGTCAACAAGCAAAATATGGGTAGTAGACCTATACTGGTCATATCCAAAAATTGGCTGACAGTTATAGGTCATAAGGTGTCCTTAATTCAAATCGAAATCAAAAGTAACTCCATGGGGTAAATCAGGATGGAACCTCGGGTCAGAAAAATCGTACTAAGCAAATGAAGCACACGATGGTATGCCTGAGGAGTGGGATAGTAAGGTCATGGATGTAGAGTGTCATGTCTAGGTCATGTATGTGAAGTCAGTTTTAAGAAAACAACTAGTCTTGTGCTCCTAATTTAAAAGTCACGGTAACGTGCCCACGATGATCATAATTTAGAGTGGGAATGGTCTATGGCCTAAATTGAACCAAAAATCGTGATGAATAGTAGTATAAGGGGCAGGTTAAGTGGGACAGTCCTGGTCATGGGTATAGACTGGGAAGATAAGGAAACAATAAATCACAGGGCTAAAAGGGTTACCATTCTATGGTCGGAGCTACTTTATCAATTCTAAGTCAAAAGGCATAACACATAAATTAATTCATTTAAGGGAAAAAAATTTAACAAAAGAAGTTATTCAAGAATTATATTAATAGCTAAAGCTACTCCTACTCCTACTCCTAAGTAAGAGATGAAGAAATAAACAAACAATCGACAAAAATCAAAAGAACTACCAGGTCAAAACTTATCACTAATAAAGAAACAGGTAGGGGCAGATGGAATTGGATTTCAAGATAGATATAATGAAACAAGATGGAAATAGGATTTAGAAGAACAGAACCTGCAAACACATCGCCAACTGCCAGGGCATCCACAACTGTCATGGCGTAAGCTCGCCCCTGCTGGCCTTTTCCAGCCTGTTGCTGAAACTGCATAAATCTCTGCTGCTGTGGCTATAACGGTCCCCTCTGCTGACCTACCGGAGCCTTGGCTCCTGGTGCTGCTCCCTGTGCTACTCTGCCTATGTACTGGGAACACTCCCTCAGCTGGTGGTCCGCTGCCCCACATAGTAGGCACCAGCCCAACCTCTTCCTGTACTCTCCCCATCCATGTCCCGGCTTTTTACAGTAGGGACAATTGGTAGTTTGCTGTCTCGGGGCCTGTTGCTGCTGCCTCGGTAGCTGATACTGCTGTGGCGGCCTCTGTTGATGCTGATAGTGAGGCCTCTTGGCCTGACCTCCACTGCTGCCGGCTCCCTGTGTATCACGGCCCCTCTTGAGCTTCAGCTCAAGATCATCCTCAGCTGCCATCGCTCCTGCCAGAATCTCCTCAAAAGTGGTATTCCTGTCACTCTTGGTCAAGGACTTGACCTCCTTGACCAAGCCCTTCCTGAACCTCCTCGTCTTCGCTGTCTCGCTAAGGCCCTCTACAAATCTGCTCAACCGGCAAAACTTACCGGAATACTCCTCTACAGTCAGGTTCCCCTGAACCAGGTTCTCGAACTGGGTCTCTAAGGCACCGACTGCCTGATCCGAAAAAAACTTCCCCTTGAAGAGCTCCTTGAAAGCTCCCCATGTCGGCCCTGGAGTGCCTACTCTTGGGTCCGTCTGATACCAGGTACGGGCAAGATCCCGCATCTGACTGGCTGCTGCCTCTATCTGTAGTCCGGCTGGTATCTTTGCCAGTCGAAAAATCTCCTCAATGTGCTCAATCCAGTCATCAGCATAAAGAATCCCCTTTGTCCCCAAGAAGTCCCTGGGGTTCATCTTCTTGAACTCCTGAATGCCCGAAATCCTTTGTTGTCGCGGCTGTCCCAATCCTCCATGTGGCTGGACAGCCAACCTCTCTACCGTCGCTCTAGCCAGCTGATGGACCTCGTCTATGCCCCTGGTAAACTCCGTCGTATGACGCTGCTACTGGGCCTGCTGTGTCTCTAAGAAATGCTGGAAGTATGAAAACAACTGTGCAGCATCCACTAATCCAGATGGCATCGGCGGCTGGAACTGCTGCTGGTGCTGCTGAAACTGTGGCTGACGAAACTGCGGAGGAGGCATGTCTGGGGTAGCTGGGATGGTCCCTCGAATAAGTAGAGGTGTACCCCCAAATATGGCAGAAGCTCCCATATGAGCTGGTGTAAGGGGAGCTGTGGTCCCCGGGTCCTGGTGAACTGGACGAGAGGTGGCAGACCTCTCAGTGGTGTCACCTGGACCGAGTCGCTGTGATCGTGTCTCCACCATCCTGAAGACAGAGCAACAAGGAAGTCAATAACGGTACAAGGATGATAGTATCAAGAAGGACAATATGAAATAGATTATACAGATTTGAACAAAAGTCAGTAGATTCAAATCCATAGAAATTTCCTAATTGTGATTGAGTATCCACTCTCTCTAAGCCTATTCCTCAAATCCTATCACAGGCTGTAGTGGTACTCTAGTTCGAATACAACTACATAAACTCGACCTGCATGGGCCACCACTAAAAATGTGTCACGACCCGTACCCTAGAGTAAGGGCACGAGAAGTGGGTACGTCCAGCCTACGCCGCAGTGTCGGCGGTAGAACGCTGTCCTAGGTCAATCATCTAACAATATAAAGGTACCTGTACAGTTTATACTCTTCGAATGGAGGTGACATAACAGAAAACAATCTCAATCACATCTAGGATAGAAAAATGAAAGATAGATAGATAGACAGTAACTCAAAGAGAACAGTAGCATAGATGAAATAAGTCCAAGTGTCTAGGATAACATAACATCCAGAATGTCAACCCAAAATACAATATAAGTCTAAGAGTCTATACATCTCTACATCTCAAAATACAACTCAAAATGTGAGACAAAATGATAATATGAAAAAGTCTGACTAGCTAAACTAGCCTAGACTACTGGGGCAACATCCTCAGCTGCAGGTGGATCCTGCTGAGGGTCCACAACATAAGTATCATCTAGTCCTGCTCCATAATAGGTAGACACCAGGGCCTCATCCTCATCCTCTATAATATTTTCAACAGGTCCAATCAGGACAGAAACGAGCACAATACATCTCACGCAGTTCATAGTATGATAGGAAATATAAAGCATACAATAGAGTAAAATATAGGAAACGCTGAAGGAAGATACATGTAGTAAAATAGATAACTGTAATAAAATATCTACTATAATATAGAACTAGCAGTGACTAGTGAGTCAGAGTAAAATATAGACATGTAAATGGCATAGGAGATTCATGACTACAGCTACTGGGGTAATATCCACATGACTATTTCCACTCCCCCATCCCCAATCAATACACAAGGATCCGTTCAAGTTATATTAAGATTCGTGATAAGCCCATAAATGGGTGATTCATGAGAGGCTCTGTGAACATGAGAGTACATGAGTCACAAGCGATTCGTGAATCTATGGATGCATAGAGATACATGATGATTCGTGAAATGCACAAACATGCTATATCTGATGCTCCCGAGGGGGATAACATCTCATGAAAAGATCCATATAGTACCAATCCGTGATAACCATCGTGTCAGCATCAAGTAAAGTAATCTAGAGCAAGAATATAAATCCTGGCAAGTATGAAACGGTCAGAGAATGTACTCGCCTGATAACTGAATGTCTGAAGAGGATATACTGCCTGAGGAGAGATGTATGGCTCCTAATCAGAGCAATACAAGTCACAATGTATCCACAATGGTAAAAATAGAGTATACAATGCATACTACATGATTCTAGGTCAATCTAGTCAAAAGTTAACTCTTGGTCAACTCAACAGTCAAACTAGGTCACAGGAAATCATACTAGGTCACAGGGAATCAAACTAAGTTAAATAAAGTCAAACAAGGTCAAACAAGTCAAGGTTAGTTAAATCTAGGTCAAAGTCAACTCTTGGTCAACATTCTAATCAAACTAGTCAAATACTAGTCAACATGATCAATCTAGGTCAAGTCTAGGTCAAATTTAGACTAACTAAGGTTTTGGTCAAACAAAGACTAGTCAACAAGGTAATTAGGTCAGTGGTCGATTATCTAAGTCAATACTCCATAAGACTAACTCAAACCATGACACAACTCCTAATTATTCCACTTAACCCTATACATATCTTAATCTACATAGGGCTACCTATATAACCCAAGTGGTCAAACTTAATCAACTAGTTAGGGTTTAGTCAAACTTTAGTCAACTAGTCCTTCTATGTTCATCCAAGTCATTTCTAAGTCAATTAGGTCGTGGTTGACCTATAGTTGACTTTGGTCAACAATGGTCGACAAGGGTCAACTTGCTAGTTAAACTAGGTCTACTAGACCTATTGGTCAAGTCTAAACCTACTAACCATAGACCATAGGCCCATGTATCTAGGATACCTTATATAGGTATCCATATCTATATAAAATATGAACCTACCCATATCTATACATATATATATTCAACTATATAGTACCATATATATATATAATACCCAATTATATATATAGTACCCACATATATACACAATATATATATATATATATATATATATATATATATATATCCCATATATACACTCAACTATATATATCAATATATATATATATATATATATATATATATATATATATATATATATATATATATATATATATATATATATATATACATAACCTATATATATATATATATATATATATATATATATATATATATATATATATATATATATATATATATATATACAACCTACATATATATATATAGAGAGAAAGATCAATAGAGGGAGAGATGTGAGAGAGTGAAAGAGAGAGAGAGAGATGTGAGAGAGAGAATTAGAGAACTGGACGGGGGGGTGTTCCAGATTTCTAGAAACAGAAATCAGTCCCCCACACACACACACAATACACACACACACCTATATATTTTTTTTTTTAGTCCCCCCCCCCCCCACACACACACACACCTATATATATACATATATGTATATACACATATACACACATGTATACACCCTCAAATCTCACATACACACACACATATATACATATACATATGTATACAACACTGAAATATATAAATACATGTATAAAACATAACAAAAATCAAATCGAAATTCATTTCTGAAAACTGGAAAAATATCCCAAACTCTGGAAAATGGACTGTGTACTCGAAAAAGGGTAAACCCGATTTCGTGTCGTCCAAAACCTAACTAAGGTGTCCAACCAACGGTTGGTAAGTGTTGCCCCAAGTGTCCTCTAGTATCTTGGGGGCCTGACGCGATACCACGACACAATTTGACGTGTCCACGACTCACAAACCTGAAACGGGTAAACACTGATACACACACACAACCACAGTGTCGTGCACGTGTGCAACTCACCCTAGGACACGACACATACGCACATGTGTCTCGTGCTCGTGTACGAAGGTGCACCTAGGGGTAGGGTACGTGTCCAACACCCTGCATCGTGTCTACGTTCCTCCAGGACACGATACGAAGTCCGTATCAGTCGTGAAAAACACGACTGATACGCGTGTTCAGACCGTGTCGTGCACGCGGTCAAGTATCTCGTGTTCACGACACAGGACACGACACACCACGTGCTCGTGTCTATGGGTTTGCCACATGATGGGCTACACACTCGTGTCACCACGAGGTGCCCAAGTGTCGTGTCCACTCGACATGACACGCGCGAAGTTGGCCCCCGCGCGCGTGTGTGCTGACAGTGTACGACCAGTGCACGTATTCGTACGTTCTCGATACGACACAAATGTGTCTCAAACTTGAGGGGGGGCATGTCAGAGGTTGCCCCCTCCTCTGTGTCAATTTTCACGTGTCCACGTATCCTACAGTGTCCGCACTAGGTGTCGAGTAGCAGGGGAGGCTGTATGCCTCAATGCGGTGTCCTGGCAGTGGGTTCGTATCGATTTTTGACACGAAAATGACACCGTGTCGTGTTCAGTCAAGTAGGTATAAATTATACTAGTCTAGGGCTATAAGAAAATGTAATTAGTTCTACATTATAACAAAGTTTAATCCTTTGTGGCATTTCATCAAACAAGGGTTAATAGTCTAGGATACGTGTCCGATACGGACACCAAACCAACCCTAAATTTCACCAAACTTGACCCACAGTTAGGGTAGAGCTATATGCATGCATTTATTAAGAAAAAATAGAGTATTAACTAGGTTTGAGGGCATTTACCTATTTGTGCAATTCCAATGGAAAATCAATAAAGAGGGGGTGTGTTTCCTTCCACTTGGTGATCCCCAAAGCTCATAAATTCTGGATTGCTAGCCTCCCTTAGCACCCTTAATGTTGTAGGGTCCCAATGCAAAAGACTAGAGGTAATTTGGATCAAAAATGATCAAGTTGTGGAGGTTTGAAGAAAATAGAATTTTGTAGGATTAAAATTTATGTAAAAATGATCATGAATGAATACAATGGGTTATATAGGAAGGTGTAGGGCTAGGGGGTACCCCATGGCCGGCCATGGCAAGGGGGGTGTCCTAGGCTTTTCTTCAAGGTGAAGGCAAAGACTTTCATGCCAAAGGGTTGATATTTTGAGTGATTCAAGCAAAATATCACATGTATAAATATCTAGATATTTATCCTACTTTAATCAAAGACTAATATCTATCCTCAAGCCTCTAGATTAGTGCTAAACTAGGTTATGGACTCTCATGACACTTAACAATAATTAAATAATAATAAAACACATAAATGCAAATAATTCCAAATAAATCTTAAAAAATTACCAAAATACCCTTTAGGCTAAAAAGTGCTAAAATGGTATCCTAATCACTTGGTTAGGCTTACATGGTCATGGTAGTCTCTAGGTTATGAAATCTCTAGGGTTTACACTAGGGTTATACTAGTAAAATCACAAAGTCATAAGTCATGACTTAGAAAATAGTTTTAAATAACTAAAAATCACCAAAAATCATATCATGACTAAAATACCATTAATAAATAATAAAAATAATAGATTTTCAAAAATACTCCAATTTCAAAAAACTGGGTGTTACACATGTTGGCTGACAACACCCTTCTGAAGACTGAGCCGACGCTGGTATCGAAGTCCCAATTTGAAGTTTCAGATGAGTGAGAATGTATGACATTCTCTGCTTCTGATTCTTCTGGAGTTGTTGGAGGCGTGATGTAGCCTACCCCCCGTCGGGTACGGTGATAGTAGTCTTACGGTTTCCCTTTTGGCACTGGAAGTCGTAGGGGGAGGCATCGACCTTTGCCGTAGTTCAGACCTTGGTCGCCTTTCAAGTTGTAACCCATCTTTTGGATGAGATACTTAGCTCGATCGTTGTACCGGTAGATTTGCATTCTGCCGGTATCGGGTTCTGGCTCTATTGGTGGGAGATCTTGGTGACGCTCAACTTTGCCCAAGATAATGGGTTTCTCATCCTTGTTCCGAGGTGGGACTATGTAACAGACTCCTTGGTATAGGACGACTCGATTTGCATGACTCACAGTCGTTACTTGTGTTTGTAATGACTGTAGAGCATTATCTAGAGCGTATATGGTATTCCAATGTGGAAGACAAGAATAATTGAAAGACACTCTATTATTGATAAAATACGGGAACTTGTCCCGAGGGATTACATCATCGAGGGATGGAGCATCGACATTAGCCAATATGTACTCTCCAAGTTCTTCATCAGTGAGAACTGGAGCAGTCTTGGGAGGTTCAGGGGAGTTTTTTGGAAGCTTGCCTCATGCTGGCTCCTGGGACTATGCTGAGAAGGATGCTGAGGTCTTCTCTTGTGGCCTGACGGGCGCTGACAACTGAGGAGGCTTGTCTTTGGGCCGTACCTTGAGGGGAGCCTCGGTTGGTGTGCCGAAAGCTGGAGCCTTTTCCAGTAGCTTGGCTACGAAGGGAGCCATCACTTGAGGGGGCTTGCCTTTGAGGCATATCTTCAATAGAGCTTCATTGGGTGCAGTATCCGGAGAAGCTGGCGCCTTTCTGCTGAGTTTGACTACCGTAGGGGCCGATATTTGAGGCGGTCTCCCTCTGAGTCGCACTTCTAAGGAAGCATTGATTATCATGTCTGCCTCTGAGTCAGCTTCGACCTCAGCTTTTGCCTCGTCATCAACATTATTGTCTTTATCTTCGAGATAAATTGATTTGTACAGATCGACGTCGGTGAAGAAGGCTTCAATCCCTCTGAAGGGATCGACATCAGCAAATTCTGTTCGGATGATGCCGCTGGTGGATATGTATTTCATACATTGATGGAGGGTGGATGGCACCACCATGTATTCATGTATCCATGGTCGTCCCAACAGGATGTTGTAGTTGACGTCTGCATCCACAACATAGCAAGTCACCTCGGTCTAGAGATCGCCGATGTGACACTTCAAGCAGATCTTCTCCAGTGGCTCACTCTTACTGGTATTGAAGCCACTGATGGTAGTGTAAGACGCTGTCAGGCGATACATCGGGATACCCAGCATCTGAAGTAGAGTTCGAAGGATGATGCTGAGAGAGGACCCAGGGTCGATCTGTATTCAATCCACCTTGATGGCACCGACATACCCTGTGTAATACAGGGGTCTGTTGTGCCTGTTGTTCTTGAGCAGCATATTCTGTTAAGTGAATATGAAATTGGGGATAATCTTCCCCACATTATGGCAGTACGGACATGCTGTAGGATCATCGTCAGGCTGCTTGACCTGACTGATGAAAGACTCGGCGTCCTTCAGGGCTTTGCAGAGAGCCTCCCGAGTATCTTTGGATAGGCGGAGGAGCTCGAATAGGGAAAGTCGTGCTGGAGTACTGGCCAGTTGTGTCTGTATGTCGAAGTTATGTGGCTTAGCTGACCCTGGAGTGTTGTCTTTTCGAAGAGGCCTATCGAAGTGGGCCTCCTGCTTTTGTTTGTCAGCTGCAGGAGGTTGGGATGAACCTTCTCCTTGGACAGCTGTGGTGATGATGGAAGGCGTCACTTCGGACGGAGCCTCCTCTGGCTGGGCGTTCTGCTGTTAACGCGTTTGTACAGGCGGTGCTTCTTCAAGGGAGGAAGTCACCATTCGGCAAGACTTGGTCTTCTTGCCTTTGTTTTTGGAGGTAGAGGGTACCCCCGATTGAGTCAGCTCTGGAACGAGATCCGGGTGAACCCACATGATCTCTCCCTTGGATGTTGTGAGTGGTGTGAGCCCACCCACGTTGTCACAGGTTGGAGGAAGGTTGACTACTTCTATTATCGCCTTTGGGATGGGGATGACACCATCTTGAGCCATGGTAGGCGGTAAGGTGCCAAACTGGAGCGACATCATGTTGGCCGAGACTGTCTTCTCCTCGTAATCGACTGAGATGACGTTTGTATTAATAATGCTCTGTATGTAGTCTATGAGGATGTAGCAGTCTTTAGTTGGATGTCCAATGAACCGATGGTAGTGACAATACCTCGGGTTGCCGACTCTGCCTACTTCGTAAGGACGCTTGCGATCAGGCAACTTGATTTTGTCGCTCTGCTTCAGCATCTCGAATAGCTGTAGGGTATCCTCATCGTGGAAGGAGTAGACCATCTTTGGTCGTGGTGTGGTTGGAGGCCTATGAGCAGGACCCTACGTATTGTAAGATGTATTGACAGTCAATGCCTGCTTCCCTTTCACTTTGCGGCTTTTACTGCTGGTCGTAGGTCGTTTCCCTTTGTCGTCAAAGGTGGGGAAGTTAACCCCCAGAAGGCAAGCGTTACGTGCCTTCTTTTCAGCAGCTTCGGCTTCGATGATCAATGAACTCCAATCAGACGGAGGAGTGGAGTTGAGCTAGAGCTTGATCGCGGGGATCATGTTCATACTGCAGGAGTCAATGAGTGCATATTCCGGCATGCCTGGAAGTAACCTTAGGCATGCTTGTCTGAAATGCTCGATGAATTTTCGAACGGTCTCCTTCTCCGTCTGTCGTACTTCTATTATAGACGACATAGTCATATCTCTCCTTCCATCGTAGAATCGATCGAGGAAGAGGCGTGTCAGATCATAGAAGGATGATATAGAGTTGTCAAGAAGACTGCAGTACCAGTCATAGGCGACTCCTTTCAGAGCTCCGACAAACAGTGTGAGCAAGGCGTCTTCTTTTGGGAGATGCCCTGTCTGAGACTGGAAGTAGGTCAAGTATCGACGAGGAGAGTCCTTCCCATCGTATGGCGTTAGTGTATGTGGTTTATACTTGGGAGGATAAACTACCGTATTCCACTCAAGAGGGCAGGGTTGTGGAAGCCCCAACTTCTGACGTTCTTCCTGTCTGTTTCGGGCCTCGAAGCGTTCGCGCAGGTCCCTGATCATCTCGGCCAAGTTTTCTGTCGAGCTGGGAGCAGGTGAAGGCGGTACGGCCTGAAGTTGGATATTGGAGGGAGTTGATGCTTGTGGTGCAGTGTGATATTCTGCCCCTGAAGATACCTATTGAGGGGGTATAGTTGAATCTCTATTGGCCTATAGATCGGGGCTGGTGGAGTCAGGTACCTTTGCCAGAGTAGTTCGAATGTCGAACATTGCCTGGGTCAGGATCTGTATGGAGAAAGAGAGGGTCTTGAGACTCCCCTCAAGAGTGTCTATGCGCTGCACGATGTCCAGCGCTGGAGCGTCTGATTCTCCTTCGTCGCCACCCCTGCCATGTAAGCTGTCATGACATGGGTGGAAGTGGATGGATCGGTCGAGGCTTCATTCTCGACCTCATTTTCCTGTAGAGGGGCTTCTTATTCTGAGGTCTCGTGTTGGCTATCCCCAGCTATGCCATGGTCGGTTTGTGGAAGCGCTTCCTCATCTTCGAGGGGAGGGTTGTCAGAGGCTTGACTACCCCCGACTGTGGCTTCTGCCAGGGCCTTGATCCAGGCTCGGGTGCGTTCGTACACCCCTGGGGACGGGACCACTGTTTTGCTCTTCCTCAGCTGAGTCTTGGATGCAGAGGCTGAGGAGTTGGTGGTTGTATTTCTCACGGATGAGTGGGAATTGGAGACAACCTGACAGGAAGTGATCTTGGGCTCCGCTTCATCTTCAAGTGACACTTTCCTTTCGAGGCGATGTCGGATAGGTGCCGTAGTTTAAAGTCACTGAAATACGGACTGCTTTTGTGGTGGAGCCGCTGTTTTGCAATAGCAGCAATTGATGGTGACCACGGCACATATGTGCACTATGAAGGACATATTGTGCTTATTGGTCGGCTCTCCTGATCTGCGTTTGTGACTGATCACATTACACAAATCATGTTGGAAGAGTTTTACTTTAACACCCCCATCAGACGCATGACAAAACCAAGCACCGGGGTGGTCATGTGAATACTGTACCCTCTGATCTGGTTCACGCGCATGAGATATGCCTAGATCATTGGCAGAGGAACAACATTTATGGCAACTTGAGTCCACTTCATGCGCGTCACCCAGGTGGGCGCATGGACTCAACATCGTAGTTGCCTAGCCAGACTTGGTTCGAAACGAAGTAGATACGCCCAAGCGGGATAGGAACTTTAAGAGTCGACTCATTTCTGGCACAGATGCATCCGAGTCGACTCTGTACAGCTTACCATCAACAGTGCGTATGATTTTGAGCGCATGCTTCTAGTTTACTGATGGCGTAGCACGTTCGTGGCGCATGGCCTGTGCTGCCTTAGATTTTTTTGTACTAGCCCGTGAAGGCGCATAGTACTCAGAATCGAATTGTGTCTCGCCATGATAGTGAGTGAGTCTGTTGAAGGTAGATGTTCTCTCCTGCGAACCAGAGCTCATACGCTGGAGATTGGTTGCACCTCTACTCCGTTAGCGCATCTTCTTTGGCTGGGAATAAGACGGTTGGGGGATGCAGTCAATACTGCGCTTCCCATATGTAGGTCCTAAAAATCAAGTTGCACCCATCAACAAAATCATGAAAATTAATACGACTTTCAAATGAACTGCGCAGACATCAGATTGCACATCAATCAGATTGCGTACACTAGATTGCGCACACTTTCAACTGCCCAAGCTGACGTGGCCATATCATCATTATCTGACACAATCAAATCTTCAGACAGCTGACAGCACGAAGAACAAGGAAACTGTTCATTTATTGTGCCGCACAGCACTCGAGGACAGCTGTACATGCAGCACAATCCAGTGCCTGCGCAATCCAGCCCAGCGCAATCCATCTCAGCGCAATCCGAAGTCAGCGCAATTCATGTGGTGTACTTCATTATGACAACTGACAAAAGTACACGTGGCATTCATGCCATTAATTGCTCATTACGTGGCAACCGTCTTTACACGATCATGCGGATTTCAATCAAATGATGCCATGTGTCCAAAACAGTTGGCCCATGACCAGACAACTGCCTGCACAATCTGATGCTGCGCAATCCAGTTCCTGCGCAATCCAACTTGCGCCATTCAGAATAACTAAAAATTAGTTATTTCCAGAACTCTATAAATAGAGTTTCAAGTCTTCATTCAAGGGGATCAGACATAAAAGTTCAGAAATATCAGAGAGTTCAGGAGTTCTTGCCTAAGTGCTGCTGCATTCTTCCGAGGCTTTTGCCTTCAACTTCAGAGGCTACCATCTTCAAAGTTGACATCGTCCAAGGGATAAAGCAATCGTCTTCTAGATTGGATTCCTACAGTTGTACTTTTCTAGAATTTTTGTAATCTTTACAAAGTTTGTATCAATAAAGTGCATACTTTTGTTTTTGTAAACAAAATGGCGACTCTGCTGGGGATGACTTTCTCCTCCGACGAGGAAGTGACAACTCAATGTGACGTTGCGTCTATCGAAAAGACGCAGAAGACGCTGGTTGTGAAGGTCAACCAGACGGCCTACGAAGCCATGATCAACTCCAAGACCACCCCCCACACTGTAACAACTTCTGTCCTGAGCAAAGTGCGCCCTGTGTAGGTCCCCAAGACTGCTACACAGTCTATCCATTCTGCCACCAAGCTTGGTGCGCAATCTGCTGTTTCAACTGCTGCGCAATCTGCTGTTTCAACTGCTGCACAATCTGATTGTGCATCAATCAGATTGCGCACACTAGATTGCGCACACTTTCAACTGCGCAAGCTGACGTGGCCATATCATCATTATCTGACACAATCAAATCTTCTGACAGCTGACAGCACGAAGAATGAGGAAATTGTTCGTTTATTGCGCCGCACAGCGCTCGAGGACAGCTGTACATGCAGCGCAATCCAGTGCCTGCGCAATCCAGCCCAGCGCAATCCATCTCAGCGCAATCCGAAGTCAGTGCAATTCATGTTACACACTTCATCATGACAACTGACAAAAGTATACGTGGCATTCATGCCATCAATTTCTTATTACGTAGCAACCGTCTTTACACGATCATGCACATTTCAATCAAATGATGCCATGTGTCTAAGACAGTTGGCCCACGACCAGACAACTGTCTGCACAATCTGATGCTGCGTAATCCAGTTCCTGCACAATCCAACTTGCACCATTCAGAATAACTAAAAATTAGTTATTTCCAGAACTCTATAAATAGAGTTTCAAGTCTTCATTCAAGGGGATCGGACATAAAAGTTCAGAAATATCAGAGAGTTCAGGAGTTCTTGCCCAAGTGCTGCTGCATTCTTCCGAGGCTTTTGCCTTCAACTTCAGAGGCTACCGTCTTCAAAGTTTACATCGTCCAAGGAATAAAGCAATCGCTTCTATATTGGATTCCTACAGTTGTACTTTCCCATAATTCGTGTCATCTTTACAAAGTTTGTATCAATAAAGTTCATACTTTTGTTTTTGCAAACAAAATGGTGACTCTGCTGGGGACATCTTTTTCCTCCGACGAGGAAGTGACAACTCAATGTGACGTTGCGTCTATCGGAAAGACGCAGAAGACGCTGGTTGTGAAGGTCAACCAGACGGCCTACGAAGCCATGATCAACTCCAAGACCACCCCCCACACTGCAACAACTTCTGCCCTGAGAAAAGTGCGCCCTGTGTAGGTCCCCAAGACTGCTGCACAGTTTATCCATTTTGCCACCAAGCTTGGTGCATAATCTGCTGTTTCAACTGCTGCACAATCTGTCTCAACTATTCATGCACAATCTGCTGTTGCCAGTACACAAGAGACTTCATATGCTGTCCTATCAAGGTGCAAAATTCCTCTGCCTCTGGCGCAGTTGGCTGCCAATCTTCCTGCGCAAACTAACACTCCAGCAACTAGAATGCACCCCAAACACTCAGTGGCCAGAACTCCTGATGCGCAAACCACATTGTCTATGGCCAAAACCAGAAAGTCATCTGCCAAAGACTCTCCTGCGCAACCTGCCAGTACGTCATCAATTTATGCGCAAACTGTGCCTGCACAATCCAAAAAAGACAGCCCTTTGGCTAATCTTTCTTCTTCTCACAACAAAGGGAAGAGTGCTGCTCATCTCTAATACCCTGCTGCTCCGGTACAATCCACTTGGGGTAGTCTTTTGGCTATTCCTTTCCAGAACAAAGGAAAAGGCCCTTTGGTCTTTTCTCAAACTTCCTCGTCTCTTGACTTGGAAGTCAACAGAGGGAAACGCTCTTTAGCTAACCCTTCTTTACAAAACAAAGGAAAAGGCCCTTTGGTCTTTTTTTAGTCTTCTTCGGTCGTTACCGTAGAAGATCACACTGAACGTGCTTCGGCATCAGTCAGTACAAAAACTCTTTCAAACAAGGATTCTTCTCTCCATGTTAAAAGAACTTGTACTGATCAAAGAGGTATTCTGCCTACTCCGGTAGCAGAGTTCCAAGATCTCTCAACCCTCAAGATCTTCCATTCAAGACAAGGAAAATTAATAGTATCTCAAACAGAAACCCCTGGGGGTGAGTTTGCTGATTTAAAGACTTATCTCAACAGGCCAACTTCGGTGAAACGTAAACAGCCAATGCCGAAGACCAAACATCATCAGAAACAAACTTCCAGGATCAAGAATCCGGACACCTATGCCAATGACATGAGCACTTTCCTGTACACTCAAGGGATAAAACATTTGAAGAACCGGAACCATGTTCCGAATGTTATCAAAGAACACATCCCTCGCACTTTTGCTCGTCCTGTTGCTGTTCCCGATCTCCGAGAACACCTCAAGCAAAGGCGGGACAATACTTTAACACTTCCAATTCAACCAAGTGATCATCATCATTGTAATCACAAGGTTGTCATCAAGTGTTGTTGTCAAACAACTAGACGATCTGTCTTCGATCGCCTAAACTTTTCTAACTCTGAACCTATGTCGGAAGATGAAGATGAGGTTCTGTACTCTTCCGTCAACATGACTTCCACAGACACTGGGGAAGTGTTCTAAGCACGGAAAGCCTCGCAAGCCAAGCCAATGGTATTTGGATTTACTCCAAGAATCCTCTGAAGGAGTATTCCAACATACCAGATCCCGAAGTCGAGACACAATCAGTCAAAGGAATCTTCAAAATCCTTCCGAACGTCTTCTTCCTTCTTACTCAGGAGATGATTCTTTCTCCAACTATGATGCATACAACGAAAGCTCAGAACAGACAGTGTCTTCCACTGTACCCAGAGAAGTGACAGCTTACGTTGTCAATGAAGATCCTGATGCTTCCAGTTCAGCTTGTCAAGAACAAAGAATAGCTGTACTAGAAGATAAGTTGAAGACAATGGCAGAAATGGTCGCAAGTATGCATTCCATTATTGTAGCCCAGCACACAGTACCACCGACCGTACCTCCTACAAATCCTGAAATCATAAAATCGTCGGTGCCTGTTAATGCAGGACTGGGGGTAGCATCTCTTCCAGTACCTCCTGTACAAGTCCAACCTATACCCAGTCAGTCAGGTGTTGGGGGTAGTGCTTATCATGTTGTTCCTCCTCCTAACACTGTGGTTCAGCCTGCTCCTTCTACATAGTGGAAGATGCCAATGAAGCTGTGAAGCTCCTGCGAACTCAGTTCGAAGCTTTCAAGGAGAAGGACAACTTGCAAAGATTGGGGATCAAGCAACCTTACCTAGTTGAATGGAAGGAAGTCCCATTTTCTCCAAAGTATAAGATCCCAACCATCTCGCTGTTTGATGGCAGCACTTCTTCTAGTCAGTTCATTAACCACTTTGAGGTTATGACTATCCAACTTCAACCAAATGACGCTCTTCTTACCAGAGTATTCATCGGCTGTTTAGCCGACGTAGCATACGACTGGTATAGAAGCTTGCCCGATGGTTGTATCACCTCCTTCTCTGGCTTAAAGCAAATTTTCTTGGAACGATTTTACGAGGGGATCAATGACATGACTATGACAGCTCTCAATAAAATCAAACAAAAGCACAATGAAACTGCTGAAAGTTTTATTAAAAGATTCCGCCGGGAAGCTTTGAAAATGCCTCCAGGAACTCCAGCTGCTGTCACCATAGACACCTGCAAGGCAAATCTATTATCCATCATCAGCATGCGGACAGGGTCTACTCAATTCCATGATTGGCCATCTTTCATTGTCAACGCTAAAGCAGCTGAAGTTAGCACCGACAAATTCAAGCAGCTAGGGGTACAAATGTCTAACCCCGACCGGGATGAACATCAAACATCAGGTGGTGGCAATCGCCAGAACAACCGCAAAGCAAAAGAAACTTTGAACATCAATTTGAACAAGAACAAAGAATCTCTGGCGGTTAACATAGCTCCTCCTACGTCCACTTCTACTCCTTCAGCACCTTCACCGAGAGAACCTCGTCCTAAAGTAGAATATTTCTTTGACGAGAATGACACAGCGAGCATCTTTGATTGCTTAATCAAAAGCAATAAAATCCAACTTCCAGATCCAAAGAAGTCCGATAAAGTCGGTAAGACTGATCATCCCAAGTACTGTGTCTATCACAGGTTCATCGGACATCCCACTCGAGCATGTTATGTGCTCAAAGGCAAAATCTAAGAGCCGGTCAACGCTGGCGTCGTCACTCTACAACAAGATGAGAAGACTGTTACTGCAAATATGGTATCAGTTCAGTTTGGTGACTTTCCACCCCAGATGGTGCAACACGATGTCATTCCTATCCCCAAAGCTACTCTCAAGATCGAGAATCTTCCTCCTCTACGAAGTGAAGGTCTCGTCCCATTGTCTCTTGACAATGGCGAGATTATGTGGATTCATCCGGATTTAGCCTCGGAGTTCGAACTTCCCTCTTCCTCCAAGAAGAAAGACCGCTCCAAAGGCAAGACAAAGACTTGCAATATGGTGTCTTTTGACCCCATAGTTGACGAGAAAATCCTGTTGGGCACCAAATCAGGGAAAGCTTATTTAAAGGATTACCCTGAAGCTCAAGAGAATCCTACTTCTTCTTCTGAGCCTGCTCCAGTACAGCCTGCTTCTACTGAGGATATTCCTATTGCAACCTCACCGGTTGTAGTGTCCATTCCTCCCAAGCCAACGGTCGCTGACAAAGGCAAACAGCAAGTCCGCTTCGACAAACCTTTGAAGAAGTCATCTCCTTCCGGACTTGAAAAGCCTTACAACTTTGACATCTTGGCTCAATTGGCCAATACACCGGCCAGGCTATCCATCTTCGAGCTCTTGCGCCTCTCCAAAGAGACTCGGGAAACTTTGAGTGAAGCTCTCATGCAAGTTGAAACCTGCTTAGCCCTTCTGAAGAAGCCGAAAGCAGAACCAGTCTCTTGTCTCCATTGTTATAGCGTGTTGGAGTTAATTCCAAACATAACTTTCACACAAGACGACATGTTGATGGAAGACAACAGGCATAATCGTCCCCTCTACTATACAGGATACGTCGACTCGATGAAAGTCGATCGTATTCTGATAGATCCAGGGTCTGCTCTCAGCATTATGCCGAAGACAATGTTGGATGCGCTGAAAATCCTAGTGCATAGTCTCTCCAGTACAATCACTACTATCCTTGGGTTCAATCAGGAAAGGAGTGAACCTCTGGGCAAGATTCGCCTAAAACTCCAAATAGGCAATCTTCGCACAAAGGTTACCTTCTACATCATTGACAATCATGGTTGTTCCTACAATGCTTTGCTGGAAAGACCATTTCTGCACGAGCATAACATTGTCCCTTCGACTCTCCATCAATGTTTTAAATATGTAGATGATAATGGAGAGGTACAAAAGGAGGTTGCTAATCTCTATCCTTTCAAAGGCGTCGAAGCATACTGCGACGATGCTCGTATGTACAAGGACGAATTCATGAAGGTTGTCTTATCTCTGGATACTAAAGAAGAGCAAGAAACAGTACCTAATGACACCCTCATCATTCCTATCAAAGGGCGTGTTTCTCGTCCTCAATCCTCCAAGCCACTGGCTATTCACTTGCCAGTTCAAAAGCAATCAATTGATGATCAAAATCAAAGGGAGCTCACCTCTTCTGAGCCGCTTATTATTGACTTACGTCGTAACAAAGACAAAAAGCAGCTCACTTCTTCTGAGCCGCTTGTTATCAATCTACCTCATAACAAGGAGAAAAGGGAGCTCACCTCCTCTGAGCCACTTGTTATCGACCTCCGTCATAACAAAGCCAATCCTCCTCCACGTTCTTCTTCTCCCTCTCTTGTAATCAATCTGACCAAGCCTGCTAAGACTGAAGGTCCTGCTGTAAATACAAATGTATAAATCAATGAAAAAGCATCTACTTTCCAGTATACTGATGTCATTTATCATGATAAATGCTACTTGGATATGTTATGTAGCTTTCAGTCATTTACAATAGGAGTTGTACAGTCACTTCAAACAGAACTTTTATTCGAACACCCAAAAGATTCATATCGTATTGTTCCCGCTCGTAAGAAAGGCGAAAGTCCAATACTTTTTAGTAAAGGACCGGAACAACAATTCAGCTATACGGATGATACACTACAAGAAAATAGGTCTTTCCCGACGTTTATTCCTCCAATATTTTTGTAAACGTCGGCTAAGTTAGCATATAACGACTTTTTTAAAAAAATGTTGGTCATGACCGGCATTTGTCTTTAAATGTCACACAATATACTAACGTTTGTAAACAAACGTTGATAATTACCTGCGTTTTCCCTTAAACGTCGAGCAATATACCAACATTTTTAAACAAAGGTTGACAATTACCTGCGTTTGTCTTTAAACGTCGAGAAATATACCAACATTTTTAAAACAAACATTGATAATTACTTGCATTTTTCTTTAAACGTCGAGCAATATACCAATGTTTGACAATTACCTGCGCTTGTCTTTAAACGTCGAGAAATATAACAACATTTTAAAAACAAACATTGATAATTACCTGCATTTTTCTTTAAACGTCGAGCAATATACCATCGTTTTGTGAAGCATGTCGCATATTTGGAAACCCTTTTCGACATTTCTTTGACATTTTTTTGGGCATTTACACTTATTTGACGTGTGAAGGAAATTTTATTTTTAATCCTACATAAATTAGGCAAATTTTGTTTATGGAAATTAAGGTGAACCATTGAGTAAATTAAAAAGTCTACTTTATACATGGAAATTTGTTGGGATATATATATATTTATTTATTTTTTTGTTGGGATATATATATATATATATATATATATATATATATATATATATATATATATATATATATATATATATATATTTTGGGATATATATATATATATATATATATATTTTATATATATATATATATATATATATATATATATATATATATACACACACACACACACACACACACACTACAAGAAATTGCATTTTTAGCAACATATTTTAGCGACATAAGGCCTTTTATGTCTCTAAAAGCTTTTTTTTACATGTATTGGCGACGTGAGTTATAATATATCGCAGAATCCATATAAATTTTATGGGAGGGAAACAAAATACCTGTCCCCCCAAAAATCTTATACATACTGCAACATCCATATGTCGCAAAAAGATACTATATATTCTGCGACATGTGGTACATGTCGTAGAAAGATACTATATGTTCTGCGACATGTGGTATATGTCGCAGAAATATAATATATTTTGGCGACATGAATGATATATGTCGCAGAAATACACTATATGTTCAACGACATGAACCTATAGGAGAAGAATAAAGGCTTTAGGCCACAAAATCTGGAATGACCAAAAAAAATACTCGTCAAAATTGACCTTTGGCTACTAAATAATGCATTTGTTGCCTTAAGTCCTCCAAATCGACAAACAAAATTGTGAACTCTCTAGGGACTATTAGTTAGTTTAGGTCGACCAAAAAGTTAGTCGCAAGAAAAATCTAAGACCATTATTAAAAATATTTTTCGTCTAAAGTAAAGAAAAACACTAATTTTTGCACCATGTAGATGATAATGAATATTTTCGACTATTACTTTTGGTGGCAACGCATCTCACATAAAAAAAATTCCCACCAATCAGAAACTTTTAGTCAGGAATAAACTAATTTCGTGGTCTAAGATTGTAAGAGATACTATTCCTTAAACATTTAGGCCAAAATTGTATAAAGTGAACATTAAAAAAAATAAGACAAAACATTTTATTTTTAGGGTAAGAGAGCCAACATCCTCCAGACCTTTGTCGCCGTTGGTTCTTCTCCAATAATTGCAGCAAGAAAGCTTTCCCACATCTCGAAAATTCATCACCATTGCTTCTTCTCCCACAATCCGAAATCTCATTGCCATCGAGGTGAGCCTCTATTCTTTTTTTCTCCCATAATCCTCGGAAATTCATCACCGTTGCTTCTTCTCCCACAATTCTGGATCTCATCACGGTAAAGGTGAGTCTATATTCTTCTTTTAGTTTGTAATGTTGAGGATTGAAAACAAAGCTATGTTTATCATAATTTAGTGAATTATTTAAGAAAAGAAATTGGTTACAACAACATAAATTTAGGTGTATTTTATCAGATTTTCTTAGAATTGGAGGCCAATTGACACCATAAATATGTGATATATGATTGAATGTCTTTTGGTGATGCACATATACTCTTAGACACATCATAAATATTATTTTGGAGTATCCTATGTGTGTCCGTGAAGTGTTTGATAAATGTCCTAAGACACCACACGGCTACATAATGTTTTGAATAAGTTGATTCTTCTCTAGAATGGTTGGACTCTTGATTCTTCCCGGTTCCATTGATTTCATCTCGGTTCCATTTCATTCTAGACACATGGCAATTCTTTTTTAATTGCACTGATACCATAAGGACTTGCGGAGAAGGAAGCGATAGAATAAAAGGCCATACATGCTTACTACTTTGATATTATACACACATTTCAAAGTATTTCAACAAAAATATAAGCTTCTTAAACTAATTCCTGATGGTGAAGAATAGCTAAAGCTTTGATGCTGAAGAGATCTTCCCTTACTTCTACAGTGTCTTAAAAGCATTTGGATATTTCTTTATTAGAGACTGATTGTAGTCAATTAACAAGCTTAATTTTTTTGGTCAATTTAAAAGGCATCTTATGGAAGTTCAACTTTGATGTTGAAGAGAGCTTCCCCTTTTTGTTGATGTCAACATTCTCCGTGATGTCTCTATTTGGTCCTTGACAAAGATATATTATGGGAATTTGAACAAAATAAGTTAGGTAAATAGATTAAACTCAGTGAGTTATATTGTCGGCACGTCTACTGACATTCGTATCAAGTTCATCATTTGATCATATTTTTCACTTGTCGTGGGTGTTAGAGATCTTCTAACTGGTGGAGATTTATATTTTATGAGTTTGACGGCATCTACCAGTTTTTACATCATTTTTTTATTTTTTCCACATCTAAAAATTGATTAGACGAGTCTTATATTTCTTCTGTCAGATATTAGTAAATTCCTTATGTGTAAATTACTCCAAATTCTATACCGTCTTTGAGAACACTTTGATGTAACAGCTTGTTGCGCTTCATCCTGGTTCCATGAGAAAAGTTACTTATGCTGTCCCACTTGGTCAATACAGTATGAGGTATGTGAACTACTATCCATGTCATTTTATTTGATTGTGCTATCAATATTTTCAGGTTCCGTAGTGTATCAATTATGATCATGCATGTTTACAGGACACGGTTCTTGAGCTGGAGTTTCAAGGTATCAAAAATGAATTCACCATGCTTCAGGTTTGTAACTAGCTTATTTTCAGTTGAATTTATCATATTCAATTAGGTTGCAAACTATTGTTTGGCTAGAAGGTATATACCAAAGCTTACCTGACTTCTTTCTACAGACATGGCACGTTAGTACACCAAGGCCTGTTGCCTCAAAACTTGCTGCTGATGCACCTCTTTTGACTGGACAAGTAACTACAAATAAAAATAATCTTGTCTTAGTCTTCATGATTCAATTTTTTGTAGATTTTGTGTTTGAGAAAAATATATATTCTTCCTAATTGTTTACTGTGAGCAAATATTTTCATAGTGCCCTTTTTCCTCCATGCTTGGAGGCATGTGTGCTATACCAGGAGCTTTTGGTTGTGGTAGTACAGTTATTAGTCAAGCACTTTCAAAAATAGCGTTGTCAGTTTATTAGGGTACTTTGGACAATCCTCTTAATATACGATTATTAACTATATCTTCTGCCTTTGCTTTATGCAGTACTCTAATTTTGACACTGTGGTGTATGTGGATTGTGGGAAAAGAGGAAATAAAATTGTAGAGGTCTGTATTTACACTGTCCATCTTTACCAATAGCCATTTTAGTTTTGGTATTGATTTACATATTTTTACCAGGTTCTGATGGATTTCCCACAATTGACAATGACAATGCCCGAAGGCCATGTAGAACACTAGACCACACTTGTTGTGATTACCTCAAATGTGACTGTGGCAGCTAGGGAGGCATCTATTTGCACAGGTATTGGTTTTGGTCTTAATGCTGTTCAGAAAGGTGGAAATTCTAATAATTTATTCTTTAAATAGTATGTGGCGGCACTTACTCTGACATCAGGGTCTGCATAATTATGTCTTCTTTTGATTCCTATTTTCTAATTGGTCTTTTGTGTGACATTCTCTTATGTATGAATTATTAATATTTTCAGGTATCACGATAGCTGAATACTTCCGAGATATGGGCTACAACGTAAGTATGATGGCTGATTCTACCTCTCGTTGGGATGAAGCACTTCGTGAAATATCTAGCAGATTGGTACTTTATTGGATACCATCTTCATACATTCATATTCTTGTACCATATTTTATATACAGATAATTTATTTAATTTGAAGTTGGATATCAATTCATTATTTAAGTCTGTGATGTGATCTGTAATCATCTGTGCCCCGTCTTTAATTATTGGAAGCACAGTGATCCTCAGCTTTATAGGTATTTGCCATAATGAGTGAGGAATTAAAAATTGGGAAGGAAATTTATTCATTTTCTATGTTTGGATGCATGAAATTAATGAGTGAGGATTCATTTTTCCAGCGAAGAATTGATTTCCTTTCCTTTCCGTGAACCAACCGTGGACCAAAATGTTGCAACTTCCACTTCACAGTTTCGCCCAACTAGTCCTCTTCTTGCTTATGTTGTTGTTCGATAGTCTCTTTCCACATTTTCCTCGTTTTTGGTTACTTATTTTTGTTCTCGTGTCCATTAATTCAGGATATTATGGCTGTGAAGAGGGTGAGCAAGAGCTAATTAGTATATAAGAAGGTCAACTCGCACTGTAAATCTTAAAAAACATTCATTTTTGACTTGTATGTCCTAATTTTAATAGATCTATTTTCTTCTTTTACAGGTTCTCTACATGGTTAATTCACTTATGTGCGTTGATGAAGATTGTCTAATTGTTTTAGTTTGGATGAAGTAGTATTTGGGAGGATGAGTAAAGATATGTAGACTTTTGACACAAACAATATTTTGATTTACAATGATTTTATATTAATATTTTAGACGATTATTTGGTTGTGGATGCATTTACATATTCGTGATGACATGTAAAATTTTATATCAAATGATATTTGTGCGCATCTATATCATGTGATTGTGGATGATATTTTTGACAAATTTTGTAACAAATCCCAATGGTTAGAAAAAATGTTGAAAAAGTAGTTAAACGTGTTTATTAAATTGTCACATATGAGCATAAATTCCAACGTTTTGGTAAAACGTTGGGAAAACGTTAGAAAAGTAGTTAAATTTATGACGTGCTTGGTAAAACGTTGGGAAAGTGGCATCCAAAAAATACCATTCCCAACGTATTTGGAAAACGTTAGGAAAACAAAACTCAACAGTTTTTGAAAAAGGTTGGCAATACAAAACCTAACGTTTGTTTAAAATGGTTAGGAAATCAAAATTCGACGTTTTTGGAAAAAAGGTTGGGAAAACTCATCGTTTCAAAAAACGTTGGAAAGTTCTGTTTTGCGACATTTTTGTGAGAAACTGTTGGAAATATGATAACCATTATAGAACAATTAATGGCGTTTATAAACGTCGTTGCAAACGTCGTCTAAACCCTATGCCAACATTTTGCGTAAATGTCGTAAATTGCCAACTAGAGCAACAACGACGTTTGCAAAAACCGTTGAACAAACGTCGGTAACGCCTATGCCAACGTTTTGCACAGTTTTGCCAACGTTAATAAAATGTTGGAAAAAATCATTTTTCTTGTAGTGATAACAAAGTTAACGACACGGGACATCTTCAACTCCGTAGTTATAGTCAACAATCGAAAGACATCATCCGAAAGATGGGTTACGACTTCAAGAGTGGCCTCAACTACAGTAGAGGACGGAGAACTCCTCTCCGTACAACTGTTCCAAAAGGAAAGTCAGAGATGTACTACAGCAGGACTAAAAGAGGTCTCGGATATGCTTCACCTCCAGTGTTATCCCCAGCAGGCTCTGAATCTGATAGTGAAGAACGTTCTAACTTTTCTGATTCCAGATTGTGGGATTCTGACACCAGCATTGGTCAAGTTCATCGATTGACTTTATCTTCTAATATGGTCTCTGTCGAACTTCCAGAAGGATATGACGAGGATATTGAAGAAAATCCTGAAACAGATCCTTAGGCTCAACAAATGGATACCCAGTGGGAACTCCGATTCGAACAAATGGAACCTCTTACCGAAGATCAATTAGTTCAAATTAATGTAGGAGAGAGCGGGTCACCCGATCCAATATTCATAAGCAAGAACCTTCCAGAGGCAGATAAACAAGAATTAATTCTTCTGATTAAAGAATACATTGATGTCTTTGCCTGGAGCTATGAAGACATGCCAGGTCTAGATTCTAAAGTTGCTACTCACAAATTGAACATTCTGCCTAATGCAAAATCGGTCAAACAGCAACAGCGGCATTTTAAGCCAGAAATGATGGACGCAATCGATGATGAAGTCAAAAAGATCATTGCTTGTGGCTTTATCAGAGAAGAGAAACATCCTGATTGGATAGCTAATGTTGTCCCAGTTCTAAAAAAAACCAGAAAAGTTCGAGTCTGCATCGACTTTCGGGATCTTAATGAAGCATGTCCAAAAGATGAATTTTTTCTTCCAATCACGGACGTCATGATTGACAACACCTGTGGATTCGAAAGAATATCTTTCATGGACGGATTCTCCGGATACATTCAGATTCGGATGAATCCTGAAGATGAGAAGCATACTTCTTTTCGTACTCCTCGTGGAGTCTATTGTTATACTGTGATGCCGTTGGTCTCAAGAACACTGGTGTAATGTACCAACGAGCAATGAGTACCATCTTTCAAGATCATCTGTGCAAGACTGTCGAATGCTACGTCGACGATATTGCTGTCAAATATAGTCTAAAGAAAGATCACATCCAAGACTTGAGAACTATCTTCAATCTCATGCGCCAACACCAACTCAAAATGAATCCCACTAAGTCATTCTTGGGTGTCTCTAGTGGCAAATTTCTTGGCTTCGTCATTACCTCTAAGGGTATACACGTGGATCCCGAGAAGATCAAAGTCATTCAAGAGATGCGTCCTCCACGCAACCTAAAAGAGCTACGAGGATTCCAAGGTCGACTTACGTACATCAGGAGATTCATTTCGAATCTGTCTGGACGCTGCAGACCATTCACTCAACTCATGAAGAAGGGTGTTTCTTTCGTTTGGACTGAAGAATGTCAACGAGCATTTGACGACATAAAGCGGTATCTCATGAATCTACCAGTTTTGGTGCTACCAATCTCTGGCATACCATTCTTAATGTATGTCCGTGCTATGGACCATTCATTGGGTGCTTTACTTGCCCAAAAGAATAAAGAAGGCCACGAACAAGCTATCTATTATCTCAGTCGTACTATGATTGGTGCTGAACACCGTTATAGTTCTGTCAAAAAAGAATGCCTAGCTCTTATGTTTGCCGTTCAGAAGACTCGGCATTATATCATTGGCCAAACTATTCATGTCATATCCCGAGTTAACCCTCTTCGGGTACTCATGAAGAAGCCTAGCACACTCAATTCTCGGCTGGCTACATGGGCCATTCTGCTAGCCCAATATGACATGATATATGTTCCTCAAAAGTCTGTCAAAGGTCAAGCACTGGCGAATTTCTTAGCAGCTCATCCTGTTCCAGAGACATCCAAACTCTACGATGAAATTCCAGACGAGACTTTAGAATCTAACACAGTCTCTGAAGAATTTCCTACTTGGTGCCTATTCTTTGACGGTGCATCCAGGATTGGACCCAATGGTGCTATCGTCGTAGGAGTTGGAGTTGTCCTTGTTTCTCCGGACGGGTCAGCTATCCAAAGAGCCTACTTCCTAGATGAGTCTTGCTCCAACAATATGGCAGAATATAATGCTCTACTCATTGGCCTTCATCTAGCTAAACAACTTGGCGTCGAGTATCTTGAAGTCTATGGCGATTCTAAGTTGGTTGTTAATCAAGTTAGAGGATCCTATGAAGTTCGCCATCAAGATCTAGTGCCTTACTTTGAAGCGGCAATCAACATGGCTACATCATTCAAAGCTTTCTTCATTGAATATGTACGTCGAGCTTGTAATACTGAGGCAGATGCTTTGGCTAATCATGCAGCAGTCTTAGCCATTCCTATCAAAAGACAACAGGTGGTGGTCATCTCTAATCGGGAATTGTTCTGTGTCAAAAATAATCGTAATATTGAGTTCAGTAATCTTACTGAAGCCAATGTTATCAGTAAAGATTGGAGAGCTCCTTTTATCGATTTCGTAGTTCATGACATACTCCCTGAAGATCCCAAAGAAGCTACGAGTATTCGTCGAAGGTCTCTACGATTTTGTTACAATCAGACCACTAAGACTCTCTACCGACGAACTTATGATGGCCTACTATTGCGCTGTCTAGCTGGTGATGAAGTGAAACAAGTACTGCGGGAAGCTCACGACGGTGTCTGTGGAGCACATCAACCCGGTCCTAAGTTACAGGATCGTATTCGATGCATGGGTTACTACTGGCCCTCTATGGTATCTGATGCCATTGATTATGCAAGGAAATGTCGAGCTTGTCAAATCCACGCAGATTTTATTCATCAACCTTCAGAATTTTTACATCCGATGGCTGCTTCATGGCCTTTTGAAGCTTGGGGCATGGACATCATAGGTCCCATCAATCCTCCTTCTTCTAGAGGCCATCGGTTCATATTGGCAATAATCGACTACTTCTCTAAATGGGCTGAAGCTATACCTCTGGCTGAAGTCAAGACCAGCAGTGTCATCAACTTTGTCAAACACCATGTCATCTATCGATTTGGTGTACCTCGACGAATCATCCATGACAACGGACCATAATTCATCAGCCAGAAGTTTACGAGATTCTGTGATGATCATAGGATTGACAACGTCGCTTCGACAGCCTACAATCCTGCTGTTAATGGCTTAGCTGAAGCTTTCAATAAAACCATTATCAAGCTCCTCAAGAACTTTGTGTCTACCAACAAACGAAATTGGAGTGAAAAGCTTGGTGAATGTCTTTGGGCCTATCGAACTATGGTCTGCAATCCTACAGGCTTTACACCTTTCTCTTTGATGTACGGTTGTGAAGCAGTTCTTCCTCAAGAACTTCAAATTCCTTCTTTAAGGATTGCCATTGCTAATGAACTTATAACAGAGAATAACGACCTTCTCCGACTTCAAGAGTTAGAAGCACTCGATGAAAAGCGGCTATTGGCTCAATAACATATTGAGTTATATCAAGCCCGTATATCGAAGACTTTCAACCGCAAAGTTAAAGTCAGAGCCTTTCAGCAAGGAGAACTTGTTCTAACAGTAAGACGTCCCATGACTATGACTCACTCGAGCAAAGGCAAGTTCGATGCGAAGTGGGAAGGACCTTACGTTGTCAGCAAAGTCTTTTCAAATGGAGCTTATCAACTTTCAGAGTTGGATGGTCGAGTTGCAATGATGCCTATCAATGGCAAATTCCTTAAGAAATATTATGTATAAATGTAACAGAGATTTTATGTAAATAAGATCAGACAGTTCATAAATAAAGTTTGATTTTTATTTTATCATAAATGATGTTACATGATATCAAGAAAGGTCGCTATTGTCCTTCTTAACATTGGGGACGCGGACTACTGTCGTCCTTATCAAAGACATAATCAGCAAAAGAATCGAGAACATCCTTGCTCGAGCCTATCAGGAACTTGCAAGCAGCCATCCTCATGGCCTCCTCCTCTTCAGTCTTTTCTGGTTCAAGCAAGAAATCCAGGATATCCTGCGGTGGGTTGGGTGCAGACGAACCTTTGCCTACTTCTGCTTGTTTTGGCTGGATTGGATCGGCAGTACGTTCTTCAGAACCCGCTTCAACCTTTGGGGTGACTTCAGCCTTCTTGGATGCATCTCCGGACAACATCTTTATGTTGAAAAGTGGAAATGATCATTCCTTTCAGATTTCTGTTCTATTTATAGGCGGAGATTCTCAAAATAACGAAACAACACATTCATCTGACGGTTCACCCGTTCACATTCATCTGACGGTTCATCCGTTCATTATCATCATCTGACGGTTCACCCGTTCACATTCATCTGACGGTTCGTCCGTTCATCACATTCATCTGACGGTTCACCCGTTCACATTCATCTGACGGTTCATCCGTTCATTATCATCATCTGACGGTTCACCCGTTCACATTCATCTGACGGTTCATCCGTTCATTATCATCATCTGACGGTTCACCCGTTCACATTCATCTAACGGTTCATCCGTTCATTATCACTTGACGGTTCATCCGTTCATCATCATCTGACGGTTTATCCGTTCATTATGACGATTCATTTTTGCTCATTATCCATATCAGCAACTTATCGTCTTCGATTAAGTTATCTATTTTGAAATAATAATATTCGACAAATTATATTCTGCCACGTCCACATTACCTCTGAGCAGATATAATGAATATGATTATTTTCTAAAATTGAGAAATATGTCATGTCCTGCACCTCTGAATATATTTTCCATCGCTATTATTTTTATCTGAATAAGATATGCAAGAAATAAAAGAGCCACAACAAAATGTCTTTTATTGATCAAAATTTAAGATATTACATACATAGCATAAAGAAAGACAAGAAGATACAAGATGTTCTTTCTACTGAGACGGAGGCATCATCAGATTAGCAATCTATTGTTTCAGAATCTACAACCGTTCTTCGCGAGATGCCATCACTCTCCTCCTGGCCTCTTTCATCCCAGATTCTTCATTAAAAACGGGCATGGTTACCATTCGGCGAGTGATTTCAGCATCATGAGTTGCTACATACTCGTCTCTTTCTTGAGTTAGAGCACCAATTTGTTGGACTGCAGTCTGATGCTCTGTAACTTCATTTTCTAGTTCCTCTTGGAGACGAGCAATCTCCACTCTCAGCTCGACAATCCTTCTCTCTTTTCTCTCAGCAGTTGAGATCACCGATTCCAACATGGAATTATACTCAGCAGATTTAATAGAATAGGCATCCAAGAGATTCTGGAAGTTCACTCTTTCAACTGCAGCTGCCTGAGCCATCTGTTCAAAATCTGCTTGTACTAAGGGTTCTATTTCCCCTTTATTGAGCTCTTTATAGTTCTTTATTGAAGCTTCCAGCTCATTTAATAAGTGGTCAAGGAAAGTGGCCTGGGGCTCGTCACCTTGCTCCCTGATGGCCTTTACTAAGAAAGAGGTCGGACCTCTAACCATGTAAAAATCAGCGTCTTTTTTGTCCATCATTCTATTGATCAAAGGCCCCAAGGACTCGAAGAAGCATTTGGTGAATGATTGGATGACAAGATGATTAATCGCCAGAGCACCAGGAGTCGCAGCAACTCCTGTTGATGACGAGGCAGCAGGACGTTCAGTTTCTCGAACAGTAGGCTCTTTGAACAGAGGAGCTAGAGTAGAGCTGGTCGCTCCTCCTGGTTGTTCTTCAGCAACATTAAATATTGTCATTCTCCTGTCATTTACTGTTGTCCAAGAAAATCAAAAGTGAAAATAATCTTACCATGGTTCGATCCGGCAACAGGCCTATCATCGGTTGGTACAGAGTCTAGTTGAGCAGAAGTAGCTTCAGACACTATTGCCTGACTACTTCCTGCTTCGGAGCCACAGGATAAATGGCGAATGCTACTAGCAATTGTCGTCGCCAGTACTATGTCCATGCATGCTGGAGGAGCAAGAGAAGATCCGGGTTATGTATGGATAAGAATAAAGATGTTAACTATCAAGCTATTTATTAAAAGAAGATCGCTAATTTCATTACAATACCTTCGGGAGCAGCAACTGGAGTTTCCTCCAAATCCACTTCTTCATCAGCAATCTTCTCTGGAGATATCGGCACCTCAGCCTCCTTTTCAGGAGTCGGAGTATCATCAATAGCTCGAGGAGATGTCTGGATCTCAACATTCTCTTTCGGATTTTGTGTCTCATTAGTAGCTTCTGATGAGGTGCTCTCCTCGTTCTCGCTGTCTTCAGGAACCTCTTCACTAGCAGCAGCAGCAGCATGATCAGTTTTTTCTTGATAACAGAAGTCACAGTCATATAAAGCTTCGATCATCAAACGATCCTCTTCCTCGAGGGTTGCTTCCGGTGTAGCAGGAGGTTGAGTAGTATCCATCATCGGCAAAGGAGATGGCAAAGCTTCATGTTCTGTCTCAGCAACATTTTCTCTAGGCTCTACGGCCTCATTTCTCTCTTCAATCTGCTCAATCTCTTCCCTCCGTTCTGGACTAGGAGTTTTATGCCCAGACTCAGAAATAGGGGTAGGAGATGGTAGGGTGGTTCCAGCCGTGGCATTCATCACTACTGAAGATAAAATTTGCCTCGAAGAAGAAACTGTTATCTTCTGTCTTCTGTGAGCCAGCTTCTTCCTTCTATGTAGAGGCCTCTCAGGGATCTCTATGTTTACTACATCGACTTGTTTCTGAATAGAAGTCGGTGTAGTGGCTTCATCTCGAGTGGACTCAGCCAATTGTCTGGATTGTGATCTGGTGGTAACCTTCTCTGAAGAATATTCCAAGATCAATTTCTTCTTCATAGTAAGAGAAGAAGGCTCTTCTCTCCTTCTCTTCTTCTCCTTAACTGGAGACTTAACAACCTTCAGAGAAATTCTTAAAGGCTGGTTAACTTCCTCAGGGAAATTGACTTCCCTGGAAGCTTCTAAGGGATCGTCCATTGGCTCATGTTCTTCATCGTTATTTGGAGCCAATGTGTCAGTTGCTTTTCTCTTCAAATGATTTGCTGTTGCAAAACTATCAACAAGGCTATAGTTTTCAGCAAATATATTTACAGCTGTATAAAACTGAGAATAAGTATACAGCATTCTTGGACCAGTATCGGTTCTGTTTGGCATCGAGAACACAGTCTTTGTGTCTCGAACATTATAGTAAGCCCAGGCCCGGGCACCATCGATCAAATAACCCTTTCCTTGTAGGCACGTGATGGCGTTACGTACATAAAACTGGTCATATCCAAACTGATAAGCAAAGCGGCTCGGCAGATAAGGTTCAAGAAAGCATTCTTCTTCAAATCTATATACTAGATGGGATGGCCTGATTGTCTTAAGCCATTCTAAAGATACCCGACCTACTGGTTGCCTCCCCAGGTCGATCAGATTTGCTGCCATGTGCTCATAGCCGATTGGAGAGGGAGTGCAAAGAAAATTCTATCCTTTGCCGAGGTTCAGAGTTCTTTTGCAGTCCCTTAAACTAGTATATATCCATCTGCTTTATAAGAATCTGCGTAGAAAACTGCCACCAACTTCTCCTATGGCAGGATTCGTCAATGACGGATGATGCAAGAGCAACCATCCGAATAAGTATGTGTAAGGTAACTCTAGTCTGGGGAAGTTCACCTTATCACCCTTGTACTTGATCATAGCATCAACATACAGACGAAGACCCACGTTTATACTACAGGTCATCGCTGAAAGTAAGTCCATCCGATAGCCGAAGACTAACTGGACAGCTACAAAAAGAACACCGCGATGAAAGCGGTCTACAGCACTGGTGTAGTGCCCCGACCTGCAAGATGCCTAATGTTGGATGGTTGGTTCGATGAAGCCTTGTTGGACTTGGGATTATGCGAAGGATTGCTTGGAAGGCTATGCGATCGTGGCGGGAATCGTCCTATGAATGTGAGTAGTGTTGAACCCTTCAAAGATCCTTTAGCTTCACGCTTAAAATAAGGATAGTATGCTATATTTCTTATTGAGTTGCTCAATAACACCTTGCATGGAATTTGGAAAGATAATGAAAGATAATAATCACCTGAACGTAAACTATTGTGGCTAAATAAAATGTATGCTTGTACGCTGTTGCGATAAATTACATGACAGGTGAAGGCAAAGTCCCAAATACTTGGGCGGTGAGTATATCGAGCTTTGGCTCAATGAATAGATGGTAAAACAGATACTAAGTCCCAAGAACTGGGCAGTGAGTATGCTTGAGTTGCATTCAAATGAATGAATGCCAAACAGATGCTAAGTCCCAGGAATTGGGCGGTAAGTACACTGAGTTTGGTTGAAAAGATGTATGGTATCAAAGATGTGGCAAAAGGATTGGGTAACAACATTCTATTATCCTGTCGCCGATGTAGAATGTTGATTACGCCAAGGCCCTGGATTGGGTAGATGATAATATGAGCATTGGCTCAAGGCAAGATGACAAGATGGCAAGATGGTAATATGAATCAGATTGGTGGCTGAATTACTTAGTTTTCCTTATCATGCATTTTATGTTTTCTTCTTAGATAAGTTGCATATAGTTGCATGGTCATGGACAACTTGTCAACAAGGTGGTTTCTCGAACGGTATTTCTGGGCCATAGAACCCGGTTCGTCCTAGGGGAAACCAATGCCGAAGTAGTGGCAGTGTTGAAGTAGTAGCACGGTATACAGGACTTGCAGTGGGGCTAGCTACCTGTACTGGCAAGGGCGCTGTATACCTGTAAGACGGTCCAGGATGGCGTGTCGCCAGTGACCTTCATATAGATAGGTCAGGTGCTAATGATGTCTTATGCAGGCAGAGTAAGTTATTACTCAAATACAGGGAAGGATGTCGGCTGTTGGTAAGAATCACCTGAACGGTGATATGTATATTGAATCATGATATTATTCCTAACAATGTCTTGTGCTGGCAGAGTAAGTATTATAAATGTACAGGGATGGCTACACGACCATGGGTAAGAATCACCAAAGGGTGATAACAGTATGCTTTAAATTATGTTGGCTATGAGATTTGCATACTTTACTTCCTGTCGGCTATAACATGAAATTAACCCTAAGGCAACGAGAAAGACCACTGTTAATAATGTTCTGTAACATGATTACTTAGTGTTGTCTTCTTAGGTGAGTTGGGCCAGCACCGCTCGCCAGTACATTGATGATGTACTGACCCACGTTGTGGGCAATATTACAGGTGTTTGCTTGGGGGATATCCTGTGAATCAGTGCTTGGCATCGATGAATCGGATGGGTGTACAGAAGCTCTTCTTGCAAGACGATGTCTTCTGCTATATGGGACATAATGTATGGAATATGGGAACTCAGTTGTACCAGTGAGATTGTAGCCATATTGGCAAGTTCATTGTAAAGAAGTCGGTATATTCATTTGTAGCCTAAAGGGCAAGTGTATACATTCAGTTGGCTATTCAAAAGTCTTGTAAACAGTTGTAAACTTTGTATTCCGCTGCAAGTCTTGTAATCCATTTTGATTATCAATAAAGAGATACATTTCTATATAAATTGTGTGACTTCAATTTATCTGCTTGGTTCCGCTGCCTTATTGATGTTTTCTGAGAATTACCAGGAACTGTAATGGTTTTGCCTTGTACAAGTGCAATCTAGACTTGTACGGCATCACGCCCAGTGGCTTATTTTGGATCCTTCGGGATCAGGGCGTGACATAATGGTATCAGAGCACGGCTTTACGTCCTTGGATTCCTATTCGATTTGTTTTGAATCAATGTTGCTACTAAGATGATTCTAAGCTGCTTCCGCGATGATTCAAAGATTTCTTCCGCGATTATTCAAAGTTGCTTCCGCGGTGAATCAAAGTTGCTTCCGCGAATACTCAAAGTTGCTTCCGCGATGAAATCAAAGTTTCTTCTATGATGACTCATAGCACTTCTGCGATTATTCTGTGTTGCTTCCAAACTATTCTATGTTGTACCCTTGACTGAAAGTCTGTTGATCATTCTAACCTCTCACTGGGTGTTCCATACAATAAGTCTAAATATGTGGGCTGTGATATGTGTGCTTTGTTGAATTTCTAAAAAGATACCAAAAAGATTAACAATGATGCGATGCGATAATAAGTTTGTGATGTATGCTGGATGTCTTATGTGTGGGATTCTTTGAGTCGATTGTTATGCAGCAATCGACCGTGGGTGATGGCTTGGTAAGTTGGAACAGAATGTGCATGGATTTCAGTGAATGGGAATCGACAAAATTTTGAGTCGATATTTGTGGTCAGCATAACCACTGCAGGATGGATTGTCCATATGAGACGTTGGTTTAATGCGAGGGAATATTGTATTGGAATGGCTTGAGCTCTGAGTGGTATATTACATATACCCTCGTCGTGATAAGATGTCCCTTGACCCTTGATGTTTTTATGATTTTGTGATTGCTTTACCTATAAGGTATTGGGTGGTATCGAATCGTAACTGAGCTTACGATTGATACATGTCGGCTAGGAATGTCCCTTGATGATTAAGTTCGGATGACCCGTTGTGAGATTTTGATGTGTTCAGATGAACCATCGCTAGACCTTGTCGGTTAGCATTATGTTGGGTAATAAGAGAATTGAGAATATGAAATGATGCCTTGGTTGGGAAGAAAACAAAATTTCAGATTCAGGCGAGTACTTGAATCAGTGGGTAGAAGGATTTTAGGCTTGGTAATGATGGTGTAGTGTTGCTATCGAAAGATTTTGCGAGAATAACTATGGACCGAATATTGAATGATATTGGAATTGGGTATAAGAAATAAATTGTATGTTGGATATCGACAGAATAGATGGTAATGTTTGACGCTTATCGGGATGTTGCAAATGATTTAGAAGATGCAAAGAGTTGCATCGATGACCGAAAAGTTGGAAAATAAGATTAAGGAATAGATGATCTTAGCACGTGGTGCAGTGTGCTTGAAAGAAATTGATGTCCCGAATTAACAAGTTATGACCCTGGACTATTTTGAGGCATAGAGATTGGGTACTTGTCCCTTAATGCATGAAAGAGTAGATGTTCCTTATGAGAGTCGAATGGCTGGAATACAAATAAGTATCGAGGTGCAGCGATATGTAAGAGACCATGTCGGTAGATGATGTTGTCGCATGAATAACAAGTTTGGTGGAATATAGAATTGCTGGATTATGACTTAGCTAATTAAGTTATGTCATATTCAATTGGATGACCGAAGTACGAATACTAGATGATTGGTGCTATAGGGATTGGATCGGTGCATGAATAATAAATCTTCTTATGGAATCACAAGGAGGTGATGCAAAACAAATATTGATGGTTAACGTGAATTGCTAAGAGATGACCATGTTGGTACGAGAAAATTTATAAATGATGCCTCGGAAGAAACATGATTATGTAGTTGCCTTATTTTGTTGGTTAAAAGAGAACGGACCGTATCGATGATCTAAGAATGTGGGAAACGAATATGTCGCAAAGAAACCGTAGGAAGAGATCGCAAGTGATAAACTATTGAGATAGCAATGTCGGATGATAACTCAGAATAGTTGACCCGATTGAATAGACAATTTGAGTACGATATGAGGATGCAAGTCGGATTGAACAAGTGATGCTATGTCTTTGCAAAGTGGAAATTGAAAGTTGAATATTCTATTGAGGAGTTTTATATGATAGCTTCGAGATTGACCCATAGAATTGTGGAATAGAATTGTTGGATAGAATTGTCGGATAGATTTGGTCGGTTGCGGGTAAGTCTAGAATGAGACTTCGTAGGGTATGACTCGAGTATGAGTACGGGTAGAAAGACTTGACCCTAGATTGTCGGTTGGTTGCCTAGATTGTTAGCTAGTTGCCTAGATTGTCGGTTGGTTGCCTAGATTGTTGGCTGATTGCCTAGAGTGTCGGTTTGTTGCCTAGATTGTTGGCTAGTTGCCTAGATTGTCGGTTGGTTGCCTAGATTGTTGGCTGATTGCCTAGAGTGTCGGTTTGTAGCCTAGATTGTTGGTTGCTTGCTTAAGTTTTAGATTGGTTGGCTATGTTCTTCAGTTGTCCGTGTTGGGTATAAGTTCATAAGATTTGGGGTGGCATCCCATGTCCCTAAGTTGGTCAGACCATAGAGTTGCCCTATGTTGAGAATTGGTTGCCTCTAAGATAAGAGATAAGTATGTCCCTGATAGCTACTCATCTCATATGGGTTAGCTGAATGTCTGGTTTAGCTTAGATTAGCTGACCGTAGAGACTTGATTGTATGCTAAGTTGACTGTTGGAAAACCATAAGATGTCCATATTGATGTTGCGTGAGTATAGTCGGAATGAGTAAGATGTGTTGAAAGGTAGGCTTCGGAATGGAATGGATATTTGGAAAATTTGATGTTATAATATTGTATTGGATGACGGATCATGTTGGTTTCGAAATTTGTTTGCCTTTGTTGGATTACTGGAAATTGTTGGGACTAGTTGGATTTGATTGAGTGATATTGAGGTACGAAAATTATTGGTAGTGCTTTGAGATAGTTAGGATAATTTTATTGACCGAATCAGAATTGAGGATATAAGTGTAATGACGGAATTGGATAGTGCATGTAGCCGAGATCGGCGAGATGCGAATGTGAATAAGAACGACCCTCAGGATTAATGTTGTTGGATATAAAAGTTGCTTATGCGAGAGTATAATATGTTGGCTTGATCAATACGAGAAAATGTTGGAATACAACGAGAAATGTTACTAGAATGGAATGATGGTACAATTTGATGGATGGATTATGATAGAAAATTTACAAGTTGCAAAATGCGAACGATAATGAGCACAAGATTTGATCGACGAGAATCGGAGTATCGAAATAAAATATAGCTATGGGATTTATCAACTTTGGTGGCATGGATGACAATGAACTTGAAAGGAATACTTGATACATCTAAGTCTGAATGTTTTGGAAATGTTGGATCGGTTGAGGAAAATTTATCGAGTTGGAATTGGCAACATCTATTGTGTTATCAGTTGGTTGGAATATTGAATAAACAAGTGGGATTATACGAGATGCTCAAAAAGAATTACTGATGTTCGAAAGAGAAGCTACATCGTAGCTCGTTCGCTTTCTCTATCACTGAACTTGGCTGAAGTGCATGTATTTCGGGGACGACTAAAATGTGTGTATGATTCTAACTAAGTGGTATGCTGAATTCAAACGAAGCCACGGAGAGGATTATCATGTGCTAAGGATTTGCACGAGTGTCGGAGGAAAGATCAAAGATAGTAAACTATGTTGAATCAATTGGGATGCTGTAACGAGACGGTACATTACTTGAAATCAATCGAGAGATTGCGGAGAAATATTAAATGGTGTAAGTTGATTGTTGAGAAGTTTCATGAAAAGTTGGTTAAAGTTTTGGGGATGAGTTTTGTTTTATGTTTCGAGAACGAAACTTTTTCTGGGTGGTATATATTGTAGTGCCCCGACCCGCAAGATGCCTAATGTTGGATGGTTGGTTCGATGAAGCCTTGTTGGACTTGGGATTATGCGAAAGATTGCTTGGAAGGCTATACGATCGTGGCGGGAATCGTCCTATGAATGTGAGTAGTGTTGAACCCTTCAAAGATCCTTTAGCTTCACGCTTAAAATAAGGATAGTATGCTATGTTTCTTATTGAGTTGCTCAATAACACCTTGCATGGAATTTGGAAAGATAATAAAAGATAATAATCACCTGAACGTAAACTGTTGTGGCTAAATGAAATGTATGCTTGTACGCTGTTGTGATAAATTACATGACAGGTGAAGGCAAAGTCCCAAATACTTGGGCGGTGAGTATATCAAGCTTTGGCTCAATGAATAGATGATAAAACAGATACTAAGTCCCAAGAACTGGGCAGTGAGTATGCTTGAGTTGCATTCAAATGAATGAATGCCAAACAGATGCTAAGTCCCAGGAATTGGGCGGTAAGTACACTGAGTTTGGTTGGAAAGATGTATGGTATCAAAGATGTGGCAAAAGGATTGGGTAACAACATTCTATTATCCTGTCGCCGATGTAGAATGTTGATTACGCCAAGACCCTGGATTGGGTAGATGATAATATGAGCATTGGCTCAAGGCAAGATGACAAGATGGCAAGATGGTAATATGAATCAGATTGGTGGCTGAATTACTTAGTTTTCCTTATCATGTATTTTATGTTTTTTTCTTAGATAAGTTGCATATAGTTGCATGGTCATGGATAACTTGTCGACAAGGTAGTTTTTCGAACGGTATTCCTGGGCCATGGAACCCGGTTCGTCCTAGGGAAACCAATGCCGAAGTAGTGGCAGTGCTGAAGTAGTAGCACGGTATACAGGACTTGCAGTGGGGCTAGCTACCTGTACTGGCAAGGGCGCTGTATACCTGTAAGACGGTCCAGGATGGCGTGTCGCCAGTGACCTTCATATAGATAGGTCAGGTGCTAATGATGTCTTATACAGGCAGAGTAAGTTATTACTCAAATACAGGGAAGTTTGTCGGCTGTTGGTAAGAATCACCTGAACGGTGATATGTATATTGAATCATGATATTGTTCCTAATAATGTCTTGTGCAGGCAGAGTAAGTATTATAAATGTACAGGGATGGCTACACGACCGTGGGTAAGAATCACCAAAGGGTGATAACAGTATGCTTTAAATTATGTTGGCTATGAGATTTGCATGCTTTACTTCCTGTCGGCTATAACATGAAATTAACCCTAAGGCAACGAGAAAGACCACTGTTAATAATGTTCTGTAACATGATTACTTAGTGTTGTCTTCTTAGGTGAGTTGGGCCAGCACCGCTCGCCAGTACATTGATGATGTACTGACCCACGTTGTGGGCAATATTACAGGTGTTTGCTTGGGGATATCCTGTGAATCAGTGCTTGGCATCGATGAATCGGATGGGTGTGCAGAAGCTCTTCTTGCAAGACGATATCTTCTGCTATACGGGACATAATGTATGGAACATGGGAACTCAGTTGTACCAGTGAGATTGTAGCCATATTGGCAAGTTCATTGTAAAGAAGTCGGTATATTCATTTGTAGCCTAAAGGGCAAGTGTATACATTCAGTTGGCTATTCAAAAGTCTTGTAAACAGTTGTAAACTCTGTATTCCGCTGCAAGTCTTGTAATCCATTTTGATTATCAATAAAGAGATACATTTCTATATAAATTGTGTGACTTCAATTTATCTGCATGGTTCCGCTGCCTTATTGATGTTTTCTGAGAATTACCAGGAACTGTAATAGTTTTTCCTTGTACAAGTGCAATCTAGACTTGTACGGCATCACGCCCAGTGGCTTGTTTTCGATCCTTCGGGATCGGGGCGTGACAACTGGCTCCAGGCATAACAAATTGACGTAGCCAATACGTCAAGAATCCTGCTAGCTGGGCTTGTTTGGACATGGACCTGTAGCCCATTCTTATGAAGCTCTCCACAAATTCTCCAGCCTTAAGAGGAGGATATTGATATTCGTCTTCAACTCTTATATCCATCCTCTTATTTTCCTCCATCAGTTTTAGCACTTCACTGTTACTGAGGGGTTGGAAGAAATCAGGATTGTAAGAATCATGATCTTTTATCTTTTTCTCAATAATGTGGTTGAAAAAAAGATAAGTCAACCATTTGGACGAATAGCACATGCCAGAAGAGCAGCTTTGATAATACAACAAGCATATGTTATAATGGCACAAAATCTCATCAAAGACTTCTACCATCTTTGGGTTCCCTCGACGAAGTCTATCTAATTCGTCATTAGTCGGGACGTATTCCTCGTAAGGCAAATCACCCATTGGTAAATATGAGATGTACTTCATCTCATGTAGAGCCAAGCCCATCTCTCTAAGGGGCATCATAAACGTCCATGTCCTGTAGTTGTACCTCTCTGCTAGAGCCAAGAACAGATGAGGATTTGGGAAGAAGCCGTATACAGTAGCGTGTACCGCATTATACAGCTCAATTTCTCTGAGTTTATCTTCAAACTGGACCAGTATCCAGTTAGCTATACAGCTCCATCTTTTGATGTCTGGGTTTACCAGACCTGTCAACCGGATGTCTTGATTCGGATATTTATCCTCTGCTTTGGCATATTCATTGGCAAAAATCAGTGTCCTTACCGGTAGTAGCAAAGACGAGTTCTCGGAGGGAATACAACCTGGTTTCAACCCCCTCAACAAAGTGTTATGACGTTCGGAAGAACTGTAGAACATATCCCGGTTGTTCGGACCTTTCTTAACACAGATCCTTCCGGTCCGTGCCTGTTGCAAAGGAGTGATGTCCCATTCCATTATCCTTGGATGGCTCGCATGAGCATACCTTGACAGAGGAAGACATCTTGCTAAGTCTGGTAACTTGATCAATTTCTTCTTCCATTGAAAAGTTCTCGATTCAACTCTAGGTCGTGGTTGAGAACTTTTATCAATAGCGTCTCTGAAGAGGAACATAGGCTTCCTATGGGTGACAGCGTCAACTGATTGCAAAGGCTGTCCGTTTATCAGACTTAGCAGAGTCTTGTTATTCTGTGCTATCAAAATAGTCTGACGAGAAGACGGAAGGGCATATTGTGGAAAGTTAACATGAGATAAGTCTTCTTTGAAATTTGGTTCAGCTAAAGTTCCAACAAAAGTTTCGTATTCAGGATCTTCTCTGGTGTCAACTGCATCAAATAGAAAAATCACAAATCAGTACAAATCAAAGTCAAAAATTTTGTCATCAGACTGCGCAACCATCAGATTGCACAACTATCAGACTGCGCAACCATCAGATTGCACAACCATCAGACTACGCAACCATTATATTGTGCAACCATCAGATTGTGCGACCGTCAGATTGTGCAACCATCAGATTGCGCTGATAAAGCTTGCGCAAATCAGCCGATTGTGCTGACTTTTGCCAGCACAATTCAACCGATTGTGCAAGAAGATATTCTTCATAAAAATGAAGAATAACTAGTTCGTGCAACCAAAACCCTAAAGAGGGTGGCGCAGTATGATCACATCTCTAAAAAGAGATGGATTTTGAAGATCAGTGAAGTCGAAGAACCCTAAAGAGAGTTTTTTTATTAAGTCATCTACCTAGCAAAGCGGGATGCGCAGTCTCATATCGAGAAGGACGGAGCACAACCCTAGCCGAAGACTCGGCGGGGGCCTTGCCCTTGGCAGCGGTGGAGGATCGGTTGGGGGCTATGGAGATCGATAAGGAGAATCGAAAAAGCTAAAGAAGTTTCTCTTTTGAAAATTCGAAAGCAAGTAAAGAATGACAGTGAGAGAATGGAGAACTATTTATAGTTTTTCAAAGGAGAACGGCCGCAACAGATTGCGCCAAAAAAGTAGGAGTCGATTCATCCGATTGCGCAGATAGCTCATGTGCAACTTGATTTAAAATTTAAGATTCAAAGTATTTCAAAATTTTGAATAAATTTAACTTTCGAAAACTTTGAAGGGGGTCTTGTAGGTCCTAAAAATCAAGTTGTACCCATCAACAAAATCATGAAAATCAAGAAATACAACTTTCAAAAGAACTGCACAGACATCAGATTGAGCACACTAGATTGCGCACACTTTCAACTACGCAAGCTGACGTGGCCATATCATCATTATCTGACACAATCAAATCTTCTGACAGCTGATAGCACGAAGAACGGGGAAACTGTTCGTTTATTGTGTCGCACAGCGCTCGAGGACAGCTGTACATACAGTGCAATCCAGTGCCTGCGCAATCCAGCCCAGCGCAATCCATCTCAGCACAATCCGAAGTCAGCGCAGTTCATGTGGCGCACTTCATCATGACAACTGATAAAAGTACACGTGGCATTCATGCCATCAATTACTCGTTACGTGGCAACCGTCTTTACACGATCATGCGCATTTCAATCAAATGATGCCATGTGTCCAAGACAGTTGGCCCACGACCAGACAACTGCCTGCTCAATCTGATGCTACGCAATCCAGTTTCTGCGCAATCTAACTTGCACCATTCAGAATAACTAAAAATTAGTTATTTCTAGAACTCTATAAATAGAGTTTCAAATCTTCATTCAAGGGGATCAGACATAAAAGTTCAGAAATATCAGAGAGTTCAGGAGTTCTTGCCCAAGTGCTGCTGCATTCTTCCGAGGCTTTTGCCTTCAACTTCAGAGCCTACCGTCTTCAAAGTTCATATCGTCCAAGGGATAAAGCAATCGTCTTCTAGATTGGATTCCTACAGTTGTACTTTCCCAGAATTCTTGTAATCTTTACAAAGTTTGTATCAATAAAGTTCATACTTTTATTTTTGTAAACACCATACAGATGTACGGTACCAGTAGGCGCATCCTTGTTGCTGAGAGCATCAGCAGGAAGGGCTAGCTGTGGTGGCATGCCCCCTTCAGTGATAATGCCAGGCACATCGGCCTTGTGCACCTAGACTTCACGAGTCTTTTTCGGCTTTGGCAGCCACTTCGAAGGACTCGCGCTGCCTTCAGAGACGAACTCCTCATACACCTGCTGATTGAGGCATACCATAAGTATTTTGTAGGAGGAGCCGAGTTTGATGTCGTCAGATTGCGACACAATTTTCTTATTGGAGGAAAAATAGGTCTCCAGCAGAGTCGCCAGCTTGTTTGCCATCGAAAATACAATAAGGTTTTGTTGATTAAAACTTTGATATTTTAATTATAAATAGAACATTATACAATATAGGACTTAGACGTAGTCCTAGGAGTACAGTTTTGTTTTTATCTGAGAACTGTGTCGGTGGAGCGAGTGGTAATGCGTTGACTCCGTTGACGATCTGACGACGATCTTGAACTCTTTGAAGGTCTGGGTTGCTCTGGATGCCGGAGCCTTGCGAGGAGAAGTGGACGTTAAGTGTCTCTTCGCGTCTCTATATGTGTATATGTTCGTTCTTGTCTGTGTGTATGGTGAAGGAATGATCCTTCTATTTATAGATAACAGGCTGGCTGCTCATGCGCACATACGTCGTATGCGCCTGGACGTGGAAACGCCACGTGGCTGATGCTGGCAGGGGTGTATGGTTGATGTGCCCTGGATTGAAGTTGAATCTGCTGGACTTCTGCGATAGAGCTAACACGTGGCAGTCGCAGAGATTTGATTGATGCTGAGATCTTGGGTGGTTAGCACCCGTTCTTTGAATAGAACTGAGTCAAGGGACGCGTGGCATATGCCTGTGGCTCAGAGATCTCAGTTTTGGAGGAGAGTGATCTATCGGGGTGCGCCCAGGATCGGGCTCATGGAGGCGACTTAGTCGATGAGTTTTAGACATCATAGACGAGTCTGGACACATGTCTTTTGAGGTGCATGCAGAGGTTCGCATCAGGGTGCGCCTAGGATCAGGTGCAGGGGAGGCGACTTGGTCTCATGATCTTTAGAAGCCATGAGCAAGTCCAGGCGCATGGCTTTTGAGGCGTATGTAAAGCTTTGTCTTTTGTTGCTTGGGGTCAGAAGTAAGCTAAGGGGCGTATGTCCACTGGAGCGTATGTCATCTTCTGGGCGCATGGCCACGAGGCGCATACGACTGATCGGTCGGCCACGTGGCAATTGTTGTCGACCCAAGGTGTAATGATGGTACTGACATCAGCGGCACTTCATTTTCTGTACAGGGCTGCTGATTGGTCGGCTCTTGGAATGCGTTGCCGCCTTTGTCATTCAGCATTAAATGCTTGATGGAGAGGGTTGCATTGGTTAGTGCCAATCTGGGCGCATCTATGGGGAGAGCATGATATCGACGGTGCTTCTGCCAATGTGTCGCATCCTCTTTGTCCCGCCTGTTGAGTTCTTTGAGGCATTAATGGTTGCCTTGACTTAGCTAAATTTGAAGAGGCAGATTCATTGGCATTAATGCAAATTTATTGCACTTAATTCGGAGAGACTGCCACTTGGCGCATGGGTTTGATCTGCCCGACCTATAAATAGCAGTATGAAGAGAAGTTTGTTTCTCATTTCACTTTTCTTCCCAAATGGAGATAAACTCGGTTGGTCATCCTCTTTGGCGAGATGTTGCATTGTGGGCTGCCGATCTCCTCGTTCGAAGAAGCTTTGGCGATGAACTACTTCAGAAGATTGAGATACGCCGAGTTGATATGTTCGAACCCCTTGCTAGCAGTATTCTTCTATGAGACGACATTGAGTGTCAAGTTGAATGCATGGTTTGGGTTTGATGTGCCCAAGCCTCATAGTGATGGAAGAGCCCCAGGCTGGCAGATGCGCCTGTGCGTTGATGATGAAGTGATTCGCTCTGATGGGGCAGAGTGATGCGCTGGCAGAGCAATACGCCAGGCTGACACGATGTGCCTAGCTGAGACCTCAGAGTGATGCGCCTAGTTGAGTGTAGGCTGTTACAAAGTCTTCAATTGGCATCATGTTTTCGTGATGATGTCGGACAGGTGCAGCAAGTTGCAGTCATTGGAACACAGACTGCCTTGGTAGTAGGGCCACCGTTTTACAATAATAGCAGTTGATGGCGATCGTAGCACAAGTATGTCCCATGAGGGACGAGTTGTGCATGGTGGTCATCTCTTTCGATCTACGTTTGTGAGGGATCACATTGCGTAAATCATAAGGGAAGAGTTTCACATTTACACCCCCTTCAGGTACATGGCAAGGCCAGGAGCCGGGATGGTTATGTGAATGCTGCAGCTCCTTGATCCAGTTCCAGAGCATGAAATGCACCCAGATCATAAGTAGGAGAGCAGCACGTATTACAACTTGAATCCACTTCATGCGCATCACCCAGGTGGACGCATGGACTCAACATCGCAGTTGCCCAGCCAGACTTGGTTCAATACGCAATAGATGCGCCCAAGCGGGACAGGGACTTTGAAAGTCAACTCGTTTCTAGCACAGATGCGCCCGAGTCGACTCTACACAGCTTACCATCAGTAGCGCACATGATTTTGAGCGCATGCTTCTGGTTTGCTGTCTGCGTAGCATATTCGAGGCGCATGGCATGTGCTGCCTTAGACTTCTTTGCACTAGCCCAACTTTTCCTTGCCAAGATGGCAAGGGAAGAACTTGTAGCCGATCCAGAAGAAGAATAATCAATGTTGCAACTTTTTGTGGCTCGAACGGGCTCCTTTTTTTTTCCTTTTTATTTTTGGTGCCCTTTTCAAAGGAGGCAAAGGATTTATATATAGAGTGGAATGAGACCTCTCTTCTTCTCCCTTCCGATGTGGGATTAAAAGCAATATATCTCTTTTTCATGCTTCTACAGTACCTACTTCGTTGGATACATCACCTATTACGAGTGTCTCTGGATGGTCTGGCATAAATTTCATCTTCTTAGGTAGACTTTCCAGATAGATCTTATTGGTAGCAGTATCTTCAGATGCCTTAGATTTGTTTTGTACATCCTCGTCATCACTGTTGCTATATCTATTACTGTTAAGCTCATCAAAAGAAACAGTACTGGATTCTTCAACAATCATAGATCTTTTATTAAAAATTATATATCCCTGACTTTTGGCAGCATACCCGAGGAATATATCAGCGACAACCAAAAAATTTAAAATAAAAAATGTTTGAAATCTTTCCAAACCACAATTCATAAGAAGTTTTCTTCGATATAGATCGAATTAACACCATGTTTAAAATATGACAGGCTGTACTTACAGCTTCTGTCCTAAAATACTTAGGAAGATTATGCTGATTAAGCATGACTCTAGCCATATCTCTTAGAGTATGATTCTTCCTTTCTATAATACCATTTTGTTGAGGAGTTCTAGGACAAGAAAACTCATGGTAATATCTATTTTCATCATAATTTTTTTTGAAATCAGAATTTTTGAATTTGCCATAATGATCACTTTAGATTCGAGTAATCATGAAGCCTTTTTCGTTTTGTACCTTTTTACAAAATACTAGAAATTCAAAAATGGATTCGCTTTTATTAGATAAAAAGTACACACAAGTAAAACGAGAGAAGTCATCAACTATAACAAAAGCGTAGAGTTTTATGAGGACCTTGATTTTTGGTAATTATTTTTTATTTATTTTATATGATTTCTATTTTTTAGGATATATATTATTCTTAATTATGATTATAGATGTACTTCTCTATAGCTTCGATTTTTGGAGCACAAGATGCGTCAACCTTTCAAACGTCATTTATGACTTTTGCAGTAGACAAGCCCACTTTCAATTTGATATATCATGTCTCATCCAAACTTTTCCCTTAGCATTCTTTTGACTTCGTGCAATTTCTGGTCAAATTTAAGCTATTTAACTATTTACCGTAATCATAGACCTAACTTCCAACTCGATTTCGGAACTCAACATAGATCAAAATCATTTGACCCAATATATAGTTTTGACCTATTCTGAGCCTATGACAAACATACCAAGGGTGTGCCACCAAATCGAGTCCCCATGTGCTATTTATTTACGAATGGCACAAAAGACTCATTGGTTGACTTTTTGAGTTTAATTTGATTAGAAAATATATTTGGACCCTAACCTAGCCAACCCTACTTGGTAGAGCCATGTTAGGTTACCGCGACTTCATAGAATTATTTATAATTTATTTTGGGCCAAATAGGCTTAAATACAATTTTGTATATATATATGGTTATATTTATAATAGCCTAAATACTATATATGGCCTTAGCCATGGATAAGTTTTGTGATGCATATCGACTAGGAACTTTGGCATGGCTAGTGTAGTGGGGTACTTTATTAGTGTTTTAGCCATGGTAGGGAAAGTCGAGCCATAAGTGTGTTTTAACTAGGAAAACCAGTTAAAGTTGCGACTTAACCCCTATAGAAGTTTTAATTAGTTATTAATTAAATTATTGACTTTTAGGAGGCCCTGTTGTACCAATTTAGCCCAGACTTTATGTAACCACCACTTTTCTGAAATGAGGGTAATTTTGAACTCTTGTAAAATTAACCATTGAATAATAGGATTTAAAACATATTGATGACTTATGGTGATTTTTAATTTAGTGTATTGTGACTTTGGCATTTTCATTAGTGTAACCCTAGAACTGCTTAGCCTAGAGACTAACCATGAATACGGGGGACCTAACCATGTTATTAGATTGACTAATTACCGCTTTTTAGGCTAAGGATATTTTGGTCATTTGTGACTTTGTGCTTAATTTGAATTTTGATTAATTAATATTCTGCTAATTATATGTTAAGCCTTAACCTAGAATTGCCCTAATCTAGATGTTAGTCATGAGCCTAGATATTTCATTAGTAGCTTCCAACTAAATGACAAGGTTTAGAAATATCTAGATATTAAGTTAGAATGGAGATATTTGTAGGAAAGCCTAATTTACATGGACCTTTAATAGAAGGGCTTAAATTATGCATGTAGAGGCCTACCCATTGCACTAAATATCTACCCAAACCCTAGAGACACCCTTGGCTGCCACCAAAGGGTCCACTCCCCTATAAAAACACATGTTAGCACCCCCTTGCCTCTTTTCATTACATCTTGAAACCTTAATTTATGTTCTTCCCCAAAATCATCCCCTTTCTCCAAATCAACTCCAAATTGAGCATAATCTTTTGCAACACACTCCCCTAGTGTAGAGGAGGTCAATAGAGGCTAGCTAGCAAGGATTGAAGGCTCTTGGACCATAGCAAATTGGTGTGGATCTCATTTCCAGGCAAATTACATTAAAATTCCAACTATCAATAGGTATTGGCTTCTAAACCTATTAATATTCTAATTTCTCTTCATAGATGCATTCATTTAGGGTCCCCCTAGCCCTAAGCCAAGTTTGGTTAGAAATTGGATCCATTAGATATGTGTATCGGAGGCGTATCGGAGTGTAGTGTAAAGTATTTGGTGAAATACCTCTTAAAAATTATTTTACTATTTTTCAAAACTAATTACATGATTTTGTAGCCCTATATGTGTAGATCACTAAACCTTTTGACTGAGCATTATTTGACACAATTTTTGTATCCAAATCGGACACGGGAATGCTCACTGCACACTGTGGACACTCTCCTGCTACCCGACACCTCGTGCTCACTGCACAGGACACGTGGACACGTGATTTTTGGTACGAGAGTTGGGGCAAGGTCTGACACTATGCTCCCAAAATTTGGGACGAATTGGTTGGGTGATCGAGGAGATCTCCTCCTCACAATGGTCGTTCACTCAGTACGCTGCAAGGGTTTTCATTCTCTGATACGCACTCACGCTGACATGACTTGGACATAATGAAGACACCTAGACACGAACCCCTATGACCCACCTACCTACTGACACGAGCACGAGGTGTTTTGATGGACACGTTGTGTCCAATCCTCATCGACACATGTGCATGAGCTCACTTCTTTTCACAGTTTCTGACACTTGATTTGGACACTTTGGGACTTCGTGGACATCTTAGTGGACACATGCTAGACTCACTGACACTAGACACATGTTTGTACACTCCTTGCCACACTCTCTTGACACAGTGCACACTCACAGCAAGGTGACCCTCCCCCCTTTTCTCTGATACTGACAGCACATGCTCGACCCTAACTAGGGTTGGGGGCTTGCTATGTTGGGATTTTGAGATGTTTGGGTTATACTCAGAGTACCTAAGATCAGTGTATAGATATAGGTTTGTTTGGATTTGAGCTATGTTTTTGAACTCCTGATATTGGTTGTTACATATAATTGAGTATACATAGTTGGGCTGTGATTCCTGAGATTGAGTGGAGATTGAGTGAGAGTTTGTAGGTATTGTTTTGAGTTTGAGGTATTTACATATATTGTAGGTAAATATCCAAGTATAGTTAGATAAATATAGCACTATATGTCTTGATGAGTGTAGTGGTCATGTGATGGGGTTAGGCAATTAGTGTTGGCACTTGGCCATAAGAGGTGGTTTGGTTGAGTGTGAAGTTTTGAGTATCAGTTAAGTTAGATTGAAGTGCTAGTTTAGAGGATACCAAATGATGTATCCTAGTTTGTATCAGTGAAGGTTTTGAGTATCAGTTAGAAGTGAAGGATTAGGAGTGGCAGTTGGCAATACCAGGGCATAGCAGCATGTTGGCCTGCCATGCTTGGGTTGCAATGTAGCAGTAGCATTAGAAGAGTAGACAGTAGCTTGATTCTTGGCTTGGCTGCACTACTGTAGGCAGCATGAGGCAATTGGACATTGGATTGTGAGCAGCATCCTTAACATCAGCAAGGTTTTGCTTGCAGTTTGTAATGCATTGGCAGCAGGCCAATTGGCCTACTGCAGTGGCTTGAGCATTAGCCCACTGGTTGTGAGGGTAAAGGAATATATATATATATATATATATATATATATATATATATATATATATATATATATATATATATATATATTAAAAATATATATATATATATATATATATATATATATATATATATATATATATATAGGTAAGTTATTTGAGTGTTGGCCTCAATTTGGGGTTTTTGTATACAGTTGGGTGAGGAGTTTAGTTGAGGCTATAGGTACAGCTGAGTTGAGATTAGGCTATAGGCTATAGCTATATATTAGATATATATGTGAGGTATATATATGTTATATATGGAAGGGTATATATATGTATGCTAAATATGAGAGGGTTTTATATATTGGGTTATATGTATATAATAGTTGTGAGAGTATATATATATATATATATATATATATATATATATATATATATATATATATATATATATATGATGTATATTGGTATGTACTACTTGTGAGGTATATATGTATGTCTATATATGTTATAGATAGTATGGCTATGTAATACCTTGGTATTCTAAGGTAATCCTAGTATGGTGAGGTAACTATAGATTGACCTATATTTAACCCCTATAGGCCTAACATGACATGTAGACTAGAGTTGACCAAACCCTAGACAGTTTGACTTAGTTTGACTTAGTTTGACTAGAATATTGACCAGAGTTGACCAAGAGTTGACTTTGACCTAGAATGGCCTAGAATTATGTAGAATGTATTGTAAACTTCAGTTATTATTTATTGAACATATTATAACCTGTATTGCTCTAAATAAGACTCTGTGGCTTCAGTTTGGACATCTATACATATCAGTTGTTCAGGTTATCAGGTAAGTACATTCTCTGATCGTTTCATACTTGTCAGGATCTATATTCTTGCTCTAGACTACTTTACTTGATGCTGACACTTGTTATCACGAATTAGTACTATATGGATCTTTTCATGCGATGTTATCCCCTCAGTGGATACATCGGATATTTCATGTTCGTGTACTTTATCATGAGCATCGTGTACTCCTTGTATTTGTGTTATTCGTGTACAAATCGTATGCTCTCATGTATTCTCGTGTGCTCATATGATCTTCTTGTGCAAACTAATCATCGTGTACGTAACATAACTTGAATAGATCCTTGTGTATTGATTGGGGACGGGGGAGTAGAAGTGGTTATGTGATTATTCCTTAGTTTACTCGTTTACAAACTCTGTAACTTAGTCATGTACAACATCAAGCCGATTATATAACCATTGTCACGCCCCAGAACCCGAATATTGGAGAGCGAGGGAATGACTCAGCCAGCTACGTATTACGGGTAGATGAATACCGTATAATACGATCAATGCTGTCTACAAGACGAGGGGGTGCATACTACATGAAAGTCTCCCTATGGTCACTTCACATCTATTGTCTTACTTCTATTGTCTCAATCATTCAAACAAGAAGCAATAACAGAGAACATTTAAGATAAAGCAATAAGGCGTCCCAAAACGCTCAGTCAAAATGTTCTTGATATCTGGCTTTACAAAATACAGCCAGATGATGTAGTAAGTATACACAATTGTTTAGCAGCTGCAGCCTGACTTAGTTACAATTATGCAAAAGTGGGTACAAGACAATCCGACTAACATGTCGGTGCCAAACGGCAAAGTATAAAGTAGATAACAAAATGGGCGGGGAAGTAAGAAACCCACTCGAGTCCTCCTGCGATCATCCCTCTAGTGTTGACCATCTTGGAGGTAGAAGTAAGCTGGATCCTCGGGGACTAGCTCTAAATCTGGCCATGCAAAACCAGAGAGGTTAGACCTCTAATAGCAAGTACCGCAAGGGAGCACGATATGAGGAATGAAGCCAGTAATAAGAAAATATGATAGAAAATCTCTACTATCTACTAAGACTCACACAACATCACGACACTTCAAACCAACCTTCCAACCAAACAAGGACAGAAGTTGGCCCGTCATGTCCTGACATTCTGATCATCTCAGTTAAGTAACAGAGTAGGTACAGTGCACAAACAAATCAATTTAAATGGCCAGGCAACTACTACGGCTTGCTATTGTGAGTCCCAAGTTATCCTAGAATTATGCAATGAGAATTTCTCAGTTTTTACTATGCACAAGCAAGGCTAGTTTACCCAGTCAATCAATTGCGCCAATCATGAATTAGATGAGTCCCAGCGGGACGCCCATCTTTAATATACAATATTCAATAGATAATATAACCAGATACCGCTTCCTGCCCGTGTGGCAGATTTGCAGCATCTGTGGGGACCAACCGGCCTGTCGGGCACTACTAGTCCTAAGAGGGCTGCCATGTAAGAACTCGGGAATCCATTCTCTCCATGCAATCATTATTTTATTTAACTTAATAGTCTCTACGTTGAGTGAAGTACCATGCCGTGGATCATGGTCATTCAGAATGAGTACTTTCGTACAGGGTACGATATGCACAACTCTATAATGATACCAGTGCGGTCAGGTTGTAGGTCTTACATAGAGTAATGCAATAATCAAAACTAACTACGGAGTAATCATGCCTTGACCATAAAGTACACATGCTTCTTTGGTAAGATAAATAAATGATAAATGAATTGAAGCCTGCATGTGCCTGTATGCCAATATTCGGGATTAGCCAGTCGATTTCAATGGTTCATAATTAATATGAATGTGTCTCATTCATTCAATTTAATAAGACGACTAGCCAGTCTCTTAGTTCCAACTAGGAACGCATGATCAATTATTAGTCAAGGTCACAATCGTTATCAATGGTGACAAGGCATGAAAGTCAACTAATATTCAGTGGGGTCGAGTCTACAATTCTCAGGTTTTAATTCCAGTCAATCGGGTTATCTATAACTCAATTCATGACACATGGTAGATCCAGGGTAAGCAGGCTACGCTCATGTCAGCCTACGCTCAAGTCAGCCTACGCTCAAGTCAGCGTACGCTCAGGTCAAGCTACGCTCAAGTCAAGCTATGCTCAAGTCAGCGTACGCTCAGGTCAAGCTGCGCTCAAGTCAGCGTACGCTCAGGTCAGGCTAGCGTATGGACTCCATACGACTCCTCACTATCCAAGCCAGCATATGCAAGTCATACGCTTCCAAAAGGCAGCGTATGAACTCCATACGACTCCTTACTATCCAAGCCAGCGTATGCAAGTCATACGCTTCCAAAAGGCAGCGTATGAACTCCAAACGACTCCTTACTATCCAAGCCAGCGTATGTACTCCATACGCTTCCTCATTAAGGTAGCGTATGCAAGACATACGCCGCCAAAAGGCAGCGTATGAACTCCATATGACTCCTTACTATCCAAGCCAGCGTATGTACTCCATACGCTTCCTCATCAAGGTAGCGTATGCAAGACATACGCCGCCAAAAGGTAGCGTATGAGGCAGACTGCACTGCACTAAAGAGCGCGTGCAGCTTAGTGGCTCAAGCTAAAAAGCTCACGCCCACTGCTCACTGTCTTCTCCAATCAGCAAGAACTCCATAGTTTAAACCCAAAGCTTCAAAATCCATAACTTGGTCAAAATAAGTCCAAATTCAACTTTACAAAGGTCAAAATTGGGTAGAATAAAATTCTCTACAACATGGAACCATCAAAACTTGAAAACAAAGAAGTTTGATAGATCAAAACCACCAAAATCCGAAAACAACTAATTTCTAGATCTACTAAAAATAAAACTTCGAAATGAAAAATGCCAAGTTCTAAACTCTCTTGGGATCATGAGAGGAAGATAAATGAACTATAAAAACATGGGTTCTCATGGGAAGCAAGTTGTACTTGCCTATGGGTTTGGTAGGTGGAGAGAGTAATGAGAAAGAAAAAGAAGAGTAATGGTGAAGGAAAAATAATGAAGAGAGAGAAAGGGGGGTTAGCTTTAAATGAAAAGGTGGTGGTAGGTTGGGGTGTTAGGTTTGGTTCATGTTGAACCAACTAACTAAACCAAACCAAGCCGAACCCAAGTCTAGCTAAAGCAGAGAAATAAAAACAGAAAGTAAAATGTAGAAAATTAATTACAGGAATTTAATTAACATGAATTTAAAGAGATTTAAATACGAAATAATACATGATAAATATTTAAATAAATATATTAAAGCAGTACATGGATTAAAAATACGTATACTGGGAACGGGGAGTGACAACCATCTTGTGCTCTAAATTACTTGTAGTCACTTATAGTTCTTACTTTCCTTATATATATCTTGTTTTCCAGATATCTCTTTTACTACTCATGTACTTCTCATATAACACTTCATGTATATTATTCTATTGCTTGTTTTACATTTCCTTTCTTGATATGAACTGCGTGAGAGATATGTGCTCGTTCCTATCCTGACTGAACATATTAAAAATATTACAGATGATACTGAGGGTTTCTGTACCACCTGTTATGGAGCACACCTAGATGATACCTGTGAGTTGGACCTTCAGGAGGATCTAGAGATAGCTGTGGACATCATCCCTATTGCCTAGGCTAGACTGCTAGGCTACTTATCTTATTTCATTAAGTTATTTGTGTTTGACTTCTAAGTTGTATTATTCTGGATGTTGAGATGTTAGTGTTGTTTAGACACTTGGACTTATTTCCTTCTGTTTGTATCTCTTTTTGGATTTCATATCTATCTTATCGTACCTTTTATCTACCTCTAGTTTATGTGATTCAAGTTATATTTTTTTGAAATTGTCCTCCGTTTGGAGAGTACATTATATTTGTGTTAGATGTGATTGTGACCTAGAATAGCCTTCTACCGCCGATACTGCGGCGTAGGCTGGACGTACCCACTTCTCGTGCCCCTACACTGGGTACGGGTCGTGACACTTGACCCGAACCCAACCTAAGCCCATGTAGACATTCAATGCACCCAAAGATGACATCTAGACATATTTTATGTGTGTATAAATATTTTGTATTTATTTTTAGGATTTGACAAATATTTTCTAAATATTTGTTATACGTACAATATGGGCATTATAAATATTTACCTGGTTGGTAGATAATTGCACAATGTTCAGTGGACCAATTAAAATTTAGAGCAATTGTGACACCCAATCCTAACCCTCTTATTAGGTTATTTTAGTTTTTATGAGAATTATTATTATTATTATTATTATTATTATTATTATTATTATTATTATTAATGTTGTTATTATTATTAAATAAAATTATTTAGTTATTATTGGTTGATTTTCCTGTCAAATGAATTTATATATATGCGCATGTCTATAATAGATTTTATACTAGGAATATACAATATTACGTTTTTATTTTAGATTTTTGGATATTATTATATATAAGATATATTATGGGCATATATATAGATATAGATATATAAGAATATATAATAGATAGAAAAAAATCTACACCCTACTCTAAACCGGCCCCCGAAAAGTTCATAGCAGAACCCCCCAGAACCGACCATGTAGATATATGCCGAGCGAGAGAGAGAGAGAGAAGCACCTCTCTTAAAACCCTTAAACCTAAACCCTAATCGAGCACCCCACCAATCGGTGACCACCCACATCCCCACACGCCACCACCTGACACGCCAAAGCCGTCAGAGCGCCGCCTAGTTGCTGGCCGCACGCGTGCAAGAACAGGGCACAGCCGCAGCAGCAGTTGCACCCAAGAGGCCGACTTCGCAGGTATTATACTCCCTCGTCTCATCATCATTTCTCGAACCAATTGGTTCGATAGGAATACAACCTATACGGCTTCCCACCACTTCAATTAGTTTGAATTTAGGTGCCCTATGTTGCTCGATAAATCGACGCGAACATTGTCGAAAAACTGCTCGAAAACAATTAGAAAACTGTTGCGAACCCAACTTGGGAGGTTGATTTCCATTAACCTATTAAGAATTTTAGAAAACCACTTGTTAGGATTTTTAGACAACCTATACTGGTTTAAAACCCTTCTTTTACTTCTAATTGTAATCGTTTGATTCATAGGTTAAATCAGTTCAAAAATAGAAAAAAATCAATTTTAAAACAGTTAATTTTTGGAAAATATTACCGATACGACGTGCGCCCCGACAAAGCGGGTGACGTGGTCGTGAACTGAAAGTATCGAAAGGTGCGTATCGACTTTGCGGACGTGTGGGCTTTGACGGAACTCGATTTCATTGTGTGTGTACGACGAATTCGAGACGTATCCGTTGAAAATCACCATATCGATCTCTTTGTAAACTAGCCAATTACTTCGTGTACGTTCGTCAAATTGAGATAAAACTTGCGCCAACAGGATCGTATCATTTTTTTGGTCCTGTATGCCAATTTTGGTCCAATTATGAGAAGGTCGACCAGAACGCTATTTTGGCATGTCCGACTCAACGGGCGAATTTGTTCATGGCCCATCGAAATCCAACTTTGGACATACGGTTGGGTTCGTCTCATCAAATCGGACCCGCAGACATGTAGTTTGATGACTTTAGAGACCATAGGCTCTGGCATGCTTTTCAGTGCAAAATGGGTCCAACGACGGATACCGTTTTGACACGAAATTACAATTTTGCCCCTGTATCTAGAATTGGACTTATGGGGAGCCTATCCTAGCTATTTTGCTTATTTGGGGAATATTGGCAATGACTGTTTCAGCATCCGAATATGTTTGCGGGAATTCAGGTTTCGAGACTCTTTTATTTGACGAGTTGTTTGCAGGACTTTTTGCTACCCCCAGACAAGTATACCTTGCCGGTTTGTATAGTATATCTTATATGCATGTTCATTACTTCTCTATCATTTTTTTCATATTTATGATTGCTTTACTCCATGTCTAGTTTTACTTATCCTGTTTATAGTCTTACCTTTACATATTTCTAGTTCACTTACAAGTCCTTGTTTTCTGTTATGAGTTCCTTATTTGTTAAACTGCTTAGTTTCACATGTGTCCCTTGATCTAGTTGTCTAGTCCTTCTCACTTGTTACCTTGATTTGACATGACTTTACTGGATATGACTTGACTTGACTCGAATAAGACTTGACTTGTGATATTCTATAGATTGTGAGTTCGTGCCTTGACTACGTCTATAAAATTATTGGACTTTGATACTAGGAATGGCTACCGTCTCGATTGGGAGTGCTTGCCTTGACTACGATTGAGACACTATAGATTGAGTGTGCTTGCCTTAACTATAGTCTATAGCTTTGACCAGTTAGCCACGACTAGTATGGCATGCCAGTGTCTTAGGTTCCTTGTATCTTAGATCTTGGTGTCTTAGTCCATTGTGCCTCAGTTGATTTTCTCTCGATTATCTCTTATTCTCTACATCTATTGTACTACTACATTTAGGCTTGTATATTATGTATCTTGCTAGTCCCCTGAGGACCTGGTGATCTCTCCAGGTATTAGTTGAAGTTATCGAGGTTTAGCGCATTGATGGATGTGGGTTGCTTCGCCAAGATTTTAGGTCTATATGTTTGATATTATCATTATTATTATCCTCCGACATTACATTTATTTCTTTGTTACTTTCTTCTGCTGCTATGGCTTAGTTTCGCAAGCTTTACTATTCTCTATGAAATTGTTCAGATGATTATAATAAAGTCTGATCAACTTTATTATACATTGTCTATTCTTGGTTGTTAGTAGGATCGGTGTGTTAGTTCCTGATCAACATTAGTACACTTGGTCTTACGATGGAGTTATTCTTCAGTGGATTGAGATATAAAGTTACCATAGTGATATATAAATATAATTAGACTGGACCAATAGACAGCATATACGTATTAGAGCTGGGCTGGAGTCCTCTCGATACGTAGCTGGCTTGTATACGATCTCCTAGTCCTACGTATTTTGGTACTAGAGCTTACATGTTTTTTTGCTGGCCCATACAGGTCGAGTTAGCCGTTTTGGTTACATTACTATACCGAGCGGGCCTGCGAATACGATTAAACCCTTAGGAATCTCAATCCACACTGTTGTGATAATTCTCTTAGAAATTTCTCTACCGTCCTTGAACTTCGTATTTGCTCTTGACTATTCTTTTTTTGCTTTCTTCTGCCATTGCTTCTCGTCCCTTCCTATTTCGGAGTGAGAGTAATCGTGCTATATAAAATTTATCAGAAAATCCTTAAGTTTTTAGTACATCATGTACTTGATGGGATAGTGTGACCAAAGGTGGGTAGTCCTCAAAGCACAATGTGATTTATTGATGATGAATTAATGATTGAAAGAGTTGAAAAAGTTTTAGAAATTTACAAGCTTGTGAGAAAGGAGATTGAAATTACTTTTCACGAATTAGATGGTAATAGATTATTATTACTAATTGACTTTTTAGATTCAAGGCTTGAATAAAAATATAGGACGAAACCTTTGGAAAAATTAGTCGATAGATTCAAAGGTTAAAGAAAATTGAGGATGAAATGGTTGAGGGACTTGTAATTACTATACTTGGCTTGAAGGTCAAAGAGGACAAGCCTTCAACAAGGTCATTGCAAGACCGTCAGTACCAAGAAGAGCGACTAGAGGTAACCATCCATAGTCTTACGATAGAGATATTACAAAACCAAATGGTTTATGATTGATTATTACTTGAGTTTTTAGGAGACACTGTAGTGACCTAGCATATCCCTTAAACTATTCCTAGTTACTCTAGCGCGGTTCTTCGTTAGTGAGCCTTATTTTAATTTCGAGGACAAAATTCTTTTAAGGTGGGTAAATTTTGAGGACCCTGATTTTTGGTAATTATTATTTTATTTATTTTATATGAATTCTATTTATTAGGTTATATATTATTCTTAATTATGATTATAGATGTACTTCTCTGTAGCTTCAATTTTTGGAGCACAAGATGCGTCAACCTTTCAAAACGTCCTTCATGAGTTTTGAAGTAGACAAGCCCATCTTCAATTTGATATATCATGTCTCATCCAAACTTGTCCCTTAGCATTCTTTTGACTTCGCACAACTTCGGGTTAAATTTAAGCTATTTAACCATTTACCGTAATCATAGACCTAACTTCCAACTCGAGTTCGGAACTCAACATAGATCAAAACCATTTGACCCAATATATGGTTTTAACCTATTCTGAGCTTACGACACACATACTAAGGATGTGCCACCAAATCGAGTCCCCATGTGCTATTTATTTACGAATGGCATAAAAGACTCATTGGTTGACTTTTTGAGTTTAATTTGATTAAAAAATATATTTGGACCCTAACCTAGCCAACCCCACTTGGTAGAGCCATGTTAGGTTACCGTGACTTCGTAGAATTATGTAGAATTTATTTTGGGCCAAATAGGCTTAAATACAATTATATATATAAATACAATTATATATATATATATATATATATATATATATATATATATATATATATATATATATATATATATATATATTTATATATATATATATATATATATATATATATATATATATATATATATATATGGTTATATTTATAATAGCCTAAATACTATATATGGCCTTAGCCATGGATAAGTTTCGTGATGCATATCGACTAGGAACTTTGGCATGGCTAGTGTAGTGGGGTACTTTGACTAGTGTTTTAGCCATGGTAGGGAAAGTCGAGCCATAAGTGTGTTTTAACTAGGAAAACCAGTCAAAGTTGCGACTTAACCCCTATAGAAGTTTTAATTAGTTATTAATTAGATTATTGACTTTTAGGAGACCCGATTGTACCAATTTAGCCAAGACTTGACCCGAACCCAACCTAAGCCCATGTAGACATTCAGTGCACCCAAAGACGATATCTAGACAAATTTTATTGTGTGTACAAATATTTTGTATTTATTTTTAGGATTTGACAAATATTTCCTAAATATTTGTTATACGTACAATATGGGCATTATAAATATTTACCTGGTTGGTAGATAATTACACAATGTTCGGTAGACCAATTAAAATTTAGAGCAATTGTGACACCCAATCCTAACCTCTTATTAGGTTATTTTAGTTTGCTATGAGAATTATTACTATTATTACTATTAATGTTGTTGTTATTATTAAATAAAATTAATTAGTTATTATTGGTTGATTTTTCTGTCAAATGAATTTATATATATGTGCATATGTCTATAATAGATTCTATACTAGAAATAGATAATATTAAGTTTTTATTTTAGATTTTTGGATATTATTATATATAAGATATATTATGTGATATATATAGATATAGATATATAAGAATATATATATAAAAAAAAGATTAGAAAAAAAAGAAAAAGAAAAAGAAAACCCACATCCTACTCTAAACTGACCCCCCACAAGTACACAGCAGACCACCCCAAAATCGACCTTGTATATATATGTCGAGAGAGAGTGAGAGAGAGAGAGAGAGAAGCACCTTCCTTAAAACCCTTAAACCTAAACCCTAATCGAGCACCACACCAACCGGCGACCACCCACATCCTCGCAGACCACTACCTGACACGCCAAGGCCATCGGAGCGCCAGCCAGTTGCTGGCCTCGCGCACGCAAGAACAGGGCACAGCCGTAGCAGCAGTTGCACTCAAGAGGCCGACTTCGCAGGTATCATACTCCCTCGTCTCACCATCGTTTTTCGAACCAATTGGTTCGATAGGAATAAAACCTATACGGCTTTCCACCACTTCAATTAGTTTGAATTTAGGTGCCATATGTTGCTCGATAAATCGACGCGAACATTGTCGAAAAACTGCTCAAAAGTAATTAGAAAACTGTTGCGAACCCCTAACTTAGGAGGTTGATTGCCATTAACCTATTAAGAATTTTAGAAAACCAATTGATGGAAGTTTTAGAAAACCTATACAGGTTTAAAACCCTTATTTTACTTCTTATTGTAGTCGTTTGTTTCATAGGTTTAATCAGTTCAAAAATAGAAAAAAAAGAATCAGTTTTAAAACAGTCAATTTTTGGAAAATCTTACCAATACGACGTGCGCCTCGACAAACCGGGCCACGTGGTCGTGAACCGAAAATATTGAAAGGTACGTATTGACTTCGCGGACGTGTGGGATTTGACAGAACTCGATTTCGTTGTGTGTGCGCGACGAATTCGAGGCGTATCCGTTGAAAACCACCGTATCGGCCTCTTCATAAATTAGCCAATTACTTTGTGTACGTTTGTCAACTCGAGATGAAACTTGTGCCAAAACGACCATACCATTTTTCTAGTCATGTATGCCAAGTTTGGTCCAATTTTGAGAAGGTCGACCGAAACGCTATTTTGGCAGGCCCGTGACCCGACTCAACAGCAAATTTGTGCATGGTCCACCGGAATCCAACTTTGGACATGCAGTTGGGTTTGTCTCATCAAATTGGACTCGTATACATATAGTTTGATGACTTTAGACACCATAGCCTCTGGCATGCTTTTCGGTGCAAAGTGGGTCCAACGGCGGATACCGTTTTGACCCAAAATTACCGTTTTACTCCTGTGTCCAGAATTGGACTTATGGGTAGCATATCCTAGCTATTTTGCTTATTTTCGGAATGTTGGCAATGTCTATTTCAGCATCTGAAGATGTTTACAGGAGTTCAGGTTTGGAGACTCTTTGATTTGACGGGTTGTTTGTAAGACTTTTTGCTACCACCAGGCAAGTATACCTTGCCAGCTTGTACAATATATCTTATATGCATGTTCATTACTTCTCTTTCATTCTTTTCTTATATTTATGATTGCTTTACTCTATGTCTAGTTTCACTTATCCTGTTTATAGTCTTACATTTACATATTTCTAGTTCACTTGCAAGTCCTTGTTTTCTATCACTACAAGAAAAAACCCCTTTTACAACGTTCCATCTACAACACTTCCTCAAAACGTTGTTAAAAAGGTGGGTCTTCTACAACATTTATAGTAAAATCGTTGTAAAATACATCTGCAAACAACGTTTTATATTCAAACGTTAAGGCTTCTACAATGGTCATTCACAAAAGTTGTGTATTACTGTCTTCAACAACATTTTATTAACATTGTAATATTTATTAATTTTGACAACATTTATTTAAAGTTTTTAAAGTTTTTTTTTATTTTGACAATGTATTTAAAATATTATAAAAATGTCATATTCAAAAACGTTTATCAAATGTTGTAATATTTTATCTTTTACAATAATTGTTTAATGTTGTAAAATTAATTTTATTTTGCCACTTTACATAAACGTTGTGTATGTCATATCATTTGACAATGTTTAAGAAACATTGTAAACGAGTTATATTTAACAAACTTTATAAAATATTATAAAAGATGTGTATTTCACAATGTTTAGATGATATTGTGAATTTATATTTAAAATATATATGCATGTTCACTCTCCACTAATAGTGGGAGGGTCTTCTACAACATTCATTGTAACAATGTGTAAAATATATATGCAAACAACATTTTATATTCAAACATTAAGGCCTCTAAAATAGTCATTCACGAAATTTGTGTAATACTGTTTCAACAATGTTTTATTAACATAGTAATATTTATCAATTTTGATAACGTTTATTTTATGTTGTCAAAGTTATTAATTTTGATAATATTTTTAAAATGTTATAAAAATATTTTGTTTAACAACGTTTATCAATGGTTGTAAACTTTTTATTTTTCACAATATTTGTTCGATGTTGTAAAATTAATTTTGTTTTACCACTTTATCAAAAGGTTGTATATTTATTGTCGTTTAGAATGTTTAAGAAACATTCTAAAAGGGTTATATTCAACAACTTTTATAAAAATATTGTAAAAGATGTGTATTTCATAATATTTTATGCAATATTATAAATTTATTTTTAAAATGTTGCTAGGATAATAGTATTTGAAATGTTGGTCTTATTAGGTCCACCTCACTTGGTAGCAGCTCATAATTAAATGGATCTATCACATGAAGAAACCCATCCCTTCCACGACTTTGAAAGGCAAGCCTAATGTATCAGCTTCTTGCACCAATCCCTTTTATTCCTGCATCTTTTCTTATCCTCGTTTCCTTCTTTCTCCCTCAATCTCTGTCTTTCTCTCTCTCATGTAGATCTACCCCCCAATTGTTCCATCCCCGCATCTTTTTTTTATCACCGTGCTGTTTTCATCCTCGTGCCAATAAATAGAGGACAATCTACCACTACTAGAAAATGGGCCTTTCGCATCACCTTCTAGCGACGGCTAATGCTTGTCATCACCAAAAGCCTTTTGTGTCTATTTCATAAAGTATGGGAAAAACATATTTTTGTCTCTCCTTTTTGTGACTATTTTTATGTGTTGGTCACATCACAAAATATTTTTTGCATCACTTTTACGCGACAACATTATATTAAGGTCGCAAAAAGTACTTGTACGTTATGATTTTCTCTTTTATGCGATGATGCTTTCCTGAGATGGCTTTGTGTTGTGGTTGCAATGAATACTTTCGCTTCCCCTTTTGGTGCAACAATTATTTTTGCAATCAAAAAATATTTTTTTTGATGGGGTGCTTAAAAGCACATTGCATTGTAGAAAGGAGAGGAGAGAAAGAAAGTGAAAGTGTGATCTTGGGTCTCGTTTGGTTCGCAAAATCATCGGATTGGGAAAGAAAATTGATTACTTTCCTTTGTTTGGCTGCTAAAGGAATTGAGGAGGAAAGGAAGTGATTCCTAATAGAAGAAAAAATATGAAAGAAAATTATTCCATCCATCAAAGCAAGAAATCACTTTTCCACCTTGAAATATTTACTTTCCTTTCCAAATTCCTTGACATTTCCAATCATTGAAAATAAAAATCATCAAGAATTGTAATTTTCCAATGGAAAGGAAATGTCAAGGAATTGATTTCCTTTCCATCCCTTTCCGCGAACCAAACGGGACCTTGGTCTGAATCGGAGACTGACAAATATGTAACTTGTGGTGTTTCGTTATGTAGATTCAAATATCTTAAATATTAGTAGGCTAATATACGAAAATGTAAACTAGCAATACCTATCCTATGTTCTATATTTGTGATTAAATACAGATTTCTAACGAAAATTGTAGTTGGGATGACTGGACCAAACCATTTAGTCTCTCGGTGAAAATGATGATGTTATTGGTTTTATCAAGTTTAATCAGTCTTTTCGGGATAATTCAAATTTGAGAAGACAAAAAATTATACTTTAATATTTTGTGACTATTAAGTTTGTATAGAAGGTTGTGCTTTTTGTTAATTACTACACCAAAACAGTCAAGTAACATTTTTTCCAATTCATAACGGTTATTTTCGTTGCAAAAACTCATTATCGTAACAATAACTAAATCAATATTATTAGAATAAATATTTTATTTATTTATTTGTCATTTTAATATGTTAACATTTTAACATTTGTTTTATTTATGATAATGATAATAATTGAGACGTGGGAAAAAAAATGTTCTCCAAAACTTTTGGTTCATGGGACCAATATTTTCTGTCCCAAAAAATTTGTACACGGGAAAAATGTATTCCCACCCAAAATTTCAGTTTCCCTCATTTGTTTCCCCAAAATTTTCATTTTTTTTCGCTCCATATTTCCTCCTCCTTCTTCAGTAGCAGCCTCTTCTTCCCATCTCCTCACACTTTTCTTTCCTCACACTTTTAAATTCTCACTATAGAACAATGGCTACCAATTACGAAGGCGTCCTCCTCAGCATGGGGGGACCCCCTCTTCGATTCGACTGGAGCAACACCATGGCTGTCGTCCCCACGACCACGAGGCCTTCTCCGCCGACCACTCCGACTCCCTCTTCCTTCTCCTCGTCTTTCTCTTCTACCCCCATGACTTTGGCAAGTTCCTTTCCAGCTTCGACCGTATCGCCCTACCATGAAAGGTCAGTTCTTCAATTTCATCAAAATATTTTTTTTTTACTTTTTTCGATTAGGGGCTACATATAGATGGGTTTTCTATTATACAAAGGAAGCATCCATTTGCGCTTGAGATGTTAGATGAGATTATTCGTGCTTAGGGAAGCTGATTTCTATGTTCCTAGACTACGATGGGACTCTCTCCCCCATTGTCAACGACCCGGACAAGGCATACATGTCGGAAGTGGCGAGTCCTTATTGCTTTTGGAATCGATCAAACTTTTAGTTTGGTCCATTCTGATACTAAATATGTGATTTTCGGATCAATGGTCAGATGCGCACAGGTGAAGGGCACGTCAGCTACTTTTCGATCGCAATCATCAGCGACAGATGCAGGGACAAGGTACACACACACGCGCGCACATGCACACTAACTTTTGTTCCTTTCCAATCCTAAATTTGAAGGGTTATTTATTTCACTTAGGTTCACAATTTTAATTAATTGGCTAGATTATACTACGCCGGCAACCACAACATGGACATCAAAGGCCAACCAATGCCTGGAAACACAACAAAGTTATCAACAAAACTAAGATTAAGATAGTGTCAGTTTTGTTTCAACTAGCAAGCTAGTTTCTCCCAATGATAGACGATGTGGGTGTCTTGAATTTTCCTTCTGTCACGACCCGCACCCACCGTGAGGGTACGAGTACGTAACAACGCCCAGCCTACGTCGCAGTATCGGCGGTAGAACGCTGTTCTAGGTCATGAACTATAACTAGCATAATATGAATACTCTCCATAAGGAGGCCAACACAGAGGTACAACTCAATCACAATCTAAGGTAGAATGATAAAGATAGATAAACATGAAATCCAAAAGAGATACAAGAGATAGAAGTCTAAGTGTCTAAGATATATAATCCTAGAAATACATCTCAAAACTCAAATACAGTAATCCACAAGTAAATACAACTCAAGACAACTAAAATAACTATCTATACAATCTCTACTGTGTCTCCTCTAGGCTAGCAGGCAACCTCCAAGCTATCTGTAAAATTTATCAACAGGTCCAGTCAGGACAGGAACGAGCACATCTCATCTAGAAAACCCAAGTAAATGACAGAGAACTATAAAGCAGTTATAGACAGTTGTATTGATGAATATGGCAGTTTATATTCAAATGATGGTATGGAGAGACAGATAAAGTACAAAGAAAGTAAGTAACTAAACAAGAGAAGAAATCATAGCAATAAAGACTGTAAAATAAAATCTAGCTGAACTAGAGTAACATAATGAGTTCAGATGGTACAATATAAGTCGAGTGTAATCCCAATGTGAGTCTAATATAAGATGAGTCGAATGTAATTCTAATCATTATTCTAATAAGGTGAATCGAATAAGGTGATACGAATAAGGTGATACGAATAGTGATTCACATGATATTCTAATAATGATTCGAATAAATTCTCCAAGTGTGTTTTAAAATACTTAGTTAGACATGTAAACGGCTATGGGTAAATCCGGCACATCACACACCTGGCCGGGTGTGGAATGGCTATCGTTCGAATATATTCACAGGGGGTGGTTCGAATAGTGGAAATGTTCACATGTCTAATTAAGTATTTCCCCACCCATCTAATATAAATGAATCCAAAATCCGACACATCAATCGAATAAAAGTCCAACCAACATATGAAGATACGAATAAGGTGATTCGAATAGTGATTCGTATGGTGATTCGTATGATGATTCGAATAATAGAGGTAAGACAAGTAAGTATGTGTGTCGCATACATGGATTCAGAAATAAAAATACGTATTTGTAACAGAGAATCACATACAGCTAACTAGAACTGAAGTACAGTAATTGACAAATAAATGAGAGAACTATCAGAGAATGTACTCGCCTGATGTCTGAATGTCCAAAGTAAATATACTGTCCGAGGAGAGGTGTCTGGCTCCTAATTAGAACAGCACAAGTCACAACATGTCCAGAAGGGTAATATAAAGCACTACAATGCATTCTACATGAATCTAGGTCAAACTAGGCCAAAGTCAACCCTTGGTCAACTCTGGTCAACTGTACTAGTCAAACTAGGTCAAACTAGGTCATGTCCTAACCCAGTAAGTCTTACTAGGCCTAACCAAGACTATCCTAGCAAGCACACATCAATACAAGACTATACAAGCCAACATACACCCAACTCTATATAGCATGCAATTATTCAATACTCAAATAGGCAAGAATTCACATTGGATATACACTAGGTAATCTATTACTTTAAGCTATATATGTCTACACATATATAAACATGCATATATTAGTATTCAACATTAGGTCTATAATCATGGCATTTCAAATGGTTATATAAACTTATATATTACAACACAATATGCTAACATATATATAATATACATACATAGCTAAGTTAACTATATTCATAAATACTTATTTAAGAGGCTATGTGTGTGTATGTGAACATGGCAAAGGGGCAAGTGAGGGTTAAATGGGCATACATAGTGTATACATATCAAAGAGTGTCAAAGTGTAAGTGAACAATGTGTCAAGTGTGATAGTGTCAACATAGTGTAAGGGGGTACATGAGGTAATATAGGATTTGTGTTAACATAGAACATTACATCTCATTAACTTGTATATTGCATACATTACATCTATTATTACATTACATTCATGCTTGCATTCATTCATCATTCATTTATTCTCTTGCACTACTATATGCACCATACATTACATACTATGGAACCTACATATTCATTACAAGCCATACTTATACATGCTTACATTAGATAGGATACTTACACCTCATACATCATTTATTTAAACATTTACTCATGCTTGCATTCTCTATTTAGTTACATAATGTATATACATTAACATGGGTTAAAATCAAATAGAACATTATATTACACACAAGGGTGCACAAAATGCATATGCCGAATAGTAATTCCTACTAATAATGAATACTGTACCATCTCAGCATGAATTAAACTCTATGTTTAAAGTATGTTATAGATCTATGTGTTAGCTTTCCGAAACTTTAAACGGATCGCGTTTTCGTTTCCGAAAACTCCCGGAATCGCGAAAACACCGAGAACGCGTTTGTCTTTCGTACAGCTGACACTCAAATAATTCTTCAGAAAGTTACATAAAGAATTAGGCCTATTAATACATGTTTTTGGAAAGCTAACTTCAATACGCTTCTTTTAAAAAAAACGGGAGATTAAACCGAGCTTTGAGGTAGAAGTTATGACATTTCGAAGTTAGGGCTGAAATTAAAAACGTGGATAAAAATCATGACGGATTTAGATAGTTTGAGCCAAAAAAATACACAATATATATCCTAATTATCCACAACAATAATAGCAATAATAATATGAGGAACCTCACTCACAAACTTGATTATATAATCATCATGAACCATTTATTACATATATAAATATAGATACACTCTCATTACAATATATATATATATATATATATATATATATATATATATATATATATATATATATATATATATATATATATAAATCTATATATGTAACATGAACACATCCACAACACAAAGGACACTCCTATGACCTCCAAATGGACACAAAATGGACACAAATGGAGATACAACCATGGGGGTCATTTCTATGGGTCCAAAATAGACCTATATGCATGAAGAAATGAAAAGGAGAAGGGATTTATACCTCCCGGTAGATCGAATCGAAGAAAAACCTTCCCGGAGCGACACCGACACGTAGAGATTCCAAAAGGACACGAACGAGCTCCGAATCCTCCCAAACTTGGGTAGCTTCCTCCTTGACTAGAATGGAGAAGGAAAGAAGAAGATTTGGTGGTGAAATGGAAGGATTTGGTGGAGAAATTGCTAGGGGATTGCTCTCTAGGAATTTGGGGAAGAACAAGAGAGAGAAAAATAGATGGATAATGACAAATGGGAGGCTCAACCCTATCCTTATTGTGGCTGGCCATAAAAGTGGTTTTGTCCTATTAGGAAAAGTCCAAAAGCCCCTACTAACCTATTCTATGAGTATTAGGAAAGGGCTAATTGGTTGGGGCTAAATTAGTCATTCTAAAGTCTCTAATCACACTAACCTTATCCATAATAATTAGTCTAACCTCTAACTAAAATATTTTTATCATATGGACTAAAATTAATATCATGTGGGCCATGCCTAACTAGTGTGTGGGTTCCACTAGAGTCAAACTACCCCCGGGTCTCCGTTTCAAGTCGGATTGAGTTGAAATTCGAACCCGACTCAAATAACCCCAAAACAATATCATAAATAATAAAATAATATCAAAATAATTCAAAGAGGTCAAATGCAAAAATATCCTTAGGCCAAAAATGACATTAAAATATCATAATCACATGGTTAGGGTTAGGCTCTAGGTCAAACAATCTCTAGGATTTCACTAGCAAAACGTCAAAACCACAAGTCATTGATTTAAATAATTTTAAAATGATTTAAAATCACCTAAAATCATATCATGAATTAAATATCATTATTAAAATAATTATAAACACGAAATTTCAAAAATTACCCTCAATCAGAAAATTAAAATAAAATGAAAAAAAATCAACCCAAAATTTAGGGTGCTCACACCTTCTTTACTCAAATTTTGATAAAGATATTGATTATTTATGTCATCTATTGATGATAGCAGAAATAATTTTGATTTATGGTTTAAAAGACTATGATGGAAAAAAAAACCAAGGCAATACAAGGGTCCAAGGTAGAAACTATATGTTTTTAGCATTACAATATTTTCCTGTTTTTTGTCATAAATGTTTCTTTTCTTCTTTTGTGATTTACTAAGTTTATGCATGTTCAACATATGAACATATAATTGGAGTACACTTGCTGAGCAAGTGAGGTTACTGATGAAAAATTTCCCCAAGTTAAGGCTACACCAGGGGAGAAATGTAGTTGGTTTTCCAGTAGAAATGTATGTTACTTTTGTTTATCTGAATACATAATTTGGATGTATTTGTTTGTGAATTATTGTCTTCTGAAGAAGAAGTTTATGTACCTGACTCTAATATGCAGCCTGCTATTTGCTTCACACATTTACAAGGCTTCTACATATGTAATGTCTCTTGACATTCGCCCAAATAAGGAGGATTTCATTTGCTCCTATGATGATCAGGACGGATAAATACATTATTGGATCATTATTAATGGTATTAATAGTGTTTTTCTTTGAGCTTTGATCCCCTTAGTATTTTATCTTTGAGCTTGCTTCCCTAATTTACAATGGTAATAATAACATGGCATGGTATATTTGATGATATGTACTTTGTTCTTTTTTTCCCCTTACATGTCTAATTCTTGTATGGTTTTACTAGGTGGTTCTACCCAACTAAGATTTCAACCACCCTGTTTAGGTGGATATCTAGATGCTGCTTCCCACAATGCTATATCCATATATAATATAGCAAAGACACAATCTTCTCGGTTTCCATTGGAGGTTGGTGTTATAATTATTCTAGTAATAATATCATCATCTTCTAAAAGGAGGCAATACATTAAGATGTTAAATGAGAATTTGTTAGGGGAAATGGGATATTGTTTTGACTCCTCTTATTTAAATGCTGGTAGGAGTGGTGTATACACATGGGATATTGTTTTGACTCCTCTTATTCTCGCACTAAGTACTGGTTTGGAAGGCTATCATGTCAATGTTGATGGGAGACATGTGACTTCTTTTCCTTATCGCACTGTGAATCCCTTTGTAGTTAGAAAAGTCTTTTTAGTTGATGTTTACAAATTGCAGTCCCCAAACTTTATTTTTTATGGCTTAATAGGGATTTTTCTCGATGATGATTGGCTTTTCACTGAATGGGGATTTGGAGATCATGTCCATTTGCAGCTTCATTACCCACATCACATCCTAGTTATGCCCCTCAAAAGAATCTCGAGATGTCAGCCCAATGGCAGGCTCCACCACTTCCAGAAGGACCTGTTGAGCTTTTTATAGTCATTCTTTCAGCTGGCAACCATTTTGCCTAGCGTTTGGCTGTGGGGAAGTCTTGCATGTCAACAATAAGGAATTCATCAAGTTTGGTGGCTCGGTTTTTTGTTGCTCTGGTACTTTCGGAAACTTTAACTGTATGTTTCAAATTGATTGTGCGTTTGGCTCAAGCCTTTTATATAATATGGAGCCTTTTTTCTCTTGTAGCACGGAAGAAAAGAAGTGAATATAGAACTGAAGAAAGAGGCAGAGTATAGTGCCTTATATGGATAGCTATGATCTGGTTGTCTTGAAGACAATTGCCATATGCGAATATGGGGTTAGTGAAAGAACTGCTTAAATGTTGAAGCATTGTTAATTTGTGACTAAGACTTTCAGCAGCTAGCTTTTGTTCCCCTAATGTTTCTTTTTTCCTTTGTTTTGTTATGCAGCTTCGTATAGTTTCTACCAAGTATGTAATGAAATGCGACTATGACACATTTGTCCAGATTGATTCAGTGATGAAAGAAGTCAAGAAAGTCCCAAGTGAGAGAAGCCTCTATGTAGGGAACATGAACTGTTACCACAAAGCTTTACGTACTAGGAAGTGGGCAGTGACATACGAGGTATATATATATTTTTATCAATATAGTTGGGCTCTTATCTGACCATTAACAGAAGTGTATATGTTGTGACATTTTTTCAGTCTTGATTAGGAGTTGTGGTTTCAAGAATGGACTACTTATTCTCCTTTCCAATTGGTATTACAGTTTAATTATAATCTTGATTTAGGACTTTTAACTTAATTTTTTTTTCTTCTGTAATGTTCTATGGTATTGCATTTGTATACATAGTTATACATAGAGTCTTAGATGTCAAAACATTATTATTTTACATGTTGAAGCCTTACTGATGTGGCATAATTTTTTTATTTCCTTTTTTCGAGAGAGTTATCTTTTTTGTTCTCTGATATGATACTTTGGCTTATAGGTGGCTCTGAATCAGTGGCTTCATCAGAATTTTGAGTTAGGTTGTCTCAATATATGAGGATCAGTTCTAGTTGTCTATCCTATGCAGTAAAAAGCTGGAGGATCCACTTGACAGTAAAAAATTTGTTTGGTCAAAGATATTCACTATCTAGAGATTGACAACAACACCCTCATTTAGTTATATCCAGATCAACCAAGTTCCCTTGCCTGTCAAAAGAACCAAGGAGTTAAGAGCTTTGACGGGATGGTAATTTCTTTCTTAACTAAAAGCTTCTAGTAGATTTATATAATAAACCATCTTCGTTGTGTGAAACCTTGATTGCTGATTGTGTAGATAGCTCATAGCAGGTGTTACTAGTCTTATGGTAATAGTACTCAATTGTCAATACCCACTCTTTAGTAAAGAAAGAAGATGGTTATTTTTTTACTTTAACACAATATTAGATACAAGACCTAATGTCTGCATAAAGAACTTAAGGATATTATCATGCATTTTCATTGAAATTTTAGTTTAATATACTATTTTTCCTTTATTGATCGCAAAACTCGTTGCATTCAAATGTGGCAGCTTGCCTGCAAAAAATAGATGAATACAAAAAATCAATTGAGACATGCAATAAAGTATATTGAATATATGGGATACATGTTGATATGGTATTCAATACGATATAGGCTGATACTCTACCTTTATGTTGATACGGTATTACGAACCCGATCTGATAACTTATAGGCTGATAGGTAGTACCCTTTTTTACTCGAGTCTTGTAAAGCGTATAATATAGATTTTGAAACTAGATAAGCCTCCACCAAATAAAAAATTACGATTTTTTATATTAAGTCATTTTCTTATACGAACTTTGAAGTACAGACCCAAACTCCTAGAGTTATTTTATGATACAATACATGATATAATACACAAACAAATCAATACACCATATGTATCGCGAGTTGGCAACCTAGCTTGGGCCAAGATACACAAGCTCCTTAGGAATTTTCTTAGTACCATCTTTATTTTAAGAGTTTGTGTTACAAGATATGAACTACAAAAATTGATGTTTACTGGTTATTTGTTTTTGTAGTGGAGATTATTAGATTCACCACATCTCAACTAGAAGCCAAGATATCATATGCGATTTTTTTTATTTAGTAGTTTTTTTGCCTTTTTGGGGAATGATTGGAGTGTCGTTAAACGAGGTTGGGATGCCCAAGTTATTGGCCAAGCTCCTTACACAAGTTTCGTAATGTTGTTGAAGCTGTAAAAGAGCTCAGAAAGGAACCAAAATACAATGACCATTACTTATCCCTTTTTGTTATTTTTTATGAGAGTGGCAAGTCAGGTTGACCAATTGTGGACTGAGATGCAGCCGTAACAGTCAATTTCTAAGCATATCTTATGACTGCTTGCGAAGCAGCGAAAGCACTTGAATATGAGGTTTTTGATTCGTGTTTTAAAGATTAGATATACAGGAATGCTCCAATATGATGGTGATTTGAAGCTTCCAAGTCGCTATCTTATTTCTCCTCCAGAGATTGAAATGACATCGGGTGAATACTTAGTGCACATTAATGGTGTTCGTACCTTTGCTTGCAGGTATGGTACTATGGAACATAGCATTTATGAATCTTCTTTATATTCATTTAAGAATGGCTATTTCTATTTGTTGTCATAGATTAGTGTTCTTATTGTGTGCTTGATGTGTATTCTTCTTTGTTGTTTCATTGTGAGGCTCTCAAATTTGGTCATGTCACCTTCTGGAATGCAACCATACTGGGTATTTCAATCCTAGTATCAAAGGGAACCATACTGGGTATTTCAATCCTAGTATGGAAGAGTATACCGAAGTTCCAAGTGATAGTGGAATTACATTCAATGTTCAACCAAAAATGAAGGCCTTGGAAATCGATAAGAAGGCAAGAGATGCTAGCCTCAGTGGCAAGTTTGTCTAGGTAGACAAACATATGGTCTTTAGAAAAATGCTTCAGTTATTTTTGTCAAAGCTAATTCTCAATGTACTTACAAGTTCGTGTAAAACTATGTAATGGAGACAAGGTAGAAATTATAAGAATGTATTTGTATTATAATTGAAATCAATATATTTTTGTTTATAAATTATATTTTTTTTAAAATGGAAACACAATCAACAACGTTTAAAAACTGTTGTAAGATGACATTTTAACAACTTTTCTAACGTTGTAAATTTTATTTACAATACTTTTAAATTATTGTTGATATTATAATTACGACATTCAAATATTATTTAAAACGTTTGTCAAATATGATTGAATAGTATATACAATATTTTTCAAAAGTTGTATAAACTTTTTTTACAATGTCTGTACATTGTTGTACAAAATTTATGCACAATCTTTACTGAACATGGTAGATATTGTTTCTACTACAACTATAGAACATTGTTGAAACTATATTTACAATACTTGTAATGTGTTTAAAAAAGTATTTTTACAATACTTAAAAAATGTTGTAGATATATTTAGTCAGATTTTATAAATTTTGACAACGTTTGTAAGTAGTTGTGGAAAGAAATTCGACAACATCTTCACAACATTCAATTGAACGTTGTGGAAGATACCCTCCCCTTTTACAACCCTGGATATAACAACCTTCTATTAAACATTGTAAAAACCCTTCTACAATATTTTTTCAACGTTGTAAAATAGGTTTTTTCTTGTAGTGTATTATGAGTTCCTTATTTGTTATACTGCTTAGTTTCACATGTGTCCCTTGATCTAGTTGTCTAGTCCTACTCACTTGTTACCTTGATTTGATATGACTTGACTGGATATGACTTGACTTGACTTGACATGACTTGACTCGTGTAAGACTTGACTTGTGATATTCTATAGATTGTGAGTACTTGCCTTGACTACGGTCTATAGGATTATTCGACTTTGATACTAGGAATGGCTACTGTCTCGATTGGGAGTGCTTGCCTTGACTACGATTGAGACACTATAGATTGAGTGTGCTTGCCTTGACTACAGTCTATAGCTTTGACCAGTTAGCCACGACTTTTATGGCATGCCAGTGTCTTAGGTTCCTTGTGTCTTAGATCTTGGTGTCTTAGTCCATTATGCCACAGTTGATTTTCTCTCGATTATCTCTTATTCTCTGCATCTGTTGTACTGCTATATTTTGGCTTGTATATTATGTATCTTGCTAGTCCCCTGAGGACTTGGCGATCTCTCCAGGTATTAGTTGAAGTTATCGAGGTTTAGCGCATTGATGAATGTGGGTTGCTTCGCCAAGATTTCAGGTATATATGTTTGATGTTATCATTATTATTATCCTCTGACATTACATTTATTTTTTTGTTACTTTCTTCTACTGCTATGGCTTAGTTTCGCAAGCTTTACTATTCTCTATGAGCTTGTTCAGATGATTGTAATAAAGTCTGATCAACTTTATTATACATTATCTATTCTTAGTTGTTAGTAGGATCCAGTGTGTTAATGCCTGATCAACATTAGTACACTTGGTCTTATGATGGAGTTATTCTTCAGTGGATTTGAGATATAGATTTACCATAGGGATATATAAATATAATTAGACTGGACCAATAGACAGCTTATACGTATTCGAGCCGGGCTGGAGTCCTCTCGATACGTAGCTGGCATGTATACGATCTCCTAGTCCTTCGTATTTTGGGACTGGGGCATTACAAGTTTATCGCCAAGACTAGCGACTCTACTAGGACCAAATAAATCCATTTGAATTAACTGTAAAGGTCTAGAAGTGCTTACAACGTTGATATATTTAAAGGATGACCTAGTTGCCTTGTTCTTTTCACAGTCAGAACATACCATATCTCTATTGTAGAAAATTTATGGGAGTCCTTTTACCAGCTTTTTAGTGTACAGCCTTAAGATGGTGTCCATGTTTGCATGTTCTAGCCTCATGTGCCATAGTCAGCTTTCATCCTTATTGGCTACTAGGCACTTTCCTGCACTGTTAGTACGTTCTAAAAAGAAAACATAAATATTGTTTTCCCTTATTGTCACGTCCCAGAACCAGAATACTGGAGAGCGGGGGACAGACACAGCCAGCTACGTACATTGAAGTATAATCTACCTCGATATACGATCACGGCTGTCTAGATGCATGAGGGTTTATCTACAAGCCAACCGTCTCTTATGGTCATGAACAAGCCTGGTGTCTCAATCTCAAGCAAGTAAGTAAATGTTACAAGATGTTAGATCATCAGACATGCAAAGTAAGGCATCCCAAACATTACATATTCAGATGATCATGAAGCTAGTCATACAAAATGTGAAGACTAGCAAGAGTTTCAGTCATACATGATCAACCCTAGGATTTGTCAATTATGTTACAGCCCGTAGGCAGACAGTAAGTGAAGTTGCAAACGAGCTAACTCTTGCTCAGCGGCTAAACGCCTCAAAAGAATATTTTTACAAGAGAGTGGGAGAGCAAAATAAGAACCCACTCGTTGCCAAGGTTGCGCCTAGTAGTCACCATCTGGCTAGAAGGCTGGAGGATCCTCGAGTCCTACTCCGAAATCTGGCCATACAAAACCAGCTGGGTCAGACCCCAGAAAGAGCAAGTGCCACAAGGGAGGCTTCACTTAAGAACTAAAACCAGCATATTAGCACATGGGAACATAAATGGTAATAAAAGATATGAGTTAGAGAAAACAAGGTGATAAACGATAAGACAACTAAGGGACTATTCTGGTAGCCAAGTTACAACCCGTAAACCAAACAAGGACTGGGGTTATAACCCTTCACCTGAACAGAGCTTAGTTTCCAACCAATTATCGACAAGAGTAAAGCAGAAGCAAGCATGCGATGAAGTAATCATAGACTGGCATCGATTAGACTGGACTAGACTGGACTGCATCCATCATTCACGGCCAAGCAAAGAGTACGGCTTGATACTTTAACTAACTAGGGTTATCACACGCCTAGTTACTAGCAAGATGTAATGAGATATTCCCGTGGTCACAAGCCCTGCAGCTATCTAGGTTTTCCAGGCGAGAAGATTTATTAGAGTTATAAGAGTTATTAAGCTTACCGATGTACTTTCAATACTTATGTTTTCAAGAAGTGCCCCACATAACAGTGAGCTGGAAATGTGCCCTAGTCGTCGGCAGGCTACAAGTCCTTCTGGTGTGGCCGGGATAACGGGATCACCTGTAACTGGAAAATCTCTCTATATAACTACGTGATCAATCTAGTCATTAATCTGGTCAGATTCATTATGAATCCCTGACCGTGGTAACTAGGAATTCATGTCCTAGACATGATGCAAGACGAGACAGGTAGCTTATACAGGCACAATCAAAAAAATCAACCACGGTGTCAAGACAAGTGTTACTTAGCAAGTCAGGGTAGCTGTCACAACAGCATTCAAGATTTTTATGTCATGTCAGGTTACTTATTACTAGTCAAGATTGCTTGTCAGAAGTGCACCTCGACGGGCCACTATCAAAATTATACATGCCATATCAAGTTTACTTGTTACTTATCAAGAGTGCGCCAAGCCAGGTTGTGCCAAGCCAGGTTGTGCCATGCCAGGTTACGGCAGTGCCAGGTTGCGGCAGTATAAGCGCAACCTAGATGACGCGGTGCTAAAAAGTGCACGCGCACACTGTTCATCTTCTCCAACTAGCATAAAAATGCTTGTTGAACCCATGAACTTCAAATGACCATAACTCGGTCAAAATAACTCCAATTTAGGACTTTCAAAGGTCAAAATAGGGTTGAACAAAATTCTCTACAACATGGAAGAACTAGTTTTTGAAAACAAGCAAGTTTGGTAGATCAAAACCACAAAAAACGAAAAATGTATCAAACTTAGATCTACAAGAATCCACCCATAAAAATCAAAAACTACAAGTTCTAAAGAGGCTTATAATCATGTAAAGAAGAGAATGGAACAATAAAACTTGAGATCCATCATGAAGCAAGTTGTACTTGCCTAGGGCTCTTGGGTGTAGGTGGAGAGGAGTAAATAAAGAAGATGGAGAAGTTATGAGAAATAAATGGAGGAGAGAGAGAGAGGGGTTGACTTATATATTAAGCCTAAATTGTCACGACCCGCTTCCGGATAATCGAGTACGAGTTCGTGTCCAAGCCCAGCCTACGCCGCGGTATCGGCGGTAGAACGCTGTCTAGTACATACAATAACATCCTCCACAGATACAATAGAACACAAATACAAATCGTACTCAGCAGTGACACAAACCAAGGAGAATAAGAGTACGATAGATAATGAAGTAATAATATCCAAATCAAATGACAAAGAGACTGAAATCAAGAACAATAAAATATCGTCCATCCATGAACAAATCTGATCCATCTAAGAAATAAACTAAGACATGCATAAAGTTAAATCTAGATCCCTCCAGAGATCAGCCATGGCTCCTGAGTCTCGGTACCAACAAAGTCAGAACTACCCACTGCTGGTCCATAACATGAAGTGCTAGAGATGCTCTCCCTCACCTACAACAACGATCCAATCAGGAAAGGAACAGAGTACAACCATATTGCAATTAATATTGTTAGTCCAAAATAAGTTAGAACAAGCGAGAAATCATGAAGGTAAAGAATATAAAAAGAACTAGCAAGACAAGAACTAACAGGATATGAAGTGGCAAAAGTAAACTGGCAAGATGCAAACTAGCAGGATATGAACTGACAAGATAATGAACTAGATAAAGGAAAAATAGAAACCAATACGTGTGTAAAATACCTTTAAATACGTGAATGGCTGGGCTAATACGGCACATCATACGATGGCTATCATTCAGTAATTGGTATGGCTAACTCATACGTGTGTGTGTGTATGACTTAGCTATCGTTCGGTAACGTAATTGGGTTTGTTCACGTATCCATCGAGTATTTCCCCTCCCGACTCTCTAACAATCAAAAATGGTCAATGATACGCTAAGAAGAATACGATAACTACAGTGTCACAATCGTGTCTCAATGGAATATCAAGCAATGATTCAACGGGATATCAAACGAGAAAACTATGGAGTAAACATTATAATGAACTAAAACATAAATGCAATACTATACTTGCCTGAATCCTTGCAAAAACCATAGCCACAAGTTGAGGATGAGGGAAATGCCGATCTAGAGCTGTCAACCTATAACATACAACGCACCACGAACAGTGCACGAAAACCGCAAATCAATTCTAATGTTCTAGTTCTAAATAGTGGCTAGTTGGATTACTAATCTAATAATAATTAATTATGTAATAATTTACTTAAAAACCTAATTTAACCTAACAATAATTTGAATATAATCTAAATATGTAAGTTTGGCCATCAAAAGTTGTGTTTCTCAATTTCGGAAACCATGGCACGCAAATCGAGACTTACCGTTGACTTTTAGTCAAATGTTGTGAACTCTAGATTTTGAAAGTGCATCTTGGTAGATTTTAGCACTACGAGTGCTCTGGAATCGACCGTGCCTCAAAATCACGCTTTGGTCAAAAGATATCGCCGTTATGGCTAATCGTGACCAAAACGGAGATCAACCGATCAGTTCTGAGTTCAGCAGAATAAATAAAATATTATATGAACGAAATAATTTCTGGGAAAAATATATGTCGTAGAGCTCTGTGTTAGCTTTCCGAAACTTCAAATGGTTCGTGATTTCGATTTCTGGTTCTCCCGAAATCTCGAAAACACTAAAATGTGTCAAATTTCGGACAACCGACACTCTACAAATTTTTCAAAAATTTAGGTTCAGAAATTAAGAAAATAAATTATATAGTCAGAGAGTTTACCTCGATACGAATCCAACAAAAAAAACGGCACACAAAAAGGAGGTCGGAGTTGACGGGAATCACCTCGGGAAGTCGGGGGATCACCGGGATCAAAACCACAAAAGTCGGCCAACAATAAACTAGGGTTTCTGAAATCCGAAAATAATAATATATATATAGAGCGGCTCAGGGTCGGTTGGGCGGCTAAGCTCTGCAGGCGACACGTGGCACAATCGCAGCGTTCCCGCAATTAAGCCAACGGCCAGATGGCCAGCCGGCTATACTAAGCCGACTTAAAGTCGGTTTAGCTGACTCACTGTGCGCTGAGTCAGCAGCTTCAATGGCTGACAGCTGGGCCCCGCTCGGTCGGCCCAAGTGGCTGACACGTGGGGCCAGCTAGCTGACTGGGCACTGACAGGGTATTTATTTTCTGAAAAACTGTTTTTATAAATCCAATTAAACCTAAATAAATTCAAATAAATTCCTGAAAATTCTAGAAAAATCCTAAAAAATTATAGAAAATATTACTAACCACCTAGAACCTAGATAAAAATAATTTGTCTCAAAATAGTCTCAAATGATCTTATAGTAAATATTGAAGCCTTTAAAAAATATATAAACCATAATAAATAAATACTTAAATATTGCCAAAAATTATGAAAAAATTTTAGAAAATATAAAATAGCATAATGAACCCTAGAAAAATGTTTGGGGTCAAAATTTCGCTATTAGGCTACCACAATAAATTCCAGAAGTCCTAGAAAATAGGTTTTCCCACTATTTAATAATCAAATAATTCCAAAAAATTCCTAAAAATTCCTAGAACATTAAATATAAACTATTCAATTTAAAAATGAAAAAAAATCACTAAATTATAATCGGGTGGCGGATGCCACATGCTATCCCCCTTAAAAATATTTTTGTCCTCAAAAATCAACAGGTTATACTAAATAACTTCTACAGGCAACTCTAAAATAATTCCTAGTCTATATCATGGAATTGCAAAAAATCTAAGATTACCAATCTAATATTAACCAAACATACATGCTAACTATAACTGTGGAAAGTCTTTAAGGAACTTAGTTAACTACATATACCTTAAGGTCGGGTCATCGTTACAAATGCTTGATCTTGTCCTTGCTGCTGCAGTCCTCCTTGTCCTCCCTGAGTAGGTGTTTGGCCTTGACGAATAAATGATGTTGGATATTCTTTCACTTGGTGCGTAGCTGATCCGCACGATAAGCATTGTCGTAACCTTTTACGACAGTGATCAAAATGATGACCTGGCCCCCGACAGTAGGAGCATGTAATAATCGGCTGGATCTGATTTTGCTGTTGTAGGGAATGAGGCTGCTGGTGATAGTGTTGGGGTAAAGTCTCCTCCGAAATATTGGGATGTTTTGCCAATCTCGATTGGTTGTTAAGTCCTCCATTTGCGTCTCTATCTCTCTTTTGCTTACACTTTAATTCTGTTTCTACCGCCTGTGCGATCTTCAAGATCTTCTCGTAAGTTGTGGCCTGGCTGGTGGCGATGGCGATGCAAATTTCATATGAAAGTCCCTTCCTGAACTTCTTGTCTTTGGCTGCAGGGGTCATGGCGTCTGCAAAGCGACTGAGGCAGAAGAACTCTGCGGTGTATTCGTCGACGGAGAGGTTGCCTTGTTCCAGGCTCTCGAACTCGTTCTCCAACTCTTTACGGGCTGCTTCAAGGAAGAACTTTGTCTTGAACAGCTCCTTGAACTCTTCCCAAGTTACGTCTGGCGCGGTGAACCGAGGCTCGTCTCTATACCACGTGTGGACGATGTCGTAAAGCTGCATGCTGGCATTCTCGACCTTCAGGTCTTCAGGAACTCGATCCCTCCGAAGGTTGCGGTCTACGTTCTCTAACCACTCATCCGCGTAGAGAATCCCTTTCGTTCCTTTGAATTCTCTGGGCCTAAGGTCCGTAAAATTCTTAGAAGTTCCAGGACGCGACTGTGGAGCGTCCCTAGTCTGGAGAACCTCTCTCAAGGTATCGCAGAAGTCGTCAGCCTGTCGTGTTTGAGAAGTCATCATCTGCTGGAAGATCCTGAGAAGCATGGCGTTGTCCAATGGAGGTGGCAGAGGCAGAACATGTGTTGGGTACATGGCAGGCGCTGGATACGTCGCTGGTACAGGGTGCATGGTTGGTGCTGGATGTGGAACATATGCTGGCTGGAAGGGTACAGGCTGATGGAAGGGTGCTGGTGGAGGAAAGTCATCTCTGCAAAATCTTGAATATTACGGTTGAGCCGGGTCACCCTGATGAGCAAGCTGGCCTTCCTGCATTGGCGGGGTCATGTACGAGAAGAATCCTCCTGTAGTCGGTGGGATGTTCAGGAAAGCGTTATTCCTGTCTTGAGAATCCATTAGCTGCAATAAAAGAAAAGCATTAAACGGCGGAAAGATTCAAGCAGGATGCAAATCAAGAAAGGTTAAAGTCAAAGGTGGAGATCAATAATCAAACACGTGGAGGATGTCCTTAAAACCTAATCCTATTCGCAGACACGCAGTAGTACGACTAACTTAAGTACTACCACGAGTTCGCAGTCTTTTGCGAAAACTGACCTGCATGGGCCACCATAAAAACTTGTCACGACGCGCTCCCGGATAACCGAGTACGAGTTCGTGTTCAAGCCCAGCCTACGCCGCGGTATCGACGGTAGAACACTGTCTAGTACATACAATAACATCCTCCACAGATACAATAAAACACAAATACAAATCGTACTCAGCAGTGACACAAACCAAGGAGAATAAGAGTACGATAGATAATGAAGTAATAATATCCAAATCAAATGACAAAGAGATTGAAATCAAGAACAATAAAATATCGTCCATCCATGAACAAATCTGATCCATCTAAGAAATAAACTAAGACATGCATAAAGGTAAATCTAGATCCCTCCAGAGATCAGCCATGGCTCCTGAGTCTCGGTACCAACAAAGTCAGCACTACCCACTGCTGGTCCATAACATGAAGTGCTAGAGATGCTCTCCCTCACCTATAATAACGATCCAATCTGGAAAGGAGCAGAGTACAACCATATTGCAATTAATGTTGTTAGTCCAAAATAAGTTAGAACAAGCGAGAAATCATGAAGGTAAAGAATATAAAAAGAACTAGCAAGACAAGAACTAACAGGATATGAAGTGGCAAAAGTAAACTGGCAAGATGCAAACTAGCAGGATTTGAACTGACAAGATAATGAACTAGATAAAGAAAAAATAAAAACCGATATGTGTGTGAAATACCTTTAAATACGTGAATGGCTGGGCTAATACGGCATATCATACGATGGCTATCGTTCAGTAATTGGTACAGCTAACTCATACGTGTGTGTGTATGACTTAGCTATCGTTCGGTAACGTAATTGGGTTTGTTCACGTATCCATAGAGTATTTCCCCTCCCGACTCTCTAACAATCAAAAATGGTCAATAATACACTAAGAAGAATACGATAACTATAGTATCACAATCGTGTCTCAATGGAATATCAAGCAATGATTCAACGGGATATCAAACGAGAAAACTATGAAGTAAATATTATAATAAACTAAAACATAAATGCAGTACTATACTTGCCTGAATCCTTGCAAAAACCATAGCCATAAGTCAAGGATGAGGGAAATACCGATCTAGAGCTGTCAACCTATAACATACAACGCACCACGAACAGTGCACGAAAACCACAAATCAATTCTAATGTTCTAGTTCTAAATAGTGGCTAGTTGGATTACTAATCTAATAATAATTAATTCCATAATAATTCACTTAAAAACCTAATTTAACCTAACAATAATCTGAATATAATCTAAATATGCAAGTTTGGCCATCAAAAGTCGTGTTTCTCAATTTCGAAAACCATGGCACGCAAATCGAGACGTGCCGTTGACTTTTAGTCAAACATTGTGAACTCTAGATTTTGAAAGTGCATCTTGGTATATTTTAGCTCCACGAGTGCACTAGAATTGACCGTGCCTTAAAATCACGCTTTGGTCAAAAGATATCACCGTTATGGCTAATCGTGACCAAAACGGAGATCAACCGATCAGTTCTGAGTTCAACAGAATAAATAAAATATTATATGAATGAAATAATTTCTAAAAAAATATATATCGTAGAGCTCTATGTTAGCTTTCCGAAACTTTAAACGGTTCGTGATTTCGATTTTTGGTTCTCCCGGAATCTCGAAAACACTGAAACGTGTCAAATTTCGGACAATCGACACTCTAGGAATTTTCCAGAAATTTAGGTTCAGAAATTACGAAAATAAATTACATAGTCAGAGAGTTTACCTCGATACGAATCCAACAAAAAACGGCACCCAAAAAGGAGGTCGGAGTTGACGGAAATCACCTCGGAAAGTCGGGGGATCACCGGGATCAAAACCACAAAAGTCGGCCAACAATAAACTAGGGTTTCTGAAATCCGCAAATAATAATATATATATAGAGAGGCTCAGGGTCGGTTGGGCGGCTAAGCTCTGCAGGCGACACGTGGCGCAATCGCAGCGTTCCCGCAATTAAGCCAACGGCCAGATGGCCAGCCGGCTATACTAAGCCGACTCAAAGTCGGTTTAGCTGACTCACTGTGCGCTGAGGCAGCAGCTTCAATGGCTGACAGCTGGGCCCCGCTCAGTCGGCCCAAGTGGCTGACGCGTGGGCCCAGCTAGCTGACTGGGCGCTGACAGGGTATTTATTTTCTGAAAAACAGTTTTTATAAATCCAATTAAACCCAAATAAATTCAAATAAATTCCTAAAAATTCTAGAAAAATCCTAAAAAATTATAGAAAATATTACTAACCACCTAGAACCTAGATAAAAATAATTTGTCTTAAAATAGTCTCAAATGATCTTATAGTAAATATTGAAGCCTTTAAAAAATATATAAACCATAATAAATAAATACTTAAATATTGCCAAAAATTATGAAAAAATTCTAAAAAATATAAAATAGCATAATGAACCCTAGAAAAATGTTTGGGGTCAAAATTTTGCTATTAGGCTACCACAATAAATTCCAGAAGTCCTAGAAAATAGGTTTTCCTACTATTTAATAATCAAATAATTCCAGAAAATTCCTAAAAATTCCTAGAACATTAAATATAAACTATTCCATTTAAAAATGGAAAAAATATCACTAAATTATAATCGGGTGGAGGATGCCACACAAACCATCTCAAACCAAACCAAGCCAACATGTTGAACCAAACCAAAATAAACCAAGTCAAGATTAAACCAAGACTAGACTAAGCAAGACAAGTCTAACTACGTTCTACCTGACAAATGTCAGAAATCCGTACACGTATAATGAAAAATACGTATAATAGAAAACGGGAGTGACACTTATCCCTTCATATACGAGATTACCAGTAGATATCTCATATATAGAATATTTGTCTTTCATAAAATTGATACCATAACCATTATCTGCCAAATGACTTATGATCAACAGGTTATGTTTCAATTCTGTGACTAGATAAATGTCTTTTATTTTTGGGTAAGGAGACATACCAACAGTACCAATTTCTATAATATTACCTCGAATATTATTGCCAAAGGAAACATACCCTTCTCTCTTCATTGATAGCGTAGCAAATAAAGATGCATCACCTTTCATGTGCCCTGAACATTCGCTATTGAGTATCCACTTGCTTTAAGCATGAGAGGGTTGAGGGTCCACCTTATCGTATGCCATCAGATAGATATTTGCACTATTGTTGGGTCTGTCCTCCTCCTCTGACTCACTGGCCTCATTTTTGTGCCAGATGCAAGTATTAGCATACTTTCGACCAATTTTAGCTTTTTTGCTTGATCTCGATCGGTCGTATGGACTGCTCTTCTTCGTTAGTGGACAGTCCTTCTTCATATGCCGTGACTTCCTACACCAAAGCAAATAGTTTCTTCTTCATTGCATTCGTGGATGTCCTTTTTTCGGTTTGATCGCTCAAACTTTGAGAATTTTCTGAAGTTCTTGACCAATAGGACATGTTCATCACCATCCGAATCTTCTTCGTCAGAATCATTGCATGAGACCCTTCTAACTTGAGCTTTGAAGGCGATTAATTTTTCTTTGGGAGTTGCCTCTTCAAAGTCTTATAGGTCCAGCTCATGGGTCATGAGATTGCCCATCCGTGTCTCCAATGTCATCATGGTGAGGTCGTTTCCTTCTTTGATCGCGGTGGCCTTCAGGTTCCAATTCTTTGTTAGAGCCCGCACTACATTCATGATCTTCTCGTGATTGTTGTAATCCTTACCAAGAGATTGTAGAGGATTAGTAATATCAAGGAAATTAGTAAATATCTGTGTAATTGACTCACCGAATTTTATCTTGAATGACTCGTATTCCTGTGTCAATCTACTAATTTTGGATTCCTTCACTTGGAAAGTCCCTTCATGAGTTACCTCAAGAAGTCTTCAAATTTTATTAGATGTGGTATAAGTAGATACACAATTAAACTCAATTTTGTCAATTGCACAGAATAGTGCATTAATGGCTCGTGCATGTAGACCAGCATGTGTCTTCTTATGCTTAGTGTATTTGTCATAGGGATTGTCTACTAATACACCATCAATCATTGTTCTAGGTGGGTTCTAGTAACCGTCTATTACTATCGACCATAGATTAAAGTCCAATGACTTAAGAAAGAAACTCATTCGTGTTTTCCAGTAAGTGTAGCTCATTCCATCAAATAGTGGGGGTCTATTTATGGATTGTCATTCACCGTTGAATATAGATTTAACGTTTGCCATATATATACTCTCTAAATGGTTATGTATATGTATAACTTGCTCTGATACCAATTGTAGGATCGTTGAGCACCTCTAGAGGGGAGGTGATTAGAGTGTGTACGTGTGTAGCAGAATAAATCTCATAATTAAAAATTATATACTATGGCAAGCAAGAGCAAATAAAATGGCAGTAAATAATTTGTAATAGAAGTAAGAGTTAAGAATGTTGGCCCAATGATTGTATCATATTTTTGAATATGGTAAATCTGTTAAGTTTAGTATTTCATTATCACTAATCTTAATACTATCACTATAGCATTTCTACTTATACTTATACCTTTGGTAATATATGCCTATTGGTTTACATATTAGTGATATGAGCTTTCTATCTTAAATTTAATCGAGTTGCCAAAATCAAAACTATGTTTTTGATTATGGTTATTCAATTAAGTTTAATCATTATGACATCACTAACATTTATGCTATCACCTTAGCACTTATACTTAAACTCAGCATTGTCCTAATGTGCATTAAACTAAATAAACTTGCTACTATGTTATTGCTTTGTTCGTCTAACATGTACATGCAGAAAAGCAATAAGCAAGATCAATGTGGACATATGCAATAAAGAAATCATGGTGGGCCAAAGATGACGGATCCCTCAAGATTTCTCTGAACCACCCGACGACATCTCCGGAGCCACGCACTCGGGGGTTCGGGGGTCGAGGGGGCAGCGCCCCTCGTCGGGGGTTCGGGGGCGAAGCCCCCGAAAGGTATTCAGTTTTCACAAACTGGATATCTTTGGACAGCTGCCGCCAAGGGAAAAAGCCAACATCTATCAAGGAAAGAAGCCAAGCCAAGCCATCATCATTTCTAGACTTTGCAGAAGCCTGCTCCTACTATAGTATATTTGGAGTCTGTAATGAGTCTTAGGAATCATTGTAAACACAAGAAATAGATGGCAAATCGAAAGCTAGGGTAGAAAATAACCCAGGACAATCTTCGGAATCCTAGCGGATAATCCGGCGGATCTCCGCGGAAATCCGACAGAAGATCCGAATGGTCTCAACGAATACCTTCTGTGAGCGTTCGGATTATCCGGCAGAAAACCGCAGAATTCTGGCAGATTTTCCGCCATATGACCGTTTGCATTCCAACGGTCGAATCTTACGAATGATTGATCCCAATGGCTCTATTTATAGCCGTTGGACTATACAGGCGGATGATCCGACGGATTTTCGTAAAAATCCGGCGGATGATCCGTCAACCTGTGAAAGTTGCATTATTGCACTAATTTCCTTTGCTTTGGTTATAAATAGCCTTGAACCTCTTCATTCAAGGTTGATGCTTTGAGCCTAAAAAAATTTCTAAACCACCAAAGCTTATCCATATACAACTCTACAAAGCTTTCATTTGCCATCCACAAATTGTGTTAGAGTTATTGAGTTGAAAAGTGAGATATTCATCCTATTGTAAGGAGATCAAAACCTATTATGAAAGGTTGAAGTTGGGGAGTCTTCGTATCCAAACTCTCGGTTGAAGTTGGGGAGTCTTCGTATCCAAACTCTCGGTTGAAGTCGGTGAGGCCTTCGGATTAAAGCTCTTGTGTAAGAAGTTGGCGAGTTCTTCGGATCCAAACTCATGTGTAACTATTTGCTCAAATAGTAGATTAAATCCGGAGAGAGTTCCGGGACTGGATTGCCTCTAGGGAGGATACCAGGATACATCGGGTGTCGGTATTGTTATTGCTTCTTCTCTTGCACTTATATTTTTAAATTGCCAATTAGCTTGTGCTAAGTGCTTGATTAGTTAGCTTGACCCTATTTACCCCCCCCCCCCCTCTAGGGTTACTACAAAGAAGATCAAACTCAGTGACACAGCGATATATATTAGTTTTCCTCGTGGAGGACTAATCGAGTCTCGAGTACTCCTGCTCGATGTTAATCCACTATGGCACAAACTTTAACTGAGTGCTTGCAACTCTTACAATACCGTGCTTGGGGACAAGTGCACGACCGACTTCACAACACCATGCTTGACGACGAGTGCACGACCGACTCTAGAAGGCAATTTGAAAACTGGACCATTTTCTGAACTTAGCCTCCGATATAACTCTTCAACACCAAACTCTAGATTGAACATAAACTGTACTGGCTTGGCTAAGAGTAGTATAGGCTAGATTTGAAAGTGTAGCTCGTAGAAAAATACTTAGAAATGAATAGAGAAGAAAAGATTGAATGAATGAGTGATATGGAAATGAGAAAGTTCTTCTCTATTTATAGTATTTTGTAAGACCAAATTCGGGCAGAGTTCGGGCAGAGTTCAGATATAGAAAACTCGTATTCGAACATTGGATGCAGATTTAGAAGGAATTTAAAATTTTGTTCAAACTACCCTGACCGAACTCGGGCCAAGTTCTGGCCGAGTTCTGTCTGAGTTCTGTCAGACCAATTTTAGGCCAAATAGTTGGGTTTTGGGCTATTTTAGAATGTGGACTTTGGATATGTACTTGTGGATAGGTAGGCTATGATTTTTGTGGACTGAGATTTAGCTAAGCCAATACCAATCCTGATCGACCTTACATATTTTTTCTAGACTCAATAAAAATTAAAATACAGAATAAATATGCAAAACTTGATCTTGATTCCATTGCGTTTGGTTCTTGATGACGATGAGACTTTTGTAGCTTGTATCAGTAGTAGGTGTCATCTTGAAACCTGTAGCAGTATATATATTTTGCGTATCGACCAATAGTTGACGTTGATTATCAAAATCATTGTGATCATGACCAATGGGCCAACATCAACGTCCCCTAGAAACCTTGTACGACTAGTCGTACTTAACCTCTTTCAAGACTAATTCTCTTATCTTTTTATACCATACTTTAGTATAATTTCGAGGACATGATGTAGCATCGACAATCCAGAGGCTATCAGCACCTAAGGCATCGTGGCTTAAAGATGGAGCGAACATTCCACTAGCACCAGAAGGATACCCGAGAGGAACACTCATTGAAGATCAATATCAGTAGGTTGTGCAGCAGGCTAGAGCTCAAAGGCACGGACAGGCATTCGTCATGGTAGCTGAGGAGGCACATGCACCACCAGTCGCAGGAGAGGGTAAGATTCAAGTATCATCATAGAATTATTTTTTAGATATATGTGGTAGTGTATTTATCCATACCTATAGGCTTATGCCCTAGTATGGAGTAGATGTTCATATAGAGATCCATCTTGCCCAATAGGATTTTAGATGCACCCTTTGATTGACCACATCCTTGCTTGTGCATACATATCTTGAAATTTCGAGGACAAAATTCTCTAAGGTGGGTAGGTTGTAAGCCCATGCTTGAAAATTTTAGGATTAGTTGAGGATTAAGATTAATTTAGATTTTACTAGGAATAATAGATTAGTAATCAGATTCCTATTTTCTTTTACGATCATTAGGTTTACCTTCCCGTAGCTTTGATATTATGAGCACAACACTAGCCGTTTCCTCCCAATAAATTTCATATGCATGATCTAGACAAGTTCTTCTACACTTATGACATTCATGTCCCACACTAACACACTTTTTGTGCTCCATTTTGATCACACAACATTCCTAACATATAGCCCAATTTTAATCCCTACCATGCACCTATATTCACTTCCAATTGAAATTGAAGACACAATTTCAACCCAATCCCTCCAACCCAATGTATGGTCATGATCTAAACTAAGCCTACAACACATTGTGTCCCACTCAATTGAGTCCCCACATACTACCTACACATCAATGATCATAATTGACACATTATCTAGTCATGGTGACCAACCAACCCAAACCTAGCCCAAACTTGACCAAATACCCAACCCAAACCCACTCACACACCCACATTACTCCTATAAAACACACCACACCATTCTTCCACTCTACAAAAAACTAAAGTCCAAATTTCCACTCTTAGACCCACTCAAAAATCCATTAGAAAAAACTAATTCAGCCAACCTACTCATTTAGTGCACCTCTCACCTCACCCCCATCACTTCCCTCATTAAAACCATCATATTTTAGGCAAAACCCAAGTATGGGCTGACATGAAACTTCCCTCTCACTCACTTACTCACTCACTCAAGAAGTCATTTACACGTCACTCAATCCATCACTCGTACATAACTACACCTCAACACACAACCTCACCTTTCACTCCTTAAAAACACCCTTCTCTTGAACCAGTTGTAGCTCTCACCCTCTTCAAAATTTCTCCACAATTCCTTCACAACATTCTTCCTCTCCCTCTCCCCTACAACTTATCTTCACAACCCTACCCCTAAACTCCCCCCCCCAAACGTCCCAAAATAGTAGCCCTAGTTACTGCATGTTGTTGTTGTTGTTGTGGTTGTGGCTCTCACCCTCTTCAAAATTTCCCCATAACTCCTTCACAACTTTTGTTCCTCGCCCTCTACTCTACAACTTCTCTTCACACATATTCCTCCAAAAAACCTGCAAGTCCCCAAAAACAACCACCAACACAGCCTAGTTGTTGTGTGCTGCTGCTGCACACTAGCAGTTGTACCTGCAGTTTGGCGACTATGCAGCACTCCAGCCACCTTGGGAGCTCTCCAGGGTTGGAGGATCCTCCCCTAGCTCCCCCTATCCCTCCAAGGCCGACTGTAAGCCCACTTTTTTGGAATCTAAAATTCTGAATATTTTATTATTTTTTCAGAATATTTTATTCAAATTTATTCGAAATTATTAAATATTTTATTTGAATTCATTTAAGATTTTATTATTTAATTAGTTATGCTTTATGGAATTTATTTATAAATTAATTTTGATTCTTATTTTATACTTTAGAGAATGGCATGACATTGATTTTTTTTTTTGAAATCCTACGCACACACACAATTGGGGGACACGAACCTTGCCGGTCCCTCCGGGTGTCCGCTCTAATACCACTAGGCTAAAGAGTTCGGACATTGATTGTTATGAAGTATTGGCAGGTTAGTAATTTGGAAAGAAAAGCTTTAAGAGGGATTATTCTGGGATTAATTGATTTCTGATTATTTATGATTAATTAATCTAGAAGGTTCTCTCTAACTACTTTTCTAACTAACTAACTTGTAACTAATTCCTAACTAACTCATAACTACCAAACTTGGATCCCAAGTTTTATTTCCCTATAAATACTCCTAATTATAGATAGTCCTAATAATTCCATCCTAACTATCTACTCATCCACATAACCACCATCTTCATGTCCGACTTGTGTCCAACCGCGTCCCTACATTCTATTCATTTATTAGTCATTACAGATACATTCCCCGTGTCCAACATTCTGGACACATCCATCTTGTGTCTTGCAACCTAGGACACGACACCATATCCATTTCAAACTCCATTACAGGACATATCAGACTCCTGAAACCCTAACCCTAATTCCTTCTAGATCGCCGTCGCCATGGCCGCTGCCTTCGCCGGAGCACCTTCCTATCTTGTTGTTCGCCAGATCTTGAGCCGGTGAACCACCACAGCACCAAGCCGAGCTATTGCAGTCCTCTGAGATCGGAGTCGCCTTTCCGATGAACCATAGCCACGCCTCCAGAACTGGTGTATCCTTCTCGTCGAGACCAAGCTGCCTCATCGTTGTCGTTTCCAGAGCAGTGAGCTAGATCTCCATGCCTCTTCCATGAGCATCACGCCAAGCTTTGAGCCATGCGTTGTCTCCAGCAGTGCACTTGTCTCGAGCTGTACACCCAGCTCAATCGTCACACCACCCGTTCTCCTCCATATTTGGACCTGGTCGGAGCCATTAGTGCACCGCCTCTAGCCTCGACCACCGGAAAAGCATCCGCCTCTCCTTGCTGGAACTCCTCGAGCGCCGCGCCTTGATAGGAGTCACCCGACACCACCGCATCCCCGAGATCGATGTCGCCTTTGGAATCTTGAGGTGATTCTCTTCTCCTCCTCCTTCTCCTTCTTTATTCTGGTGCCTGTTTTTCTACTTAGGAATTCTAGGGTTCTTGCTAGCGTGTGAAGGTTTGGGAAAAGGAATGTGAGATTAGGGTTTCTAGGTTCTGAGATAGACGACCTTGTGTGAATGTTAGGGTTTTTTGCAGCGGTTACTAAGTGAGAAGAGTGAGAGTGGGAGCGAATAATGGGGATTAGGTTTCCTTAGGGTGGCTGTGAGTGAAGGAAGTGAGGGAGGGTGAAGAGCGGTGGAAATTAGGTTTTGCTTCTGGCGGCTAAGTGTGGAGTGAAATGAGAAAGAGAGAGAGATTTAGGTTAAGTTAGGTTTTGTATGATATAGTTGGGCCGGGTCGTGGGCTTCACTAAACGGGTCGAGTAAAGGAAAAGAAAAAAGGAAGAAGGAAGGAAGGATTAAAGCTAGCAGGCTTTTGTGTAGGAAAGTTGGGCCCTGGATGCTTAAGGAATGAAATAAAAAGAAAAAGAAAAAGAAAAAGAAAAGAAGATTAAAAGACGGCAGTAGTAGCAGTATAGTATAAGCCAGTAGGCTTTAGAAAACTACTGTAGAAAAGAGGAGGAAGAAGAATAATAAATAGCAGCAGTATTAATGTAGGTTTTGGGCCAGATCCATAGGCCAGGCCATGGGCTGTTAAGGAAAAAGATTAAACAGGGTTGAAGCTGATGGGCCATAGGCCTAGTCTTGAGGAAAATGAATTGTGTGGACTTATGGGTTGAGATAGACATGTGGGTTTTCATTGAAGTTGGGTTTTAGTTGAAGCTTTTCTTAATTAGTTTGAGTGTGGGTTTGGTAAAGCCTGTATATGGAAAGACTTAGCTCCAGGTTAGGGTTAAATAAGTCTTGGGCTTTTATATGATTATTTAGTAGTATGATTAGATTAGTTGATTAATTATTTTCTTCATTAATTACTTTGTTGATTAGTGTATTGGAATATTAGTTAGGAAATTTCTAGAATGTCCTAGAGATTAGAATCTAATTCTATGTGGTATTATTTTATAGGTGACTTAGAGTTGACTTCACCCTTCAGTAAAGGCAAGTACTCTGTATTATGTTCTCAATATTAAATAAATGCAATTTACTTTATTTCCTAAAATTAGCATGAATCATATTGCGACACAATTTTCGATACGAATCATGACACTTGAATCGCATGATTTTATTTAAGTCTTGAATCTTATTTGTTACGAATTTTCGAATCATGAATCTAAGTAATCAAGTTCTGAATCTTGCTTGATAAAGTAATCAAGTTTCGAATCTTGCTTGATTTTTCGAATCATGGGGAAAGGGAAAATACCGAGTAGACGTATGGTCAAATCAGTCTAGTCCGAAGCATAGCTTGACATACACTGCACGTATGTCTAAGTCCGATCAGTCCGAATCTAAACCTTAGCCGGCCACATGTTGAAACAGTACTTCAAATTACCTAGTTTACTAGTTACGCATCCTTGATTCATTTTCTGACTTTGTAACTAGTTATATTTATTATATTACGATTCTTATAGTTTTTCGTGTTGCAGGTTGCATTTTATTACAGTGTTCATGCATTGTCTGGTTCAGTTTCTATTTATATTTTATGCTTTATTTCTTATTGTGTTGTGTCATGACCCGCACCCTGTGAAGGGGCACGAGAACGTAACAACGCCCAACCTACGCTGCAGTATCGGCGGTAGAACGCTGTCCTAGGTCAATCATCTAATAATATAATAATAAGCAGTAAATGAACTCAATCACAACTAAGGAGGAAGAGAACACAATATGATATAGAACTCAAGGAAATACTGAAAATGGAAAAGTCTAAGATAATATCCCAGCAAATATCCAGAGTACATATCTCAGCTTACAGAAGGAAAGAAAATATACAACTCAACATCTCTGAACAGAAGTAAAGACTAGCTAAACAGACTCAAGACAACATGAAAATAAGATAAGGCCTAACTAAACTAGTCTAGGCAGTGGGGTGAAGTCCTCAGCTAGAGCTATCCGAAGAAGGTATCCTCCCAGGCCTCCTCCTCGTCCTCTGTAATATTTTCAACAGGTCCAGTCAGGACAGGAGCGAGTACAGTATATCTCAACAGTTCATAGCAGGTTAGAAAATATAATCATACAGTAAAGTAAGATATAGATACTGAAGAAATGCAGTATGTAAACAGAGAGAGAAACTGTAATGGAAATATCTACTATAAGTAAAGAGCTAATAGTGACTAGTGAGTCAGAGTAAAATATAAACATGTGAATGGCATAGGAGGTTCATGACTACAGCTAAGAGAGTGATTCATGACTACAGCTACTTGGATAATATTCACATGTCAATTTCTACTCCCCCAACCCCAATCAATACACAAGGATCCGTTCAAGTTATGTTAAGGTTCGTGAAACTTCACATGGCTTATAAAATGAGTGGTACGTAAAGGTGATTCATGGGGGCTCTGTGAACATGAGAGTACATGTGTCACAGGCGATTCGTGAATCAGAGGAAGCATAGAGATACGTGATGATTTGTGAAACGCACAAAACATGCTGTAACCGATGCTCCCGAGGGGGATAACATCTCATGAAAAGATCCATATAGTACCAATCTGTGTGACCAACGTGACAGTATCAATTAAAGTAATTTAAAGCAGGAAAATAATTCTAAGCAGGATATGAAATGATCAGAGAATGTACTCGCCTCGTATCTGAATGTCTGAAGTAAATGTACTGTTTGAGGAGAGGTGTCTGGCTCCTAATCAGAACAGCACAAGTCACAACAAGTCTAAAATGATATAATGAAGTCCTAATATGCATTCTACATGATTCTAAGTCAATCTAGGCCAAAGTCAACTCTTGGTCAACTCTGGTCAACCCTAGAGGTCAAGCTAGGTCAACTATGGTCGAACTATGTCAAACTAGTCTATACTAGTCTATTCTAAGTCTAACAAGACTACACATGTCTAAGCTAGGCCCTAAACTGACACACAAACACACCCATAGGCTAAGGGCCTAGGCCGTAGGCTATATCCTGCCTATAATCAACCCATAACACAATCAACACAACAATATATATGTCTAATATATAATACACCTATTGATAGCTATATAATACAATATAGAATACACCCATAACATATAGCTACCTAATGTATACCACCCATACATTATATATAAAATATATAATGGTACACACATATCAAATAATATATATATATAGGATATATGCATCTATTCATCTCAATACCTATACATGTATATGACACTAGTGCTCATGTGTGTGTGTGTGGTTAGATGGTGTGTGACAAGAACATTGGTGTGTGTCAAGAGAGAACAATGACAGAAATGAAACATGTGTGTATAGAGTGTTAGGCTAGAGGGTGTCAATAGGGAGAAAATCAGTGAGAAACAGACATAGGTACATTGAGCATAAAATCAAATCCCAGTTTGAAAATACATTCTCAGGTTTGATACATAACAGGAATTGAGATGTAAATAAGAGGGAATCACTGTCAATGAAAATAAACATAACATAGGAGAATTCAAAACTGTTAACTTCATAAACTTCCCAGTTTTCGAAAACTGGAACACAACAATCCAGGATGCAATGACAGTAACCAACATAGCAGTCCATAGAAAAAACTCAGATTGATATGTGAATCTATAGTTCAAAAATCAGTTGCACCAAACATTAACATTTCAGATTTTTAATGATCCCAAAAAGAAGGAAACAAACCAACATATATATAAGATCCCCAACTCAGATATCAGTTACTAGTTAACCTACATATCAGTCAATACCAAAGGGGAAACAATTCAATTCAAAGAGAACCATACACAAGCTAAACCAGGTTCAAGAAAACACATTGCAGTCAAGAAAAGAAGCAGTGAACACTCTAATAATATGGTGAAAACCTTCTCAGGTTTGTGAACATTCAAAACCAGGTTTTGTAGAAACATCATTGCTAATAAAAGGAGGGGAAATCAGTTTACAGTGTCATTTAACAAACTCAGGTTAGTTAAACATGGTATCACAGGTTAACATAATGAACCATCTCAGATTTTGTTTATTCAGGAATTATCAGTTCAAAAATAGTTATATTAAACATGGAATTTCAGTTTAATAGCAGTGAACCAAGGATCCCCTCTCATTGCATTCTCAGTTTTTTTGAAGACTGAGAACTAATCTTAGGTTTAACCCATATATCAAGGCAATAATAGTAAAACCAACAAGGAGTTTAACAGTCCAAAAGAAATCTAATTGTACACAGTGAATCATGAAAGAAATCATTTCACAATTTAACAATTTAATCACAACTATTCTCAGGTTAGTTAAATCTCAGGTTTGTATATTCAATCCATTTTATCAAATCCTTCCTACACCACCCAAGCCAAATTTCGAATGCCAAAAGCTTAGCTAACATGATTTGCAACTTGTAGGGATCATTAGCAGTAAACTAGCTTGAACAAAAGGGAAATAAAATGGTTTGAAAACTGGAAAAAAAACCAGTATCAGTAATGTATCAGGAAATCTCATTTCGAATCCAAATACCATCTAAAACCTAAACAATCATGCCACTTAGTATAAAAGAGATCTAAACAAGATATTTAAGGTCTATTTAATCTTTTAAACATAATTAAAAACATTTAGAAATTGATTTAATCAACAGAACACACACTGCACACGCACGCACACTGTGGCTGCCCCGTGCACACTGAAAATCGTGTCCGACACGACACGAGGACTCGTGAAACTTGGCGAGCCTCGTGTCAGTCATGAAATCTATCACCATACCAATTTTCTAGTGTCGACGTCGCGTGTCCAGCGCGCAGTAGCCCCCGAGTAGTAGGAGAGCTACAGTACCGCGCGCGCACACCCGCACACGCGTGTCCCGTGTTCCCTACGACACGACGCGACACGAACAACAGCACACGACACATGGGAACCCTAGACGACACCTAGATCTAGTTTCCTGATCAAAGAGATTTCAAAATCTCGACTGAACAGTCCTTTGGGACATTTCGTCGAGCACCTATCACAATGCTCTGAAACGTGTCCGATACGGACACGAAATGAGACCAAAACTTAGGGTTAGTCTTCCCTACAGTTGGGTGAGGGCTAGGGGACCCTAAAAATGATTTTTACAGGAATTTAGGAGCAATGGATAGGGTTTTACCTATGGGTGTTCAATCTCCCAAAAACTCCAAAGAGAAGAATCTCTCAAACCACCAAAGCTCTTCCAAATTGTTCCTTTCCTGTCAAAATTTATTTCCAACAGTAAGAGCACGAGATTTAGAGCCTATAGGAATTTGTTTGAAGGAAAAAGGACTTAATTTGGATTTAATATGAATTTATGAAGATGGAACATTACCTCTTTCTAAAACTTGATGAACCCTAAGAGAGAGGCTAGCCCTAATCCCTAGGAGAGTATTTATAGAAGGGGGGCTGTCATGTGGCTGGCCATAGGGCCCTAGGGCTAGGTTTTGGCTAGTTGGTTGAGTCCTATTTGGTTTAAGTCATGATTATGACTTGTGACTTCACAAGCCATTCTTAGACCAACTAATTCCTAATTCAAGTTCTAATGAATCACTAACCACTAACTTGAGTCACACTAGGTTAGACTAGGGTCCACTTGACCTAACCAAACCCAACTAACTATGGTTAGTTCCTAGGTTGGTCTACATGAGTCAAAACTAGTCAAAAATCAAACTAGTCCAAATATATCCAAAATAAATCCTAAAAATTCCCATAAATTCAAATAAAATATAATACATCCAAATAACCCTAAAAATGTCAAAAATACCCTAATCACATGGCTAGGCTCTAGGGTAGGCAGTATCTACTAATCACTAGCACAACACCAAAATCACAAGTCATAAATTTAAATAGTTTAAAATTAATTAAAAATCACTAAAAATTCTAATATGAAATAAATATCATTAATTAATAATTATAATTACGAAATTTCAAAATTACCCTCATTTTAGAAACTGGGTGTTACAATCCTACCCACCTTAAATTTCGTCCTCGAAATTAAGATGGTAGCAGGCCTTCTAGGTTAAACCCCCAGCAATCATAGTCTCAGAATCTACCTTAAATATACAGTTGAAAAGTGTAACCTATGGGGTCATGGCATGCAATATCAGTCCGTGGTCTCTTCTAGTTATACCAACCATGCTACAGTACTAGGCAATCACAAGATATCAAAACATACAAGCAAGGGATGCATCAAAATTCTCAAAAAGGAATACTAAGGTTAGGTCAAACTCACCTCCAGCTAGGTCTGAGAACCAGAACTCCCTCCTGGAAGTAGGGCCCTGGTTGGGGCAGGTATAGCAGGGCAGTGCTGCATCCAGTGTGCAGCTGAACCATAGATTAGGCATAATCCTAGTCTCTTTCTACAGTTGTTCCGCTTGTGTCCAGACTTCTTGCAGTAGGCACATATAGGCTCCGGCTCAGCTGGCCTCTGCTGGACAGGAGACTGGGCTGGGTATGATGATATAGGCTGGATAAATGGGTACTCCTCAGACTCTGGGTAGGACTGGGTACTGCTCCTCGCCCTCTTGGAGCTAGGCTCTCTTCCTAGAAGCACAGAGTCCCGCAGACGTAGCAACCTCTGGATTTGCTCCCTCATGGCCTCCTCATGAGCTCTCTGTGACTCTATCATCCTTTCTTGGAAAAATGCAAACACCTGGGCTGCATCAAGTAGCAAACCTCCGGGTGGTACAGTAGGGAGTACAGAGGGTAGGGAAGGGCTCTCGGTCTCAGGCAAATCCGCAGCTCTCTCCTGAACGACAGGAGATGAAGGAAGACTCTCTGGCGAGGCTACCACCATCTCCTCAATGGCAGGAGGTACCACCACCCCATGATCAGATAGAGGGATAACTACCTCCTGAATAGTAAGAGGTGGAGGTACACTCTCAGTAGCTGCAGCTGCTCTCAGGCGACGGGCTCGGGTCATGGGTGCCATACTGAAAGAAAGAGAAAGGAAATAAAATATAAATCAATCATCAAGGCTGAAAACTAGTAAATATAAACAAAGGAGAACTAGCTACAAAATTACTATTTAAAGCTAGGCTATGCTATCATCCTAAGACAAGGGCCTAATCACAAGTCATCAAACTATCACACTAAGAAAGAACTACATATGCATAGACTCTATAAAGCTAAGAAGATCTCTACTCCTAAATTATTTAATGATGGAAACAATTTATAATAACTGGAATGAAGATAGAGATGATATATTTAAGAACCTTTCCAAGATACAATCTGATAATCATATGCGTCTGTCCAAAAATCATGATACTCAGAGTCCTCGCCACGCTAGTAAGCAAGGCTGCGATAAATGGTAGAGTACATAACAGGGGCATGCACCTCTATAATCATGTCGTCTGGAATTCTCGCTATGTCGACTAGTATAGCTGCGAGGAATTCCAAATCTCATAACCAAGATACGTACATCCGAAGTCAGGTCTCTATGTTTCCGCCACGCCAGCTAATATAGCTGCGATAAACTCTAGGTTCCATAACCAAGTAGACGTTTTACCATCCCTGTATTTCCGTCGTCATATGTTATCAGAAAAATATCTTAACTCGGGCCATAAAAATTTATCTCGATAGGAAAATCAAATCAACAACGATCCAACAAAATCAAATTCGATAATCAAGGAGTGAGAGCAACAAAGCAAGGAAAATGATTCAAATTGAAGTTTAATAAGATTCTCAAGGGTCGTCCCAGGAATCTTTCAAGGAATCCTAACAGTGATTGAGTACCTTCAAAATATGTATCCTAATCCTACTGCAGGCTGTAGTAATACTCTAGTTCGAATACCACTACATAAACTAGACCTGCATGGGCCACCACTAAAAACGTGTCACGACCCGCACCCTGTGAAGGGGCACGAGAACGTAACAACGCCCAGCCTACGCCGCAGTGTCTGCGGTAGAACGTTGTCCTAGGTCAATCATCTAATAATATAATAATAAGCAGTAAATGAACTCAATCACAACTAAGGAGGAAGAGAACACAATATGATATAGAACTCAAGGAAATACTGAAAATGGAAAAGTCTAAGATAATATCCCAGCAAATATCCAGAGTACATATCTCAGCTTACAGAAGAAAAGAAAATATACAACTCAACATCTCTGAACAGAAGTAAAGACTAGCTAAACAGACTCAAGACAACATAAAAATAAGATAAGGCCTAACTAAACTAGTCTAGGCAGTGGGGTGAAGTCCTCAGCTAGAGCTATCCGAAGAAGGTATCCTCCCAGGCCTCCTCCTCGTCCTCTGTAATATTTTCAACAGGTCCAGTCAGGACAGGAGCGAGTACAGTACATCTCAACAGTTCATAGCAGGTTAGAAAATATAATCATGCAGTAAAGTAAGATATAGATACTGAAGAAATGCAGTATGTAAACAGAGAGAGAAACTGTAATAGAAATATCTACTATAAGTAAAGAGCTAATAGTGACTAGTGAGTCAGAGTAAAATATAAACATGTGAATGGCATAGGAGGTTCATGACTACAGCTAAGAGAGTGATTCATGACTACAGCTACTTGGATAATATTCACATGTCTATTTCTACTCCTCCAACCCCAATCAATACACAAGGATCCGTTCAAGTTATGTTAAGGTTCGTAAAACTTCACATGGCTCATAAAATGAGTGGTACGTGAAGGTGATTCATGGAGGCTCTGTGAACATGAGAGTACATGTGTCACAGGCGGTTCGTGAATCAGAAGAAGCATAGAAATACGTGATGATTTGTGAAACGCACAAAACATGCTGTAACCGATGCTCCCGAGGGGGATAACATCTCATGAAAAGATCCATATAGTACCAATCCGTGTGACCAACGTGACAGTATCAATTAAAGTAATTTAAAGCAGGAAAATAATTCTAAGCAGGATATGAAATGATCAGAGAATGTACTCGTCTCGTATCTGAATGTCTGAAGTAAATGTACTGTCCGAGGAGAGGTGTCTGGCTCCTAATCAGAACAGCACAAGTCACAACAAGTCTAAAATGATATAATAAAGTCCTAACATGCATTCTACATGATTCTAAGTCAATCTAGGCCAAAGTCAACTCTTGGTCAACTCTGGTCAACCCTAGAGGTCAAGCTAGGTCAACTATGGTCGAACTATGTTAAACTAGTCTATACTAGTCTATTCTAAGTCTAACAAGACTACACATGTCTAAGCTAGGCCCTAAACTGACACACAGACACACCCATAGGCTAAGGGCCTAGGCCATAGGCTATATCCTGCCTATAATCAACCCATAACACAATCAACACAACAATATATATGTCTAATATATAATACACCTATTGATAGCTATATAATACAATATAGAATACACCCATAACATATAGCTACCTATATGTATACCACCCATACATTATATATAAAATATATAATGGTACACACATATCAAATAATCTATATATATATATAGGATATATATGCATCTATTCATCTCAATACCTATACATGTATATGACACTAGTGCTCATGTGTGTGTGTGTGGTTAGATGGTGTGTGACAAGAACATTGGTGTGTGTCAAGAGAGAACAATGACAGAAATGAAACATGTGTGTATAGAGTGTTAGGCTAGAGGGTGTCAATAGGGAGAAAATCAGTGAGAAACAGACATAGGTACATTGAGCATAAAATCAAATCCCAGTTTGAAAATACATTCTCAAGTTTGATACATAACAGGAATTGAGATGTAAATAAGAGGGAATCACTGTCAATAAAAATAAACATAACATAGGAGAATTCAAAACTGTTAACTTCATAAACTTCCCAGTTTTCAAAAACTGGAACACAACAATACAGGATGCAATGACAGTAACCAACATAGCAGTCCACAGGAAAAACTCAGATTGATATGTGAATCTATAGTTCAAAAATCAGTTGCACCAAACATTAACATTTCAGATTTTTAATGATCCCAAAAAGAAGGAAACAAACCAACATATATATAAGATCCCCAACTCAGATATCAGTTACTAGTTAACCTACATATCAGTCAATACCAAAGGGGAAACAATTCAATTCAAAGAGAACCATACACAAGCTAAACCAGGTTCAAGAAAACACATTGCAGTCAAGAAAAGAAGCAGTGAACACTCTAATAATATGGTGAAAACCTTCTCAGGTTTGTGAACATTCAAAACCAGGTTTTGTAGAAACATCATTGCTAATAAAAGGAGGGGAAATCAGTTTACAGTGTCATTTAACAAACTCAGGTTAGTTAAACATGGTATCACAGGTTAACATAATGAACCATCTCAGATTTTGTTTATTCAGGAATTATCAGTTCAAAAATAGTTATATTAAACATGGAATTTCAGTTTAATAGCAGTGAACCAAGGATCCCCTCTTATTGCATTCTCAGTTTTTTTTGAAGACTGAGAACTAATCTTAGGTTTAACCCATATATCAAGGCAATAATAGTAAAACCAACAAGGAGTTTAACAGTCCAAAAGAAATCTAATTGTACACAGTGAATCATGAAAGAAATTATTTCACAATTTAATCACAACTATTCTCAGGTTAGTTAAATCTCAGGTTTGTATATTCAATCCATTTCATCAAAATCCTTCCTACACCACCCAAGCCAAATTTCGAATGCCAAAAGCTTAGCTAACATGATTTGCAACTTGTAGGGATCATTAGCAGTAAACTAGCTTGAACAAAAGGGAAATAAAATGGTTTAAAAACTGGAAAAAACCCAGTATCAGTAATGTATCAGAAAATCTCATTTCGAATCCAAATACCATCTAAAACCCAAACAATCATTCCACTTAGTGTAAAAGAGATCTAAACAAGATATTTAAGGTCTATTTAATCTTTTAAACATAATTAATAACATTTAGAAATTGATTTAATCAACAGAACACACACTGCACACGCACGCACACTGTGGCTGCCCCGTGCACACTGAAAATTGTGTCCGACACGACACGAGGACTCGTGAAACTTGGCAAGCCTCGTGTCAGTCATGAAACCTATCACCATACCAATTTTCTAGTGTCGGCGTCGTGTGTCCAGCGCGCAGTAGCCCCCGAGTAGCAGGGGAGCTACAGTGCCGCGCGCGCACACCCGCACACGCGTGTCCCATGTTCCCCATGACACGATGCGACACGAACAACAGCACACGACACATGGGAACCCTAGATGACACCTAGATCTAGTTTCCTGATCAAAGAGATTTCGAAACCTCGACTGAACAGTCCTTTGGGATATTTTATCGAGCACCTATCACAATGCTCTGAAACGTGTCCGATACGGACACGAAACGAGACCAAAACTTAGGGTTAGTCTTCCCTACAGTTGGGTGAGGGCTAGGAGACCCTAAAAATGATTTTTACAGGAATTTAGGAGCAATGGATAGGGTTTTACCTATGGGTGTTCAATCTTCCAAAAACTCCAAAGAGAAGAATCTCTCAAACCACCAAAGCTCTTCCAAATTGTTCCTTTCCTGTCAAAATTTATTTCCAACAGTAAGAGCACGAGATTTAGAGCCTATAGGAATTTGTTTGAAGGAAAAAGGACTTAATTTGGATTTAATATGAATTTATGAAGATGGAACATTACCTCTTTCTAAAACTTGATGAACCCTAAGAGAGAGGCTAGCCCTAATTCCTAGGAGAGTATTTATAGAAGGGGGGCTGTCATGTGGCTGGCCATAGGGCCCTAGGGCTAGGTTTTGGCTAGTTGGTTGAGTCCTATTTGGTTTAAGTCATGATTATGACTTGTGACTTCACAAGCCATTCTTAGACCAACTAATTCCTAATTCAAGTTCTAATGAATCACTAACCACTAACTTGAGTCACACTAGATTAGACTAGGGTCCACTTGACCTAACCAAACCCAACTAACTATGGTTAGTTCCTAGGTTGGTCTACATGAGTCAAAACTAGTCAAAAATCAAACTAGTCCAAATATATCCAAAATAAATCCTAAAAATTCCCATAAATTCTAATAAATTATAATACATCCAAATAACCCTAAAAATGTCAAAAATACCCTAATCACATGGCTAGGCTCTAGGGTAGGCAGTATCTACTAATCACTAGCACAACACCAAAATCACAAGTCATAAATTTAAATAGTTTAAAATTAATTAAAAATCACTAAAAATTCTAATATGAAATAAATATCATTAATTAATAATTATAATTACAAAATTTCAAAATTACCCTCATTTTAGAAACTGGGTATTACATGTTGTATGATGAGGGGATGTACTTTACTCATTTTCTGACTGGATGGTTGCCTACCAGGTGTTAACAGATTAGCTTGGAGGATTGCTTTGGAAGACTTAGAAGTAGTGTAGAATCATTTATGTATATTCATTGTATATTATTTCGAGGATTTGGCCGAATTTGTCTTCGGGATGAGATGGATATGTATCATGTACCAAAAGAGATATAGTGGACTGTGGTCATGTGTGTGTTTGATTGTTTTCCGTTTATTAGTTATGTGATTGAGCATAGATCAATATCATTATCTCTTTAGGATTCTTGAGGACTCGACACTGACTACGCTGCCAATGACAGTGTAGGCTGAACGCGCTCACAATCCATACCCGATCATGCGGACGCGGGGAGTGATACCGACCTAGGCCAGCAAATGGCCGGCTAGCCACCTAGAAGGCCGACCAAGCCAACAATACTTGACCGCCAGTTGCTGCTACTAGCAGCAGCTTGTAGTTGTTGTTGCAACCTCCATACTATTTTCCTAACCTTCATGAGGTTGTGGAAACCATCCTCGGCTCTAGAATCATGCCCCCGGTGGTGGTTTGAGCCACATTACCATTGGTATAGCTCCTAACTCACTTGAACCCATTCTAGTTTCAATGGTCACACACACACACACACACACACACATATGATTTCTAATGGCTCACACAATTGCAAGATTCGTGTTTAATCTGTCCTAAATGCCATGTTTAAGTGTGGGAATATGTTGTACATGATTATATGTGGGAGAAAATTAGGCTGGTGCATGCACAAGTCACTCTTTGGGAGCACACACACTAGTGCCTTGACTAATTTCACCTAGTAACTAGTTTAACCTAGAGGGTGTGTTCATGGTTGAATGAGCACACATGGGTTATTCTATGTTGATAGTGAGCCTCAATAGGTCATGATGGACACCCATAGGATGATATGGGTGTGTGTGTATTGATAGGATACATGTGTTAGCACTAGTGCCTAGGTTTAACTTCAACTACATACATAACCATAGGTGAACACCACGGTTAGAAAGTAAGCCATGTCATGCCTAAGTTTACATGTTAGGCTCCATGAGATTATGTGCTAGGTTGTGATTGACCATGTGGCTAGGGCATGAGTGTGCATGACTAGGACACAGGTATAGTAATGCATAGAGATAACACGATGATCATAGTTTTGCACGACAAGTATCTAGTGTTAGTGGACTTGGTAGTAATAATAACCACACTTGTAGGACCACATGAGTAGGTTGACACTTGTCCCATGCACCTAGAGGTAACAATAACCACATTTGTAGTCACACTTGTATAGGGAACCCTATTGGGAGAAACCGTAGTGCCTATGAGTTAATAGGATGACCTAGAAATTCCATGACCCTAGTTGTGACCATGCGTAGTAGTGTTCTAGCATGTGTTTAGCATGTTGTAGCGTAGTGGCTAATGCGTTATTGTTTTGTAGGCATACATGACGGCCCGATCATGGTTGCGGAGCCATGATCATCACTTGCTTATATTAGAGTTCTAGGTAAGTATACCTTATTTTTTTTATATCAGTATCCATGCTTTTCATATGTAGTAGATGTTAGTTGCATTATTAGTTTACTTTATACTGTTCTTAATATCATGGTAGTTGACACTTATTTGACACGTCTCTGGTTATGTATATATCTGCTAGTTATGGCTCCTAGTTTGTGGTTATTGTTAGTTGATATGTAGTAGATAGATGGGAACTGTTTCATAGAATGTGAGATACGGAGAATGGATACGTAAACTTGGACTACTCTTTCACGTTTCTCTTCTGAATTTTAGAGAGACTAGGTTGATGCATTAGCCTAAGAGGCCCACCAGGGGCTATGGCTGGTGCATGTAGGGCTAGGGTTGATGTATTAGCCTAAGAGGCACACGAGAGGCTATGGTGTAACCCCTCTTTTCTCTAATAAATAAAATCTAGTATTTTTTCTAATATTTTAGAATTTCTCTAATAATTTTTAGAATTATTTATTTAGAATTTAGTTAGTAATTTTGGTAAATATAATAATTTCTAGAAAGGGTGGCATATTTGTAAATATTATTAAAAATGGGGTTACATTGGTAATTAGTCAATGGTGGAATGCTTAACCGCATGGATTAGATGGAAATGTTTTAGAATCCCTTTATTAAGTAGGGATTAGTGTTAATTAATCCTAGGAAATATTTCTTGGAATCTAGTATATTCTATGGAATATTCTCTAAAAAATTCCATAGAAAATTCTAGCCCATGTGCCTAAGATTCTAGGATCTTTCTAATGACATCTATAAATAGATTGATTATTTTATGGATTATCACTAATCATCATTTTCTAAGTGGTTGTGGTGGTCCATGCAGGTCAAAAAAATATTGCTTCGATTACGTTACTGTACCGAGCAAGCTTGCATATAGGATTAGATTTTAGAATCTCATCCACATGCTTGATCGCCTTTCTTGATTTCATTTAATTTTGAACTCTCGTTTGACTGCTTGACTTGCATCTTGCTTGATCATGTCCTAAGATTACGAGTAGATTAAAAATAAGCACCAAAATTTTCTCCCTGTGCCAGACACAACTCGACACAGCCCTCAAAATCAAAACCCTAACTCTAACCCTTGTAGGAACGTTGAGCACCTATGGGGGGTGAATAGAGTGTGCGTGTGCAGCGAAAAGATAATCACCAAATTAAAAATATGTAAAGTGTCACAGGTGATAAGTGTTAGGCAGACGATAACAAACTATTTAACAATTTAAATGAGTAATGTAAAGAGCATCAAAAAGGCAAACTCATGACACAACGATGTATACTGGTATCCCTCTGAGATGACTAGTCCAATCTCGAGTACTCTTGCTCGATGTTAATCCATTATGGCACAAGCTTTGAATCCAAAGCGCTTACAGCTCCTTACAACCACGAGTTTTTATCCGAAGGACTCGCAACATCAAATAAGGTAAACTTTGAAAAATAGGATGTTTTCGGGAAGCCTTCTTTACAAACTCGAACTAAACTCTAAATCGAACCAGAAAGGCACTTGGCTTGGCTAGGAGTTGTTAAAGGCTAGATATGAAAGTGTAGAGCTCTTGGATGCTTCTGAATAGATAGAGAAAAGAAAAATGAATGAGTGTTTTGGAATGAGAACTTCTCATCTATTTATAGTATTTTTGTGGGCAGAACTCGACATGAGTTCGAGTCCATATTTTTCGTATTTCAAAAATTGGTTACAGATTTTCAGCAAGACCACAAACGAGCAGGAACTGACATGGCCGAACTCGGGCAGAGTTCGGGACAAACTTGTGCCGAACTCTTAGGTAGAGTTCTCTGACCAGTTATTTGTATTTCCATGAAGATTTGCTATCTAGTATTGGGCTTTTTGTTTATTGGATATTGGGTATAGGCTAGTATGGAATGTGGGGTTGATAGGTATGCTATTTTGGAAAGTGGAGTTTAATAGAATAGCAGTTGCCAATCCGATCAACCTCATACTTTTCCTAGACTCAATAAAATAAAAAAATACAGAAGAAAATATAAAAAAAATGTCTTGATCAGCATATGAAGTCTTTGTATGAGACGACGAGTGGTAGCAGTCTGAAAGTAGACGTTCTGTTTGTGTACCTGTAGCTGCGTATTAGTTGTGTATCGACCAAAGTTTATGTTCACTACTAAAATATTGGTATTTAGCGACAGAACAATCCATCACAAAATACGTATATCTCCTCCTGTCTTGGCGACCTCCTCGCACAGTAACAATTAAACATCAATTTATAATTAAATATTAAACTTAAACAATTGAAGAAATAACAAATAAGAATACTCACCAGCCGTCGATAATACTCTGTAATTAGGATGGATCCACCCGTGTGGTGACCACCCTTAGCACGGGCAGCCTTTGTCTTCTCACACTTGGCCTTATAGGCCGGAGTGTCCATCTTCTTCTTCATCTCCTCCCAGAATTCCTCCTTCAACCACTCCTTGCGAAGAGTGCTATTTAGTGTAGCCAACGCCTTCTGGTCGTTGACCATATCCCTCAACCTCTTGCTGACGACGGACTTATAGCACTTCTGGATCGCCTGATCTCTATGTGCCGGCCACCAGTACGACTTTTATAAATAATGACAAATAAAAACAAATGAGCAAATATTTAAGAAATGTTGTAAACAAAGACGATATTATTTAGACATACCTCAAGCATCTCGAGCCAAATGAATCGTCTATCAACTGGGATGTCCCCGAAGTTCAGATAGGGACCATGGAATTATCGACGCATCAACTCCCCCAAATCTCTACCAGCCTGGACCGGAAAGAACCTGGAATAAACAAAACAATATACGATTAGATAATAAATAGAGTATGAATAAATGTGTCTACTAACACTAGTATACTTACATCGTTCCATCGGCCCACAGCTCGGTACGAGTGATATTGGCTGGCCGCTCTGGCAGGGTAGGAGGTGTAGGAACGAAATCGTAAAGCAGAATACTCTAAGGGGGGTGAATAGAGTAGGCAGCGGAATATTGCTAATTAAAAATCTCGTTAGCAGTTAGATCACAGATATAAAAAATAATCACAAAGTAAATGACAGTAATGAAAAAGTGATCAGAAGGCAAACGCAAACATCGAGATTTATACTGGTTTCCCTCTTGTGAGGACTAGTCCAGTCGGAAGAACTCTAGCTTCCAGTTGAATCCACTATTGGAAAATCCTGTAAGTTTTCATACGAAGTCCTTGCAACTTCTACAGACGCGAGCTTTGATACGAAGAACTCGACCAACTTCAATTGTGAAGAGTTGTATCTTCTATCAAGCCTCTGATTACAATCGCTCTTGAAACTTCTAGACCGCACCGCACTGGCAAATCGACTAGAGGATTGTAACTGGCTTGGGATTTGAAAATGTAAGCTTTGAAAAAAAAAATTGGAGAAAATGTAAGCTTTAGAAGAGAAGAGATTGAAAGTGAATTGGTGATTTGAAATGATCGAAATACTTCTCTATTTATAGTTTTTCCAAAGACAGAACTCTGACAGAATTCGGGCAGAATTCGGACAAAACTCTTTGTAACAAACCGCAACTGAAGGGTGACCAAGTTCAAAATCAAACGTACACTAACGTTCATCTTGGCCGAACTCTGGCTGAACTCTGGCCGAGTTCTGCTAGGGTTCTGCCAATTCATTTTTTGAGAAAAATCAATTTGGCTTTTTGAAAAAGTCCTTCAGAAGCTTTTTGTAAAAAGGATATTTTTCAAAACATAGGTTATTTTTTAAAGGATAGGGTGATTTTGAAAAACGATTCCGGACAGCCTATTTGCTAGTACGAATTGGTGTACAATGTATTCCTAGACTCAATAAAATGAAAATTACATTGCTTTGACGGAAATACATTCTGAATGGCAAACGACTTCAGTCTTGAACATAGTAGATATCCATTATTGAGCAGTGCCTAAAACGTTGTAGGTGAACATCTGAATTGACTTGCATTTATATCGAGACAGAGTTTGATCAATTATTAAAATCAGGTTTGATCATGACTAATGGGCCAACAATCTTTCCCATTTTGATAATTGATAAACCTTGCCGATATAACATCTAAGTATGGATCAATTCAAAAAAAATTGTTCTTAATCTGCATTCATGAAGATGTTAGATCCTATTTCTCCCCCGTTGTCACTTAGCAAAATAATTGCAAAAGAGAAAGCTCCCCCGCAATAAATGCATAAGTAACAAACAGTGAAGAAACACAAGAAATATATATAAAACATTCATCACATGCATGGTATAGACAATTAAGAAGATATTAACAACACAGGCATGGTATTTGTCACAGGTAGTTTATATGGAAGCAAGAAAAGTAATGCAATAGTAAAGCTGAAACAAATAAAATGCTGAATAATAAACTAAGTGAAACGTATGCCAAACTGAGGCATAAAAAAAACCATGTCTACGATGAGTCACAAATAATAACTAAAAATAAGAGTACTGATAAAATCTTGAAATGTCGGAGCATTTCCAAGTAAACATAAGACAAAATATCAGTCTCAATAAGAATAACTTCTCAAAAATCATCATCCTCATCATCAGAATGTAGAGTGTAAAATTCACCCACATAGTCTCGAGGTAGAGAGCTAGCTGAGTGACCCGTCTGTGCAAATCTCAGATCGGCGAAGGAGTTGGCAATAGCCTGGAACCGACACTACTAAAATAACCCATTTTAGCGACGTCAGGAGACGTCGCTAAATAAGGAAAATACGTCGCTAAAACCAATTTACGACGTATTTAGCGACAAAAACCAGACGTCGCTTATAGGCAAGTCGCAGATGACACTTTAGTCGCTGAACGTCGCTATTTGCGATGCGGAGTTCATTGTCGCTAGACGTCGCAAAATTAGCGACAGATAGCGACGTGTTACTACGTCGCCAAAATTGCGACGTAAAGCGACCACTTGCGACGCTGTAAACTTTATATATGATGACATGGCATGGCAGCCACGTGGGCAACTTGCGACGGCTACCGACAGATTTAGCGACGTATATTAGTGACGTCTAGCGACGTTACGTCGCTATTTAGCGACGTATAGTGACGTCTACATTCCGTCATAGTACGTCGCAGAACGTCGCTATACGTCGCAGATATTATAAAAAAAATTTAAAAAATAATTGATATTTTTGTTATGCTGTGTGTCTGTGTTTACAGTATGTGTGAAGTGCAGTGTTCGAACCATCGACAGTTTCGCTTACTGTTCTATGTTTTATCTTGGATAGAAAGAGCAAACTGCACTTCTCAGAGCTTCCTCTTCACGTCCTTCACCTTCTCGGGAACCTTTACGACGTCCCGAGAAAGTGAAGGACGTGAAAATAAACCTCTCAGAAGTGCACCCTGAACTGTTGCTATTTCTATCCAAGATAACACATACAACAGTAATCGAAACTGTCGATGGTTCCGAACACTGTATTTCACATTCACTGTAAACACAGACACACATCATAACAAAAATACACAATATATTTTTTTAAAATTTCGACAGCACCTCCTTTGTATATCAGATCATCGCTTATAACCCAGCGTAGGTATATTTGTCATCCCCGTCGCAGATATCACAAAGTAAATATCACAATAAAAATAGGAAGCAGTGCAAAGTAAATATCACAGACACACATCCTCACAAACATCTAATAGAGTCAAATAAAAATGGAATATGATAAAAAGTCTCCCACCAAGTGTATAAACAACAGTGTATGAATAAACAATTTGCCCATAGGGCCAATACATATAAGTCATAAAAAAACTAATAAAATCACTGCGGACCCCTACCGCGCAACTGGGATAGAATGTAGTCATACTGCTCCTGGGTGAGCTGTACCGTAGGGGCAGTAGGAGGCAGTGCAATGTCTGGAGTCGGCACCGGAGGCAGTACAGTGTCTGGAGTCGGCACTGTCGATGGACCGGGAGGACATATCGGCTCCAGCTCTCGCAGTCGCTCACCATGCGCAGCAAGGGTACTCACCACCCTCTCAGTATACTGAGCGAGTGAGGCAGACATGCTCCTCTGTGATCCCTCCAGCTCGACCTGTCTACGCTCTGTGCGCTACGTAGACTCGGTGAGCGTCTGCAAGCTGGCAGCTGTAGCCTGATGCAGACTCATCAGCTCATGTATACTGCTCTCGACCGCATCAAATCGTCCGGTGACGATCGGAGGGTCGGATCGTCGCTCGACCGCATCAGAAATCTGCTGCTGCAACTCGCGATACAGCTGCTCGATCTGACGACGAACATCCTCAGCTCGTGACGACGCCTGCGTAGCCGGAGACTGCGTACTGACAGAGGGGGCCCGGGATGACTCCGAAGCCAAATACGCGCCGTAGGATCCCGTACCGTAGTACATACCCTTCTGAAGACCGCCAACGGCGGTCATCCAGAGCTCGTCCGACAATGGATCTGTAGGCGGCTGGGAGGAAGTACCAACCCCTCCCTCTGCTTGCGCACTAGCAGCAGCAGCAGCAGCCGCCTCCTTCTGTAGCCGAAAAAACTCGGCCTAGAACATGTTTGCTAACGTGTAAGTGTTTGCTAAAGTCTATATTGATATCTATTTTCCTGTTTTCTAAATTATAGTAAATTAATATAAAGAATAGAACGTACATATGCCTGCGTCGTCCTCTCGTCAATGAACTCCCCAGCCCTCCGATGGGTGACCAGGAAGACGGTCACCATGTTCGGGTCCTCACCCTTTTTTACCTGTTAAAATATATTATCTATTATTAGTATTAAACATTCTATCGAACTATATATAAATTAATGTCCGTCATAGGAAATGTACCAGACGACAAAAATGCTCCGTCATCGGAATGGAGCCACCACACCACTTGCCGGCGCTCGACCGCGCCACCTTGGCCTTCTCAGACCGCTCCTGGTAACTGCGCTCGCTGAATCTAGCCTTCATCGCAGTCCACTACTCTGGCGTAATCCAACCCTGGATCGGCCCTCCGGAGGGATCACGACGCTTCTGGTCGTCGATCGCATCACGGATGAGCTTGGCTGTGACGGCAGAAAATTGGCCCTCGATCCTCGCCGCCCGGTGTGGTGGATAGAAATAGGTCCTCTACAAGAAGTAAAATACAAAAGTTGTATAATATACATAAATGATTATTAAAATTTAAAAATAAACAAATTTTTTACCTTGAAGTGGGCGAACCAAAAGGCCTTCCTATCTGCGGGAGCATCTGAGTAGTTAATCCAAGCCCTACCATAGTTCTGTCTTAGAAATGTCTCCAGCTGTCTCTGTACTGCAGAAGGCCGATATCTATACAATAATAATTTTTCATGAATATATATGTACATATAATCATTTGAGAAATATATATTAATTAATTAACTTACTTCATAGGCCCGTCCGTCCAAATCTCCATACGCGTCTCGTCCGAGGGAGCGCATGGAGGGTCGCTCTCACCTACTGCCTGGACAGGATCAGTCTGATCGCCGTCCTCCATATGCTCGGCGTCGGCTCCCCCCATAGAGCCGTCGACAGGAGGAATGCTGGACGGGGGATCAGGGATGCTGGACGCGGGATCAGAAAGGCTGGACGACGAGGGAGGAGTCGGCAACCTGCTGGACGCGGGATCAGGAAGGCTGGACGACGAGGGAGGAGTCGACAACCTGCTGGAACTGCCATGTCCCGATAATGGACCGGGAACAGAACGGTACAATGGCGTACTCGGAGATGAGGATGAGGGTACGGAACTGCCCTCTCCATCCCCACGCCGAGGCTGACGGGACTGGCTAATCTAAAATCCTCCGTGTCGTCCAGATGGTCTAGTCATACCTGATAATAACATATGACAATAAAACAAAAATACATATTTATATGATAGACATCACAGATTTTTGAAAAATATCATGGTCACAGATAAAAGTGTCACTAAAGTGTCACTAAAGTGTCACAGATTTATTATTACAAAAATACATATTTATATGATAGACATCACAGATTTTAATCCTCTTCTGAAAATTCATCTAGTTCGTTTAGCTCTTCTTCTTCTTCTTCTTCTTCTTCTTCTTCTTCTTCTTCTTCTTCTTCCTCCTCTACATCTTCACTTTCATCTGCATCTTCCTCTTCAGATAATTCTACTTCTTCTACACAATTAGATGTGTAGTGAGGAACTTCCGTCGTGTCCACTTCTATAATATTTGTTACAAGAGGTAGTTCATCCTGTTGATAAGCTATATCGTCAACCTCAAAGGTATTTCTAGCTTTGGTCTTGCATACTGCCCACCAGTCCGACCTTGTTGTTCCCCGTTTAGGATAACTTGTGAAGTACACGAGCTGAGCCTGACTTGATAGGACAAATGGTTCATAGGCTTGATATCGATGCCGATAGTTTATATCAACAAGACCGTGCTTGTCTACTTTCCAACCTTGACCTTCAATCGGATCGAACCAATCACACCTGAATAACACAATCTTAGGAGGCTCTATTCCATAACTATATGTCAGCTCCACGATCTCCCGTAGCACGCCATAGAAATCGTTGCCCGCATCAACATCTTTGTAGTTCGAAAATCTGATACACAAATAGCTATTTTTGGTGGAGTCGAGATCCACAAAGTTATCTCTGATCGGGCAAGTTGTTGACTTGAACCTAAACCTATTAACACAGTAGCTGGGCCATATTTTTGCAGCATAAATTGGTCCCTTGGCTAACGTTCTAATAGACTCATTCTCAAGTCTTGCGTATGGACGATCGACCTAAATACCACGAAAGAAGCAATTAAGCTCATTCTCAATCAAGTGCATATACAGAAAGGTAATTACAGAGTTCTCAAGTCTTACATATGCACTCAACCATGATGGAAAATAATGCCTCATTTCTTGTTCTAGTTCTTCTTCTGTTATGTGTGGCCTACCTGACCTCACATCATCATTAAATAGGCTGAAAACAACATCGTGCAATTAATGTAATAGTATCATTCTCAACACTATTAAAATAATGTAGACGTATTATTTACTTACCCCTTCAGTTTCTTTACTTCCTCCTCGTCGCAGTTGAGTAATACATACACCTGAGCAGCCCTTAGCTCATCATCGTTCAGATATCTCTTCTTCATCTTACCCGATGGCTTTTCTGGAGCATTGAATACCTTCAGTATTGTATCATTACTTTTATGATCTCTCTCGTCGTTTCTGGAAGCTCTCGTTCTATTAGTTGCAACATGAGGCTTGAAATACATCGAACAAAAGTTTGTAATCTCCTCGAGAACATAGGCTTCACAAATAGAACCCTCGACCCGTGCCTTATTTTTCATCTTTCTTTTTAGGTGATTCAAATGTCGCTCGAACGGGTACATCCATCGATATTCGACGGGTCCACCAACACGTGCCTCATAGGATAGATGAATCGGCAAATGCTCCATAGAGTCGAAGAATCCAGGAGGAAACACCCTCTCTAGCTTGCATAGTGTTACCGCAATGTCCTTATCTTGCTTTTCTAGATGATCAACGAGCAATTTCTTAGAACAAAGATCCCTGAAGAATATGCTAAGCTCCGTCAATGGATCCCAAACTGCATGCGGTAAGAATTCCCGAAATGCAATCGGAATTAACCTCTCTATGAATACGTGACAATCGTGGCTCTTCATACCCGTCAATTTGTTTTTCTTCGGATCGACACATCTTCTCAGATTTGACACATATCCGTCTGGAAATTTTAGGTCCTGGATCCACCGACAAAGTCTCACTTTATCCTCCTTGTCCAGCGAAAAAATTGACTTCGGCAGGAACTGTTTTCCATTCTGCTGTATCAAATGCAACGCAGGACGTTTGCATGTTTCTTCTAAGTCCAACCTGGCCTTCGGATTGTCTTTCATTTTTACCTTTACGTCCATCACAGTATTAATTATATTATCAAACACATTCTTCTCAATATGCATGACATCAAGATTATGTCTGATCAGATTGGTACTCCAGTATGGCAGATCCCAGAATATGCTTCTCTTTGTCCAGTTATGATCTCTACCAAATCCATCGCACTTGTACCCAGTTGTAGGATCTTCGATAGCACTTGGAAAATCTTTAACCTCCTCCCATATCGTGGCTCCGCACCACCTTGGCGGTGGATCACCCTTCTCTACAACGCCGGCACGGAATGCATTCCTGTTCCTTCTGAACAGATGATCTTTTGGCAGAAATTGCCGATGACAATCAAAGAAGTACGATTTTCCTCCGTGTTTCAAGCGAAAAGCCTTACTACGGTCCATGCAATACGGACATGAGAGACGGCCATGAGTGCTCCATCCAGATAACATTCCATATGCCAAAAAGTCGTTGATGGTCCACATAAGGGTTGCCTTCATCTGAAAATTCTGCTTCCTGGAAACATCGTACGTGTTAGCGCCTACTTCCCATAACTGATTCAACTCATCTATCAAAGGCTGTAAGTACACGTCAATGTTCCTCTTGGCATTGTTCGGACCAGAAATTATAACGGTTAGAAACATGTACTGAGTCTTCATGTACATCCAAGACGGTAGGTTATACGGAGTGACAATCACAGGCCAGCACGAATACTGGGATCCCGAAAGACCAAAAGGAGTAAAACCGTCAGAAGATAGTCCCAACCTGACATTACGCGGATCTGAAGCAAAATCGGGATACACTCGATCAAAGTGCTTCCATGCTTCTCCATCAGATGGGTGATCAAACACTCCTTCAATCTGTTCTCGCATGTGCCAACTCATATTTTCGGCCGTCTCTTTCACCATAAATAATCTTTGCAACCGCGGCGTTAAAGGCAAGTAGTGCATTGAATCGGTCGGTCTTCTTGCACCGGTAGACCTTCCTGTACTAGTTGTCTTATAGCGATCAGCACCACAAAATCTGTACACATCTGCGTCCTTGTCGTCTTTATAGTACAGCATGCACCCATTGCGACAGAAATCGATTTTCTCGTATTCCATCCAGAGCGATCTCACCATCCTCTTAGACCGATAGAAGTCTTTAAGCAACTTAGCACCCGCCGGCAAGATCTCTATAATCAACTCCAACACTCGGTTGTAGCATTCTTGCGACATGTTAAAATCTGACTTAATGCTCAACAGTCTTGTAACCACCTCCAACGGTGAATGATCCTCACAACCAGGATACAATGGAGTCCTTGCATTCTCCAGCAACTCCATGAACTGTACAGCATCGGCGTTCGGTGCCTCCTCAGGTGTATCATGAACGAAACTAGGCCCCGCAGCGTCGAAAACTATGTTCACGCACCCGTCGTCGTATGCATGATTATCTGAAACAAAATTAGGTCCCGCATGCATATATGGCTTAACATAAGGCTCCGGCTCTGATGCTAAAGACACAAGTTCTCCGTGTGCGGTCCACTGATAGTAATTAAGCGTGAAACCCCTCGAGTACAAATGATATGTCACTTCCACTTCTGGATAATATTTCACGTTATGACATTTCATACACGGACACTTAATTTTGGTGCCGTCCATGTACTGAGGGAACGCCTTAGCAAACTGCAGGAACTGCTCTACTCCCGTTATGTATTCATCCCGCACACCACACATATCATCAGGATGACGATTGTACATCCATGAACGATTCCGCAAGTAGTAATTCATATCCATTTGGAAATAATTCTGCAAAGATGGACACACATTATCCAACAGGCACAAATTCGTATATTATGTCTTATTAGGGACACACATTAGTAGCGGACAGTTACTAATATCAATGATATGCAATCTAGGTCAAACTAGGTTGTACTAAGTCAAAAAAAGTCAAACAATGTCAACCTAAGTCAAACAAAGTCAAACAAGGTCAAAGTAGGTCAAGGGTTGACCTATAGTTGACTTTGTCAACTTTTAGTCCAATCTAAGTCAAATATCCTATTTCTAGTCATTACCTACCAAGGTACCGTTTACCTTATCGCTATTGGTATCCCAATACCAATATCTTAAGTTGGTACCCTTTACCTTATCGCTATTGGTACCCTTTACCATATCGTTATTGGTACCCTTTACCTTATCGTTATTGGTTAATAGTCAATTCAATTTCAGTTATTTAAGGGAATCAGTTGACACATTCAGTGGATTTATCTCAGGAATAGGAAAACCAATCTCAGTCCTATTTACTGTTTAAGAAAAATGAAATCTACAAGGACTGTTACTCAAATAGACCACATGTTGACTGATACAAGAATACCTATCATCAAAAGCCCCAAACTCGAGCCACACTCCAAACACTGACCCATTTGTGAAAATAGGACTGAACCTGTGTGGCATGGACTGATGCATGGTAGGTAGGTGACTAGACACTTGATGTTAGGGACTGATACTCAAGTATTTAGTCAAGTGACCTCAGGAACTGAACTCATATTCAATAGGGGACTTAACTAACCAATAAGCAATTTGGGGGCAGAATAATTGATTCAAAACTGATTTAAGGACAGGCTGGACATCTAAGTTGATAACTAATATCGATGTGCAAGGGTAGAATAAACTAAAAAGGAAATCCTTCAACCAAACAATACCTAATCTATATGTCAGTCATGGGACTGAACAACTGAATACAGGACAAATAATAGGACTAGAACTAAATAAATGCCTGGACTGATATGAAGAGATAATATGGACTGCAATATGCCAAGCAAGACTGATACACAAAGTTGATACCAAATGGATATGGGACTGAACATTACACTGTGTTAATCCCCCAAACTGGACTGTACAGTGGTAAATGCTAACATGTGGATCAAATGTGGACTGTTCAAAGCTCACTGACTGAACAAAGCTAAGGGATTGAATTGATATAAAGGCAATGGACTGACCTACTAAGAGACTAACAATGTATACATTCACACTTACAAACTTGAGTCTATATATATATATATACAACGACTGGACAGTCATACATGGTTGATCACATATGGAATAAATAGCCCACACAAATACACACCTATAGTCCACTTAAACCACAAATCCTCCAATCAATATAACTACTTTTATTATACTCTTGTATGCTAGATTATTATACCAATGCTAAAGTTATAGCAAAGCACTCCTAAACTAAAGGTTAAAATTTGAATTTAGAGCATTGATGCTCTTTGAGTCATTTTGACAAACACTTGGCGTGCATATCAATGTCTGTGTCTGTGTGTATGTGTGTGTGTGTGTGTGTGTGTGTCCGTGTGTGTGTGTCCATGGGAGAGGAGGAGGAGGAAGGAGAGGAGTTAGGTTAGGGTTTACCTGAGGAAGAGGAGGAGGAGGTCGGATTGGGGGAGGAGGAGCTCGAGGAGGAGGACCTCGAGGAGGAGGAGCTCGCCGGAGGGGGAGGGAGTCACCGGGGGGGAGGGGGTCGCCGGGGGGGGGGGAGGGCACTGACAGAGGGGGAGGGAGTCGCCGGGGGGGTAGGGGGGAAAATTAAAATTTTCGGGGGTTTTCGAGTGAGAGTGAGGGGGAAAGAAGGCAGCGGCGTGCCCTAAGTAAAATAACTTAGCGACGTCACGTGTTGACGTCGCTAAACGTCGCAACCATGGCGACATATACTTATAATATATCGCTGAACGTCGCTATTCAGCGACGTAGTATACTCCTGTCGCAGAACGTCGCTAGCCAGCGACGTTTTGCGACGTGTTTATAAAGAAGTCGCTACTGGCGACGTAATTTCTTGCCATCGCTACATTATGTCGCTATTTGATGATATTTTAGTAGTACGAGTCACGTCATGGAACTCACATTCTCTGGAAATGTCAACATAGAATGACTGCAGATCTGAAAGGTGCTGATGAATACCCTCAAATGTCATAGGGTAAGAAAAAGGAGGACCAGGTGCTGTGGGAGTAGGTGCAGGAGGAGCAGGTGCAGTAGGTGGAGGAACAGTGGCAATGTTACGACGAGAGAGTTTGAGAAACTTGGGTTCAGGGTCAACAGCACAAGTAGATAGGTCAATATCGAATCTCTGAAAGATGCGTGGGATGAGCATCGCATAAGAGAGGTTGCGGTCTCTTCCGCGACATCTACCCATCATCTGAATGATAGTCTTGGGGGCAGAAAAAGGAATCCCCTTAAGAATGTGATATAGAGCAGAAAGCTCAAGTGCAGTGACATCATCTTTGGAAGTGAATTTTGGAAGTAAAGTGGAATAGATGATGCGATGTAATTCGTAGTTAAACAAGTTCAAGTTATTAGCCTTGAACTTTCCAGGACGAGCACGTGTGGGCGCACAAAGCTCATTCTTGAAACTAACGAGAGTCGTACCATCAGGAAAATCAAAATCAGTTATGTCATCGAGTGGGGCACCTTCGTTTGGAATACCAAGAATTTTTGCTAACGTTTCATCAGTGAATTCGATATCGATCCCTCCGACACGTGTTCTCGCGATAAAAGTGTCTAACACGAAATTACAATAGAATAATCTAATGGCATTAGTAGCAATAGGAAATTGTAAGGTAACAAAGTGTTGTAACCCTAATTCTCCAAAGTAAGGGCGGTGGTCAGGAAAGACAGTCCATTTAATCGGTGATCCGGTACAGATAATACGTATAATAAAATCGGCATACCATAATAAAGCTTGGTCAAAAGTTTTGAAGTAAAACTTGTCCGATGCACCATCATATGATTGGACTAGAGAAAAGAAGGAATCCGTATGCGAATCCGAAGATGATGCCTCTTCACTGGCATTGGTCTTCTTCCTCTTGAAGGGATTGAACTTAGGCATTCTTTCCCAAAAATTCTAGAAATCCTAAGAATTTAAAAGTGGAGGAGAGAAGGAATTATACCTTCCAAGAATTTGATATATTGTTGAGGACGAAATTCTTCACACGAATCCAAAGTTTGGACGAAGATCTCCACGCGGATTGGAAGAACAAGGGTGGAGAAGAGCTAGGGTTTGGAGGCACGGCTGCTGCTGTTTGAGGATGTTTGGAAGAATGAAGAAAAGGGAGCCTCGGGTTCTGGCTGGTACATATATATACCCTGCCGAACTCTGGCCGAATTCGGACCGAACTTGGGCCGAATTCGCCAAGGGTTGCCTGGCTATATATGTGTAAGAAAAAATATAATGAGGCCACATCTTTTTCATTAATTCATTTCAAATATTTAATTAAGAGTTTAGTAATTTTAAATCTTAAAATAATATAATTAATATTATTTTATAAATTAATATTCTTTACTCAGTATCTGTCTCAGATTAGCTGTAGGAGTACTGTCCCAACTAACGGAGATTCACCGAAAAATACTTAAGTACCGCTTCGCTTCGATCGTAGTCGTGGTGACAGACAGACTCTTTTTAGGCTTGTCTCAAAAACAGTTTTTGAGTATCGAATAAATTAATTAATAAAACAAAATTAATTAATATTATTGATATCTAAAATCCCTAATTTTCGACGTAAATAATTGAAACGATCTTCCGCTAGAGGTTTTGTGAGTATGTCAGCTAATCGATTCTGAGTGTCTATGTATACAAGGTCTATATCTCCATTTTGTTGATAATCTCTAAGAAAGTGATGTCGAATCTCGATATGTTTAGTACGAGAGTGACATACTGGATTCTTAGTCAAATTAATAGAACTAGTGTTGTCACAGAAAATGGGTATGTGTGTAAAATACAATCCATAGTCTTCTAAAGTTTGTTTCATCCACAAAATTTGTGCACAACAACATCCTGCGACGATATACTCAGCCTCGGTTGTTGATAATGCAACACAATTTTGCTTCTTACTAAACCAAGAGACTGGATCTTTTCCTAGGAAATGACATGTACCGCTAGTGCTTTTTTTGTCTACTTTGCATCCAGCAAAATCAGCATCAGAATAACCGGTTAGGTCAAACGACGCGGTTTTAGGATACCATAAGCCGACAGAAGAAGTGCCATTAAGGTATCGGAAGATACGCTTAACTGCGCACAGATATGATTCCTTAGGATTAGCCTGAAAACGAGCACATAAGCAAACACTAAATATAATGTCTGGTCGACTAGCAGTTAAATATAGCAAGCTACCGATCATATCTCGATACTTACGTATGTCGACAGGTTTGCCTTGTTCATCAATATCAAGCTTGGTTGAAGTCGCCATTGGAGTGCTAAGTGGCTTGACTGCTTCCATGTCGAACTTCTTTAATAGATCTTTTGTGTACTTTACTTAATTTGTAAACGTCCCATTGTTGGTTTGTTTGATTTCCAGTCCGAGAAAGAATTTTAGCTCTCCCATCATGCTCATCTCAAACTCATTCTACATACACTTTGAAAATTCTTGACAAAGAGATTCATCAGTAGATCCAAAGATAATATCATCTACATAGACTTGAATCAGAAGAATATTGTTATTCAAAGATTTTATAAACAAAGTAGTGTCAACCTTTCCATTTGAAAATCCGTTATCAAGTAGAAAAGAGCTTAGACGATCGTACCAAGCACGAGGGGCTTATTTCAAACCGTATATGGCTTTCTTCAACTTGAAAACATATTTAGAAAATTTGAAATCAGTAAAACCAGGAGGTTGAGCTACATAAACTTCTTCTTTTATAAAATTATTTAAAAATGCGCTTTTGACATCCATTTGAAATAACTTAAAATTATGAAAATATGCAAATGCACAAAACATGCGAATGGATTCTAATATCGCAACTAGGACATAAGTCTCATCGTAGTCGATACCTTCTTCTTGATTGTATCCTTGAGCTATGAGTCGAGCCTTATTACGAGTCACTAAACCATTCTCGTTCAATTTGTTTCGGAATACCCATCGGGTGCCAATGACTGGATGATCAATGGGCTTGGGAACAAGTTCCCAAACCTGATTCTGTTCGAATTGGTTTAATTCCTCTTACATAGCATCTAACCAAAAATTATCACTACATGCTTCATCAATATTTTTGGGTTCAAACTACGAGACAAAAGCAACACAAGAAGCTATATCTTTATTAGAGGAACGAGTACTTACACTCTTGGTAATCTCACCAATTACCAAGTCCTTTGGATGATTAGCCAAGAATCTCATCTCTTTTGGTGTAGTCTCAAGATTGCTAGTTCCGGCTTCTTTGCTTGGAGGTTCATCTGATGCCTGATGTGATGGTTCTGCATCTTTGTGTGAAGGTTTTGTAGTAGCTGTACTTGGTGCGATTATGTCTTCATTGTCATCATCGTCTAAGTGTTGATTTAGCTCATCAAACTTGACATTGATAGATTCTTCAATGATCATGGTTCTTTTGTTGAAGACTCTGTATCCTTTTCTCTTTGCTGTATAACAGCGTTCTTGGATTTGAATGCGGATTTGGTAGCTTTGTTATTTTCACATTCACTACATATCATATCCTTCTTGAAAGAAATATCCGGTAAGCCACGTACCAACTTTTCCGTAGATAATCTTAAAATTATATCCATGTTTGCATGACCGAGTCTCATATGCCATAGTTGACTCTCAACGCTTTTGGCCATCAAACATCTACTAGCATCTTCTAACAAATAGAAAACATATATATTGTCTTCCCTAATACCTTTAAATATAGTACTACCAGTTGAACTATCAACTATAGTACATTTATCTTTTACGAAGTTAATACCATAACCGTGATCAGCTAAATGGCTTATGCTGAGCAGATTATGTTTTAACTTGGTAACTAGACAAACATCTTTAATCACTAGATAGGGAGCCTTACCAATGTCACCGATACCGATTATGTACCCTCTTAAATTACTACCGAAGGAGACGTATCCTTCTTTATTCCTCTTCGACAGTGTTGCGAATAATGAAGCGTCACCGGTCATGTGCCGTGAGCAACCGCTGTCGAGGATCCATTTGCTTCTAGCATGTGAAGGGCGTCCCACCTACAAAATAATTTGCAGATAAAACTCTTGGTACCCATTTCTTGTAGGGTCCTGACTGGTTAGTTTTCAATATCCATGCATAAATATTTAAATCTACTAACTTTTTGATTCTACATGCAGAAGATATATGACCAATGAGGCCACAATAATGATATTTAGCATGTTGAGTGTTGAAAGTAGTGTGAGGTGCATAATTGGTAGGTTTTGGTTTTCTAGTATAGAAGAATGCATGCCTATTAGTCTTCTTGGGCATAGTTTTGGTATGGTTTGGTCTGACAGTGTTGGGCGTGTTCCGATGATTTGGTAATTGACACGTGTTAGATTAGGAAGCAGCAACTTCAGGCCGTTTTGCTAAACTAATTTCCAACTTTTTGGAAGTGTCATACAATCTAGTATAGTCAGATGTGAGTGATTCTAATATGACCTGTGCACACTGGAGACTCTTTCTCTCCTTAGATAGGTCTTCCTTTAATTGGATAATAGTTTGGTCTTTTTCTACGGATAGATTAACAGTCTCGTGTAACAACAACTTAATAGATGAAAGCTCACCAGACTCATTTGAAGAGTCATTATCTCTAACATGATCTAGTAGGTCGGTAAGTCTTTCTATTTCACCTTTGTACTCTTTGAGTACCTTCTTAGAGGTTTCATATTTACTACGCAGTTTCCTGTAATCATCTAACAGTTCACTGAAAGCCTCTCCTAGTTGCTCAAAGGTGATATCATCATAAGGATCAAATAGAGGATTAGTGATTACCTGATTGCAAGCCATCAAGCACACATTTGCAGCGTCATCTGATTGTTCATCTTCTGAGTCGCTGGCTTCACTTTCATGCCATATGCTTGTGTTGGCGTACTTTTTTTATGTAGATTTCTTCAGATAGCCTTTGTCATATTTGCTATTTTTCTTTGATGATAATGCTGTTGGACAGTCTTTCTTCATGTGTCCTTTCTTCTTGCATCCGTAGCAAATAGGATCTTCCTCGTTGTTGTTGTTGTTGTTGTCTTTTGTTCTCCTGTTAAATCTCATGAACTTCTTGAATTTTTTTTACCAGAAGAGCTTGATCTTCAGAGTCGGAGTCGCTGTCATCAGAATCATCTTCGATGGTTCTTCTATGTTGAGCCTTGAGAGCGATCGTCTTCTCTGACTTCTCCTTTGGTGTAGCATCTTCAAAGTCTTGAAGTTCTAACTCGTGAGTGAGTAGCTTAACCATGAGTGTTTCTAGAGACATTGTTGAGAGGTCGTTCCCTTCCATGATTGCAGTAGCCTTTAGAATCCAGTTCTTTGTAAGGGCTCGTAGAAGTTTGTGAATCTTCTCATGGTTACTGTAATCCTTGCCTAGTGAAGACAGAGGATTTATAATATCCAAGAATCTTGTAAACATCTGAGCGACTGATTCACTTGGCTTCATTTTGAATGCCTCATACTCCTGAGTAAGTCTGCTGATCTTTGACTCCTTCACTTGTGTTGTTCTTTCGTGGGTTACTTCAAGAAGTTTCCATACTTCGTTTGAAGACACCCTGTTGAATTCAGTTCTGCCTAAAGCACAAAATAAAGCATTAATAGCACGTGCGTCAAGACTGGCCTTTTTCTTTTTCTTCTCTGTATATTTGTCATGGGGTTTTTCAACTAAAACTCCATCAACATTTATACGAGGGGGCTTTTTATAGCCATCAATAACTACAGACCATAAGTCAAAATCAAGAGATTTCAGAAAGAAACTCATACATTTTTTTCAATAGGTGTAATTTGTGCCGTCAAACAGTAGAGGTCTGTTTGTGGCTTGGACCTTCACTTGTGAATTTCATAGTTGCCATGTGTAAAGCTGTGATCTATATAACAATTGAATATAACTGCAATTTTACCTTGCTTTACCTGTATAACCTGCTCTGATACCAATTGTAGGAACAAAATCGTAAAACAAAATACTCTAGAGGGGGGTGAATAGAGTAGGCAGCGAAATATTGTTAATTAAAAATCTCGTTAGCAGTTAGATCACAGATATAAAAAAATAATCACAAAGTAAATGACAGTAATAAAAAGTGATCAGAAGGCAAACGCAAACACCGAGATTTATACTGGTTTCCCTCTTGTGAGGACTAGTCCAGTCGGAAGAACTCTAGCTTCCAGTTGAATCCACTATTGGAAAATCCTGCAAGTTTTCATACGAAGTCCTTGCAACTTCTACAGACGCGAGCTTTGATACGAAGAACTCGACCAACTTCAATTGTGAAGAGTTGTATCTTCTATCAAGCCTCTAATTACAATCGCTCTTGAAACTTCTAGACCGCACCGTACTGGCAAATCGACTAGAGGATTGTAACTGGCTTGGGATTTGAAAATGTAAGCTTTGAAAAACTCTTTGGAGAAAATGTAAGCTTTAGAAGAGAAGAGATTGAAAGTGAATTGGTGATTTGAATGATCGAAATACTTCTCTATTTATAGTTTTTCCAAAGACAGAACTCTGACAGAATTCTGGCAGAATTCGGACTTAACTCTTTGTAACAAATCGCAACTGAAGGGTGACCAAGTTCAAAATCAAACGTTCACTAACGTTCATCTTGGCCGAACTCTGGTCGAGTTCTGTTAGGGTTCTGCCAATTCATTTTTTGAGAAAAATCAATTTGGCTTTTTGAAAAAGTCCTTCAGAAGCTTTTTGTAAAAAGGATGTTTTTCAAAACATAGGTCATTTTTAAAAGGATAGGGTGATTTTGAAAAACGATTCCGGACAGCCTATTTGTCAGTACGACTTGGTGTACAATGTATTTCTAGACTCAATAAAATAAAATTACATTGCTTTGACGAAAATACATTCTGAATGGCAAACGGCTTCAGTCTTGAACATAGTAGATATCCATTGTTGAGCAGTGTCCAAAATGTCGTAGGTGAACATCTGAATTGACTTGCATTTATATCGAGACAGAGTTTGATCAATTATTAAAATCAAGTTTGATCATGACCAATGGGCCAACAGGAGGGTCTGCAAATCCTGGTCGGCATATGTACACTCCACGGTCGACCAAAAGGCCAGGATATAGGTTCGTCGTAGTAGGAGCGATAGGTGTAGTCTCCGGCGTAGAAGATGGGACACCAGCACTGGTAGGAGTAGATGCTGAAGGAATATCAGGGCTCGCTCTGCCGACCGAAGAACGAGTGAACGGCAGAGATAAGCCATCCTCCTCATCAACCAAATCGTCCTCGCTAACTCCTCTGCGATCTGCAACCGGAGTACTAGGAGGAGCAGGACTAGGAGAACGGGTCGACCTAGATCCTCGAAGTCGACGTGGACGACCTCATCCCGCCATATGTAAATCTGAAAGAAATAAAAAATAATGTGATGATACAAATAATCAATATAAATCTAATAGAAATTAAATAAAGGTGTGTTGATACAAATAATCGACGTGGACGACCTCGTCCCTAGCTACTACATTAACGCATTTCGGGTTAGCTATCGAAATCGGGTTAATATCGGCCTTAACAAATTTCGAATAATTTACGAATACCAAAAACCCTAGCTACTACATTGTGTTTGTGTCCGTATCCGTGTCCGTGTCCACACCATTTCTATGAGTATCAATATCGAAGTCGGTAATATCCACCATTCCTATGAGTATCGATATTGAAATCGGTATCAGACCATTCATAGGAGTATCAATATCGAAATCGGTAATATCAAAATCGGATTAGTATCGGCCTTATCGAAATCGGATTCAATATCTTAATGTCCGTATCGGGTTAGTATCGGCCTATCGAAATAGTATCGGCCTATCGAATTGGAATTGGACATCCTTATATCATAATCGAATATCGGATATCGAAACTGGTATCATACCATTCCTATAAGTATCGATATCGAAATCTGTAATATCAAAATCGGGTTAGTATCAGCCTTATCGAAATCGGATTCAAAAACCCTAGCTACTACATTAACGAATTTCGGGTTAGCTATCGAAATCGGGTTAGTATCAACCTTAACGAATTTTGAATAATTTACGAATACCAAAAACCCTAGCTACTATATTGTGTCTGTGTCCGTATCCGTGTCCGTGTCCACACCATTTCTATGAGTATCGAAATCGAAGTCGATAATATCGACCATTCCTATGAGTATCGATATTGAATTCGGTATCAGATCATTCATAGGAGTATCAATATCGAAATCGGTAATATCAAAATCGGAATAGTATCGGCCTTATCGAAATCGGATTCAATATCTTAATGTCCGTATCGGGTTAGTATCGGCCTATCGGAATAGTATTGGCCTATCGAATTGGAATTGGATATCCTTATATCATAATCGAATATCGGATATCGAAACTGGTATCATACCATTCCTATGAGTATCGATATCGAAATTGGTAATATCGAAATCGGGTTAGTATCAACCTTATCGAAATCGAATTCAAAAACCCTAGCTACTACATTAACGAATTTCGGGTTAGCTATCAAAATCGGGTTAGTATCGGCCTTAACGAATTTCGAATAATTTACGAATACCAAAAGCCCTACCTACTATATTGTGTCCGTGTCCGTATCTGCGTCCGTGTCCACACCATTTCTATGAGTATCGATATCAAAGTCGGTAATATCGACTATTCCTATGAGTATCGATGTTGAAATCGGTATCAGACCATTCATAGGAGTATCAATATCGAAATCGGTAATATCAAAATCGGAATAGTATCGGCCTTATCGAAATCGGATTCAATATCTTAATGTCCGTATCGGGTTAGTATCGGCCTATCGGAATAGTATCGGCCTATCGAATTGGAATTGGATATCCTTATATCATAATCGAATATCGGATATCGAAACTGGTATCATACCATTCCTATGAGTATCGATATCGAAATCGGTAATATCGAAATCCGGTTAGTATCAGCCTTATCGAAATCGGATTCAAAAACCCTAGCTACTACATTAACGAATTTTGGGTTAGCTATCGAAATCGGGTTATTATCGGCCTTAATGAATTTCGAATAATTTACAAATACCAAAAACCCTAGCTACTACATTGTGTCCGTGTCCGTATCCGTGTCCGTGTCCAAAACCCTAGCTACTATATTGTGTCATAATTTTCGTGTCCGAGAAGCATATCATGTCTGTGTCAACAAAAATTATTAGAGGAAAAAAATTAGGTCATTACCTGAGGAGTGGGGGTTGCCCTGTCGCTGGAGAGGAGCCGGGGAGGGGGGCAGACGGAGGAGGGCAGAGGAGGGGACGGCGAGGGAGGGAATGGGGGGCAGAGGTGGGAGGGGGTGAAGAGGGGAAATGTCACGCCCCGAGTCGACAAACCGTTCGTCCCCGGTGTTACTTTGCCGATTCGATCGTCCTCGCTAAGGCGTGATGCCGTACGAGCCTGGAGTTGCGCTCGTACAAGGCAAGATGACAAGTTCTCAAATGGTTATCTTTTTATTTTGATATTAATACGCCAAGTCGAAACTTCACAAATCACATCAGAATATAAGACGTAGTATAGGAAGATAGAAATGCTTTTCATTCATAGCTTGCAACGAAGTGCAAGTCGTAATTACATTGGATGTCTTTGCGGCTATATTGATTGAAAACATAAGGAAATACATTCGACAAGTTGCCTGAACTAACGCTTGCCGTCCCATACATTCGCCCCTTTATACAAAGCCGTCGACTTGAATTGGCTTTAAAATACTTCAGCATAGGAAGAGCTTCAAAACGCCTCTCTGTACTTCAGCTCCAGTTTAGTTGAGCGCGCCCGTCACACCTGGGGAAATTGGGGGAATGGGATTAGCACACTTGCTAAGTGGACGAGACGAACCCACTCGTCTAAACCGACTCTGATTGTTAGGGTAGGCATGCTTTAGAGTTGTCTTTCTATTAGAACTAAATGAATTCAGTTCATATTCGATAGCCATCTTTGCGTAATAAAGCATACAGTGAACCATAGCAGTTTAATATATTTCTTACCACGGCCGTGCTTGTCCCTGTATAAAAACAGAGATAATATTTACACCTGCAAAAGACAATAGGTGAGCATGCTACTATCTTATATGCGGTCATTGATGTTACACATCATGTGGGACTATCTCAACGGCATTTCGGCCCGCTCAGTCTAGGTTGCAAGCCTGACTGACGGTCCCGCAATACATCAGTGCCGAAGCACGATTATTCATTCCCCCTAGGTCGAGTCAATTCCGATGCCCCGGATATTGATTCGAGGAAAATATCAACTTGTGCACAAGCTGTCCATGACCATGCCAATGCGTGAACAGTTTATATATACAACCAGTTTTGTATAGCACGGACAGTATTGAACGACATTATCATTTCTCCCAACTCATGCAACGTTTTATTTTCCCTAAGCCGTACTCCGATTTAGCGTCCCGTAGGCACCAAATTGTCCGAGGCATCATAACCCACGATCGACGTTTCATAATATTTTGCAGCACGAAAAATAGTCTATCTTTTTACTAGAACCTTAAACTTTCTGGTTTATGTGATAGACTTGTATTTTCAGAGTAAATTTCTCTAAATTGATACGTTTTCCCGAGTTCTTGGACTTAGTGGATTGGCATGCAATTAACTTGGCATCGATCGATTTGAATGAATTCGAAGCAAGGAATAAGTTTGCGGGATAGAGAAGAAAAGAAGGGGCCGAGTCACCCACCGATTACTTTGCTTCGTGCCGGTCGTCCGAGCGCTACGCAACGTCAATCCTTAGTTACGCGAGCTCCTGCAATGGCACCAACGCTTTGTTAGAATTTCTTATTTTCCCCTTGCATCGAAATTGTAATTGCATCCATGAAAACGACGCGAAAGCACTTCATCAAGCCCAGCGACAAAGCTCCAAAAAAACTATACAGCGGTCCGGTCCCGTCGAAGGGACTCTTATAGAGAGCTCACTCGCTGAGACGCAGCCCGCTGCATCTAGGACTTATTCCAACAGAATTCGTTCCATTAGTTGGATCGATTCTCGTAACTTTCGTCCAAATTGATTTGAATCGATGCCGCAAGGCGTTAATGTTTACCAAGCTTAGCGATCGAGTCAGATGGCCATCTAAGTTCCCGGCCGATCTGACTCGGCGCTAGCATATTATGAAGTTCTGTCGCCTATCGAAAGCGGGGCGCTACATAATATACCACTAAGAAAAAGTTTCGTCCCGAAACTTAAGAACAAGGGTCTGACATTAATTTAGACAAACAATGCGAGGTACTTCTCTTTCATCTCCGTCTCCATCTCCCACGTCGACTCCTCGACTGAATGGTTTCGCCAAAGCACGCGGACCAAGAACATTGACCGATTTCGCAGCACCTTCTCCTTGCGGTCCAAAATTTGAATAGGCTCCTCCAAGTAAGACAAGTCAGTACGTAGCTCCAACTGATCGAAGCTAACCACATGACTTAGATCATGTACGTATTTTCGAAGTTGTGAAACATGGAAAACATCGTGCACATCAGATAAGGCAGGAGGTAGTGCGATCCGATAAGCAACCGTTGTAATTTGCTCAATGATCTCGAAGGGGCCTACAAATCTCGGGCTCAACTTGCCTTTAACGCCGAACCGCATCACACCGCGCATGGGCGTTACTTTTAGAAACACATGGTCCCCGGCCAAGAACTCTAGCGGACGTCGACGAAGATCTGCGTAGCTCTTTTGTCGACTTTGCGCGATGCGGAGTCTATCTCGAATCAAGCGGACCTTTTCGACGGCCTGCTCCACCAGTTCCGGTCCAAGCACTTGTCGCTCTCCGACTTTATCCCAGCATATCGACGAACGACACTTCCTCCCGTAGAGCGCTTCGTATGGAGCCATCTGAATGCTCGACTGATAACTATTGTTATACGCAAACTCCGCAAGCGACAAATGCGTATCCCAACTAGCCTTTAGGTCGATTGCACACATACGCAACATATTTTCTAAGATCTGATTGACCCTCTCTGTCTGACCGTCTGTTTAGGGATGGTACGTCGAACTAAAGTTCAGTTTGGTCCCCATCGTCGCTTGGAGGCTCATCCAGAAACGCGATAGGAATCGCCCGTCTCTGTCCGAAATTATAGAGGCCGGTACCCCGTGCAGTCGAACAATCTCATCGACGTAGATTTGTTCTAACCGATCGACGCTCCATCCTACTTTAATTGCGATGAAGTGAGCCGACTTGGTCAATCTATCAATAATGACCCAAATCGCGTCATTCTCCCGCGGCGTCTTCGGAAATCCCACAATAAAATCCATCGAGATATTGTCCCACTTCCACTCGGGAATGGGGATGTTCTGCAGCTCGCCGCCTGGCCGTTGGTGTTCCGCCTTCACCTGCTGACACGCCATGCATTGTGATACGAACGTAGCCACGTCTTTCTTCATGCCGTGCCACCAAAAGTTTGTGTGCAAGTCCTTGTACATCTTGGTGCTTCCAGGATGTAACGAGTACTTCGTATAGTGCGCCTCCGTCAGAATTTCTTTTCTGAGTTCGGCAGTTTCAAGAATGCATAGCCTTTCCTTTAGTCGTATTGTCCCGTCTCCGTCTTTCGCAAAGTCAGTCGCCCTTCCCGTTGAAATCAGCTCGCGCATTTTCTTCAGGAATGAGTCGTCCCCCTGTGCGGTCTTTATCTTGCTAAGTAGGCTCGATCCTAACTTCAGCTGAGCTAGGTGTAGATGTCGATACTCAATTCCGAGTTCGATACCCATCGCTTCAAGGTCTCGCTTTATCTCCTTGTTTATGGCCAGTGTTCCCATAAACATTCTGCTGAGTGCGTCGGCCACCACATTTTCCTTGTCCGGTGTATACTCGATCGTTAGCTCGTAATTTTTTATGAGTTCGAGCCAACGTCGCTGTCGTAGGTTGAGCTCCCGTTGTGTAAATAAGTACTTCAGGTTTTTGTGATCTGTATAGATTCTGCATGCCATACCATAGAGGTAGTGCCGCCATAACTTCAACGCAAAGACGATCGCCGCCAATTCTAGGTCGTGCGTCGGGTAGTTTTTCTCGTGCTGCTTCAACTGCCGTGAAGCGTAGAAGATGACTTTGTCTCTCTGCATGAGTACGCACCCGAGGCCAGTTCCTGATGCGTCGCTGAATATCTGAAAGCCTTCTGGACCGTCTGGAAGTGCAAGGATTGGAGCTAAGACGAGCCGTTGCTTCAACTCTTGGAAGCTGGATTCACAGTCGTTGCTCTATTCAAATACTACTCCCTTCTGGGTGAGGCGAGTCAGAGGCGACGCTAGTTTTGAAAAGCTTCACACGAATCGACGGTAGTAGCCCGCTAAGCCAAGAAAACTCCGAATGTCGCTAGCCGAGGCAGGTCGTTTCCAATCCACCACCGCATCAATCTTCTTTGGGTCCACTGCGACACCTTCGACAAAGATTACGTGCCCGAGGAATATCACGCATCAGATCCATGAACGCGGCTGGGGCATTCGTCAAACCGAACGGCATGACGAGGAATTCGTAATGACCATATCGAGTGCGGAAGGCAGATTTTGATATGTCGTCGGACTTGATCTTCAATTGATGATAGCCTGAACGAAGATCAATTTTTGAAAATATTGCCGCGTCTTGCAGTTGGTCAAACAAGTCGTCGATTCGCGGCAAAGGATACTTGTTCCGCACGGTCGCCTTATTGAGTTCACGATAGTCGATGCATAGCCGCATCGACCCATCCTTCTTCACGAACAATACGGGAGCACCCCACGGAGAGACGCTAGGGCGAATAAATCCGCGGTCTAGCAACTCTTGTAATTGCACCTTCAGCTCCTTCAGTTCTGCTGGAGCCATTCGGTAAGGCGCCTTGGATATCGACCGTGTATCCGGGAAGGTGTCGATGCTGAATTCAATTTCTCGATCCGACGGCATCCCGGGCATCTCGTCAGGAAAAACGTCAGGAAAATCTGCCACAACATCAGTCTGTGTGTTTGTATTATCCTTCCGCGTGTCTTAAACTGATGCCAAGTATCCCGCGCAGTCGGAACGCAGCATACGCCTTGCCGAGATTGCCGACACCATCATTGCCGCCTTCGAGACTGTACCGCACGAATATGAGAACTCTGTCTCGCCAGGAAGACGAAACACTACTCTCTTCTCCGCGCACTCGATCGTTGCACGACAAGCCCCCAACCAATCCATGCCCAGGATTATATCGTAATCTTTGATGTCTAGTACGACGGCATCCAAGGATAGATATCTTCTTCCGATGCAAATGTGGCCATCCCTACAAATAAAGTTCGCAGGCATATCGACTCCCGACGGAGTGCTAACGCTAATATTTATATCTAGTGATTGTATGGTTATTTTATTTTCTTTCACAAAATCAGCAGATATAAAACTATGCGTCGCACCCGAATCGAATAATACTCGAGTAGGTATATCTTTGTAGAGTAATATACCTGTTACAACCGTATCGGACGTAAGAGCCTCGTCCCGAGTTAAGGCATAAACTCGGCCTTGAGCTCCGTGGCGTTGGTTCTGATGGTTGACGGGCACCGCATTCGCGCCTTGCAGTATCGGCACTTTATGCGGATTCGGGACGTTCCTCGGTGGGTTGTGTTGATTCGGACCTTTGTGCGGGCAATATGTAACTATATGGCCTACCTCGCTACACTTGTAGCAAGATCTCGTGACACAGTCGACGGTTCGGTGCCCACGCCTATCGCACCTGGTGCAGTATTGACTGCCATGGCCTCGATCATCGAATCTATTCGGACGCTTTGTTATTCCCGATCCTCCTGCGCCGGCGTCGTTAGGACGCTTGTTGAAGTGGTTACAGATGCCTCTACTCGACATACGGCCAAAGATGCGCTCACTATCAAGAGCGGCATTATAGGATTCACGGTATGTTCGACACCTTTGATTCATGACGTCCCTTCGCAGTTCGTCATTTAGGCCTTGTTGGAAGCGTTCACACCAGGCTTTCTTGTTGGACAGGAAGGCGCCGGCAAACTTTGCCAGCTTTGAGAAGCTCGAATCATAATCGTCGACAGACATATTTCCCTGTCGCAGCGTCATGAACTCATCTTCTTTTTGTTGACGGACAGCGCAAGGAACGTACTGTTTGAGGAAGGCTTGCTTGAATATTTTCCAGGAAATCGTGGCGTCCATATCGGCTTCATAGATTTCCTGCTTTTTAGCGGCCCACCAGTCGTATGCCCTCAGTTACAACTGTAACGTCGCACAAGTTACCCGCTGGGACCCTTCGATGCTAAGCAGATTAAACAGGTCCTCCATCTCCGCGAGCCATCCCACGATCACATCAGGCTCCGCTCGGCCGTTGAACTTTGGTGGATTCATCTTGCGGAACTCCTTTGCCTTGAACAAGGAAGAAGAATCTATCATTTGCGGTTGAGTCTCTTCTTCCTCGTTTTCTTCTTGGTCGCCTTGCTTTTCCTCGGTCTCTTCGTCCGTCGTCTTGGTATTGCCCGCCATTCTGCTCACTATCTGAGTTAGGGCATTCATCTGTTTTTGTTGCGCCTCGAATTGGGCTTTGAATTGTGTCTGAAGCTACTGCTGCTGCTGTTCCATCAACTGTAGCATCTTCTGCATAGTCGTCTCGCTAGGCTCAGTGCTTTTTGTGCTCGACGTACTATCTACAGTTTGGGTTGGGGTGGGATTGTTTCTTTTCGTAGTCATTCCTACAAAACATAGTAAACCCGTTAGTATTTTTCAAAATATCTACGGGCTTACCTGTATGGAACTTTTATTTCATGCAGCATGTCGACAAGCATTCAATCGAGCCATCGCAACGGACATTCCAACAATGAAACATCTTTCGAAAATCCGAGGAAACATAACTGTGCTCTGATACCAATTTGTCACGTCCCGAGTCGACAAATCGTTCGTCCCCGGTGTTACTTTGTCGATTCGATCGTCCTCACTAAGGCGTGATGCCGTACGAGCCTGGAGTTGCGCTCGTGCAAGGCAAGATGACAAGTTCTCAAATGGTTATCTTTTCATTTTGATATTAATACGCCAAGTCAAAACTTCAAAATCACATCAGAATATAAGACGCAGTATAGAAAGATAGAAATAATTTTCATTCATAGCTTGCAACGAAGTGCAAGTCGTAATTACATTGGATGCCGTTGCGGCTACATTGATTGAAAACATAAGGAAATACATTCGACAAGTTTCCTGAACTAACGCTTGCCGTCCCATACATTCACCCCTTTATACAAAGCCGTCGACTTGAATTGGCTTCAAAATACATCAGCATAGGAAGAGCTTCAAAACGCCTCTCCGTACTTCAGCTCCAGTTTAGTTGAGCGCGCCCGTCGCACCTTGGGAAATTGGGAGAATGGGATTAGCACACTTGCTAAGTGGACGAGACAAACCCACTCATCTAAACCGACTCTGATTGTTAGGGTAGGCATGCTTTAGAGTTGTCTTTCTATTAGAACTAAATGAATTCAGTTCATATTCGATAGCCATCTTTGCGTAATAAAGCATACAGTGAACCATAGCAGTTTAACATATTTCTTACCACGGCCGTGCTCGTCCCTGCATAAAAACAGAGATAATATTTACACCTGCATAAGACAATAGGTGAGCATGCTACTATCTTATATGCGGTCATTGATGTTACACATCACGTGGGACTATCTCAACGGCATTTTGACCCGCTTAGTCTAGGTTGCAAGCCTGACTGACGGTCCCGCAATGCATCAGTGCCGAAGCACGATTATTCATTCCCCCTAGGTCGAGTCGATTCCGATGCCCCGGATATC
>JANAVB010029548.1:267500-309610 GCA_029216955.1 Iris pallida
TCCAAACTCTTCGACTCCTTCCTCTCAGTCTCATATCAGTTTGTATTTTATAATTATTAGTGCTTGATTGACATTTGATTATATGTTTAATATTAATTTTGTTTAAAATTATTTTAAATATCATATTAGAGTTAGATAAATCCGATGCTCAGTTTTATGCTTCATATGGTGAACCGAGGTCGGATTGGGCTTGGACTTGGACTAAGCTTATCGTTTATCGGGTTGGGCTCGGATTGAGCTCAAGATCGACTCAACCCATCCGAATGTTGGAAATTTTTCCTCTTCTTCTTGAATAATCTGCAAACAAAATAAAATTAAATTAATGGTTACCGGCTCGGGGAAGTCGCGCACGTAGCACTGCCCTAAGAGTTAATCCGGGTCTATGTGCAGACTTTGTCCAAATGCTTTAGTGGTAAAATTCTCGCTCTACCGGTATCTTCTCGTCGCACACAACTCAGAAAGAGCGACCCTGACTTAGCTCTGTCAAGAGCAAAAATGAAGAACATAAGAGTTTTGGAAAAGCCAGAATTCGAGAGAGAGATTACATAGAATTTTCTGTGTCCAGAGAGGAGAAGAAATGGTTTATTATATAGGCATTCTCCAACGGACATGAGGTTTATTGCCAATTAACCAGCCAATAAAGTACAATTAAAAACGGACGTTACAAAGTTAAAACACATGAAAAACATGTGATTCGTTGAACCTGGACAGAAATTCATGTATCCAAACGTTACAAAATTTAATAGATTATAACGGTCAAAAAATTAAAGAGGAGCAAAAAGCTTGTAGGGTCTCAGCCCGAACCCGAAGAAAAAGTTGAATCAGCATTCGACGTCCGCAGATGTGGGCACGTACCCGCATCCATTACGCGCACCGAACTAAACCGGACGGCGGCGGTAGTACGCACGTGTGGCCCATAGGACTACCCACACAAGACTTCAATAAAAAAAATGAAGCAAAGTAATACATGCACGATTCATGGAAACTCCCAACCGATGTGGGACTATTTGTGGGAACATGAACTTTTGCTATGTGAGCACAAACCCACAGCCAACACCTTGCACCCCTATTGTTACATGGGACCCATGGCAACTGAAATAGTATTATAACATAAAAATATTCTAATAAAAGTACTTTTTTAAAAAAAAAATTGACAATTGGGAAGGACCGATGAGTGCGTGGCCCTCTCCAGACATAGTGTTGATCCATACCTAGCTTAGACGATCACAAGCTCGGCTCAATCCCATTCATGGTAGGGTTGCATAGATCGGTCTATTTGCTACTAATAATTTTTGTACTACAAAGAGAGTTGGAAGTTACGTTTCCAAAACAAAAAGAATCTTGGTTTTGTTTGGTCAAATCCATATCAAACCTAAATCGACCAAATCAAACCTAAATCCCAAAGGACGTCCACGACCTAAAATCGAGTTTTACTCCCAAAATCGGTTTTGAAATATGTTTTGAGTAAGATATACATCAGTCGGTTAACCAACTTGGTTAACCAACCTATGCAATATTGGCAACCGAACCCATGTAGGGGTGGGCACGAGTCGGACAGGTCAAATTTTTATAGAACCGGATTGGATTCGTTCATTCGTTCTTTGACAGGACGGGATGTGCCAAAAAAAAATTGGAACCATACCAACCTGTTTGAAATGGGCCAAAACTCGAGCAACATGCAGGTCCCAAAAGGTACAAAAATTTTTGGAATTTCAAGTTCAAAATAATGCTGTTGTTGCGATCGATGTACAACCCGCATGAGATCTTGGACTAAACACCCAAGAGGAATAACACTTCTTCAAAGTAATAAAAAAAACAAAGAAAAGAAACTGAACCCATACAAGTGAGCAAGTTTGGAAAAAGTATTACAACCTGCAAATTATTCAATTTTGACTATTTTGATTCGGTTGAAGTCGAATAAACCGAATGCTCACCCCTAAATAAAACCAAATAATTTCTTTTAGTATTTTCAAAAATGAAACCAAACCAAATGATTTTTCAAACTGAACCGAATCTCTTATTCGGTTTATTCTCAATCCAAAACCGAATAATGCTCACCCCTAACCAACATAAAATAGAGAACTTTTGGAAGTAAAAAAATACAGATAACAACACATCGTAACTAAGCAAGTTCTGTCCTGTTTTCAGCCAACATCAACATTCATCTTCAAAGCAAATAGTTTATCAAATTTCACAGAACTGAATCCTAAATTCAAGAGGACAAGTTTCTTGTACTCAACGACGGAGCAACCAACTTCAACATATACTATATAGGCACTCTAAAATCAACTGCAGTAACTTGAAGGTTCAAGTGCAATAAGTATTAACATATGACCAATATACTTTGGGAAGTATTTAAAGTAATGAGGAGATCTATAATCACAAACAGTAGGTTTACCAATTTATATCTATATCTATTACTAAAGATCAATGCTATCTCGAGCTTCAAAAATGAGATTTGAGAGTTGTCACGATCATGTGCCTGGTTTGGCAGCAATGCATAATGAGAAACATGCTTGTAGGCATGTAGACCGTAGAAGCCTCATAAATGCTTAAAACTTGCAGAAAGGCCCCTCTGACTGGCTAAACCACCAAAAATGGTATATAATCAAACAAACAGAAACCATTTACAGCTATAACCAAACCAGAAACATCAATAGCAATATCCTATATATTTTATGACAATATGAGGCAATAATAATACACTTTTTTTTACAAACATACAACAAACAAACAAAACCTGAGACAAGTAAATGTTGCAAAAAGCCAGATTTGTCAATGTTTCAAAAGAAGGGGTAAAAAAACGAAGTCCATCGAACATATTTTCCTTTTCCCCATATGATTTTGTATATATCTGAACTGTCGTTCCCAACCTTTTTTTTTATCACGGCTAAAGTCTCCATGCTCCTCCAACTAATGACATGACAAACAGAAAAATAAATTAGTTTAAACAGCATTCTTAATTAACTGTACAGGTCTAGTTATGATGCAGTAAATTGTGAACAAACATAAATTGAACTGTAAAGCAATCATAACAGAAAAATAACAATAATCATACCAAACTAAGGTAAAGATACTGCCGATACAGTTGCTCTTGCGTCAGAAATATTTGTGCATCTGTTGGAACTCAAATTCAATGCAAGAAATATGTGTGCATCTGTCAGAAATGTGTACATATCAAAGGATGCCAAAATGAATCTCTACTCTCTTTTTCAGAAATGTCAAGTCTTGCACTACCATGGGGAAAATCATCATTGCTTAAATGAATCTCTACTGGATTAAGAAGACAATGCTATTATCATACAAGGCTCTAAGGACAGGATATAGACTAATATATATAATACAATAACATACTGATGTGGTCAGTACTTTTGGATAGGCCAGATGAGAAAAGTTACATGATGTGGACATATGACAAATATGGCACTAATTTGAAAGAAAATAGGAGAAATGGAAGTGACTATATTACTATAACATATGTTGTTAGAGGCAACACCTAGGCGCACCTACGACACATAGGCGTACAGGTAAATAATTTGCTGACCGCCTAGGGCCACCTAGAACTTGAAGTTAGAGAACTTCGCAGGAGCAACAGGGAAGTACCCAAGTTCTAGGGCAACGCCTAGGCGAGTCATGAGGCCTGTCGCAACATAGACTATAACTGAATTGTAGGTATTATAAATGTAGATAAATCCAAGATGTCTCAGCTTAATTGCCAATAGTATCACCTCAGAATAATGTAACAATGAAGAAAACTTATGCAAGAAATGAGTTTCGTGAGAATTCAGAACCACAAGGCAATCTATCGTCTAATACAAGCTCTTTTGAGATAGATGAAGTGAAAAGATGGGAGCGGGCGACCGGGGCAACCGAGCAAACCCTAGGGGGTCCCTCACCTGGGACCCCTGCGCATCTGGCGGCACGGCCAGCGACGGCTCGCCCAGGGGCGCGCCGGCCAAGGGCAGCGCGGGAGCTGGCGGCGCGGGCGGTGGGAGCGGATCGACTGGGAGGGTCGCAGGTGTTGGCGGAGGCGGCGCAGGCGGAGGCGGCGTGGCCGGGAGCGGGCCGGCCAGAGTCGGCGCGGGCGGAGGCGTTGGCGATGGCGGCGCAAACGGCGTGGCTAGGAGCGGGCCGGCCAGAGTCGGCGCGGCCGGGTGAGGCGCGGCCGTGGGCGGCTCGACGGCGGGCGGAGCTGTGACTCCCCCGCGCGATAACGCCCCGAGGAGCTCGACGGCGACGACGGGCATTGGACCCGATCGATGGGTCCCAGATTTGTCGGGATCGCCGGCGTTCCAACCTGGATTCATGCCTGGATCTCAGGGTGGACAGACGGAGAACGGTGGATGGACGACGGTTACGAGGCGTCGCGGTAGTAGGAGTGTGGACAAGGATGGCGGTTCACGTCTAGATATGAGTAGAAGACAAATGCTATCAAAGGCGCGTTATACCGCCGACAGGAGGGCGGGAGCAGGTTCGAGGACGAGAAAGACATCTCATGGCCTAGGTGGCCCCCCACGCTCGGGAAATAGTGCTGGTGGTAGGACGCCGGGGGGACGACCTAAGACGACGGCGGCGGATAAAGGAAAAGAGAGTGCTTCTGACATGGGGGGCCTTGGACTAGGGTCTCATTCCCCTAGTGGCGCTCCATGGTCTCCGGAGACGTCTACTCGCCCTATGGGAAAGTCTTGAACAGACATTTGCAAGCCAGTAGGACCCAAATGCTCATCGTCAATGGAGTATGTGCCGACAAAGAAGGTAGGGAGTAGCTTTCGAGCCTCTTTTCCTACAGATGAGATTGCGGAGGTGACAACTTTCTGGGAAAACACGTTGGTCTTATACGTGCTGGAGAACAAGCCCTTCTATAGACAGATTCGGGCGTATGAGACACGTGTTTGGCAGCCAAGGGAAAGCACGGAGGTGTTTGCGAGGGAGAATGGCTTCTACTATGTCAAGTTTGGACTTGCGGAAGACGTCGTCAAGATTACCCGAGGGGCCTTGGACGTTTGATGGGAGACTGATTATTCTGAAAGAGTGGACTCCGGAGTTGAGATGTGAGAAGGATGTCCTCAATGCTATCCATGTTTGGATCCGCTTCCCAGAGTTCCAGTCGATATTGGAGCATCCCCCTGCTCATGAGGCTCACCAGCTTGGTGGGTAAACCGATTAAGGCTGACAACGCTACAGCCTTTCGGTCGAGGCTAATGTATGCTCGGATGTTCGTGGAGATTAGTGCCGGTAGAGAGCTTCCGTGTCTGCTGGAGTATGAGGTTCCGTCCGGAAAGGTTTTCACACAGAAAGTTGAGTACGAATGGGTACCACCAGATTGTTCCCATTGTGCTTGTTTTGGTCACCTCTCTAGTGCTTGTCCGAATGGAGGTCAGAATGCTGTGACTCCCCCGGAGACAACTGTGGACCCTGGAACATCCCGGACGGCAGAGAATATTAGAGTAGAAGAGAGGGTAGAGGGTGGCATGCAGGAGGGGGACCGGCAGATGGAAGACGCCAGTAGACTTGGTTTGACTATCTCAACTCAGCCGGAGCATCCCAATGGGGTTATGGTTACTTTCAACGCCGAGTACGGTCACCAGGGGCATGACGGCGTTGGAAAGAAAGCATCGGGGAGAAGGTGGTGTCCGAGGAGAGAGTTTATAACAGGAAGAGACATGCTGGCCCTCTACACGACGGACACCCGCGGGAGGAAGGCCGCATGCCTGGCTACAGAGAGTCGCTCTGTGTGGACAACCCTGCTTAGGCCATGATGCTCACCCAAACAGCGAGTCAGCATACTACTACACTTGGCTTGGAGAAGGACATGGCGGCGACGGACGTAGTACCATCCCCGGGTACTGGTCCATATGGGTCTCAGGGGGCCTACCCTCTTAATAATTAATGGCGGTAATCGTCTGGAATGTCAGAGGTGCATACTCCTTAGGGAGATGGAGAGAAATTAGTGAGGTCTTACGCAGAGAAAAATATGACATCTTTGTCCTACTGGAAACTAAGATTAAAGGAGAGGACGCTAGCGCGACGAAACCCCCCCCCCCACCACCACCCACCCAATTGGGTTCAACTCCACAACCCGGCGATATGTGACATGACTAGGATCTGGGTCAGATGGAATAGCAACTGGGATGGTGATCTGACCCTGATGTCAAAGCAGCTTATTGCGATCTTTCATAAACATGAGAGGATTTCGATTCATGCTTGGAGCGGTATATGGTCACAACGACAGACGACGCAGGGAAGGCCTATGGAGGGACATCTCCCAGGTGGGCCTTTTGGCGGACAGTCTGCACCTCCCCTTGCTGCTTCTGGATGATTTCAATGCTCTCCTCCACAAGCAAGAGAAGGTAGGAGGTCGTCATGTTCCCGATCAGATCTTATATGACTTCCAAAGGTGTCTCCTGAAATCGGCATGAGGAAGCTGGAGAGAGTGGGACACATCTGGACCTGGCACAATAAAGCTGTTCAACACAGAGTTGCCTGCCAACTTGACAGGGCACTGGGTAATAGTGAGTGGTTTTGTTGCTTCCCAAATTCAGTGGCAGAGGGCCTACGTGCTGGGACTAGTAATCACTCCTCGATCAGGGTCGGCTTCACTGAGCGGCCCACTTGGAAATCGTGCCCTTTCCGCTACAACAACAGCTGATACTTGTCTGAGGGCTATGGAGGCAGTGGTCGAGGGCTTCACTATCAGCAGGAGGGAACGGCTCAATTTCGTATGGTGCACATCCTCAAGCATACTAAGAGGGCTATCTGAAACTGGGTGAAGAGCATGCCCGACCACCTCTGGAGGACAATGAGGCTGAACTCAGAGCTACTCAGAACTCCATGCAATCTGATATCCTGGATGGGCTCTTAGTGGCACGGGAAAAGGAATTGATAGGGGAAGTCAACATTCTCCGACTCCAAAGAAAATTAGTGCGACACAATACGCTAAATGCTGCTGGCTTAAGGAGGGAGACCGATGCTCCAAGTTCTTCTATGATGTGATTCGCACCAGACAACCAGTGTTGCAAAAAACGGCTTGGACGGCTGACTAGTCGGCAGTCGACTGCCGCCACCTCGACTTTGCCGCTGGTCGGCCCAGAAATCGGACAAGGCAAGAAGACGGCCTAGTCGGCTAGGCGGCTAGCCGGCGCTAGTCAGCCGACTAGGCAACAGATCAGCCAGATAAAAAACGGATTGAAAGAGGAAACCCGACCCGTACCCAAATTGGGTTCAAAACCTAATATGTTCGAACAGCAGCAGCCGACAACAGCTGTTCCAAAAAAAGGAGAAAGAAGAGTTCGAAGAAGAAGAGGAAAGAAGAGACCCTTATCTCTGCGTCGCCGTTCCCCGCCGACCTCAGGGCCAGCGCCACCGTTGCCCGCTGCCGTCAGCCCCCGAGCCGAGTCCCCACCGTTGCAGCGCCAGGTATTTCTTGCTTTTCCTTTGCTTTGCATTTTTTTGGCTTTCCTTTTTTTTTTGCTTTGAACACTGACAGCAACAGCAACACTTAAATCCTCCCCACCACACATGCATGCTCCTGTACAGTGCACACATTTTTTTGCTTTGCATTGTGGGCTTTCCATTTTTTTTTTTTTTTGCTTTGTGAAGTGATTCAGTGAACACATGATGACAGCAGCAGCATCACTTCTTAAATCAGCCCTCCCCCCCCCCCCCCCCCCCCCCCCCCCCCCCCCACCATACACGTATGCTCCTGCACAGTGCACACATGATGATAGCAGCAGCATCACTTCTTAAAGATACACTAATTTAATATACATACATTATTTTTAATGTTTTTTTTACTGACACAATGAACATGAACAATATATGATGACACAGTGAACATAAACAGCAGCAGCAGCACTTTATATGCTAACAGTGATTGTACTCATGCTCAACATTGGTTGGTTGATGGGATGGATGATGAGAGTGGTGTTGATCCCGTCACAAGAGCTACATGGGAGGTACTTGACCAAGCGGTGGGAGCAAATGAACTACTTGAACCTAGAAGGAGCTATAGGATCACGAGAGAACTTGACGAGGAAAAGTTTATCTCGGAGGCCGAAGAAGATGATGGAGATGATGACTTTGAGTCCGATAAAGAAAGAGATGTGCCATTATTGGATGAGCACGACATATCTTTGATAATTGAGCACTTTAATCTATCTCCTTTTCTTTTTGTAAAATTTTGATTACGTACAGACATTGCCACTTTGGTGTTTGGGTACTTAAGCGGACGATCTGGAGCGGCGGATTCTAGGGTTTCGCTCGTCTGGGACCCTGGCACCCCCGGCAGTGGGTCGGCCAGGGTTGGAGCGGCCGGCGGCGGGACGGCCGTGGTCGGCGAGCGATGGCGGCTCAGGCGGCGCCGGCGGTGGTTTAACAAAAGGGCTTCGTCTGGCCAGGACGAACGCGTGGGGTGGCGCCGGCGATAGCGGCGCGGGTGGGCCGGCCAGCGGCGGCATGGCCGGGGGAGGACCGACCAAGGGCATGTTTGCAAAAAACAAAAGTTTGATAACAAACTAAGAAAAGAGTACAAGAGTACAGTTGATTTCTGGGGAAGTACAACTATAGGAATCTGATCAGAAACGATCACTTTATCCCTTGGACGATGTGATATCGAAGACACGAGCCTCTGGAGGATGCAACAGCACTTTAGCATGAGATTATGATCATTCCTGATGCTTTGAGACTGATTTGAAACTTTATTTATAGAGTTATTGAAATAACTGTTTAGCAGTTATTCTGGGTTGCGCGCACTTCAGGTTGCGCGCCTTCTGTTCACTTGCGCGAGCGGTTGCACTAACTGCTGTGGACGCGTAGCATCGTTTGATTGAGATGCACGTGGTATAGGCAGTGTAATGGGCACGTTCTGCGAAGTTAGTGGCTTGTGCGCCACATCACCCTACTCTGGATACTGTTCGATCATCTTGCGCGAGCTTTATCGGGTTGTGCGGAGGTACAATGTAACAACTTGCGCGAGCGGTTGTACCAACTGCTGTGGACGCGTGGCATCGTTTGAATGAGATGCGCGTGGTCCTGGGCAGTATAGTGGGCACGCTCAGCGAAGTTGATGGCTTGTGCGCCACGTCACCCTGCTTCTAAATAAAAGTTGATCAGTTGGCGCCAACTAGCCAGGTTGCGCATGGACGAACTCAACAACTGGCGCCTTTGACTGAGTCTTCTGTGCTGTACTGATTAATTCTCGCGCCACACAATGACTTGCGCGAGCCAGCTGTCAGCATTAATTACATGCTGACAAAATCTTCTTGAACGCCACGTTGCACGGATTCGAACGGATTTTTCTTGATATACGTGCTGTCAATTGTCAGGCAATGATGATGCCCTTACAGCTTTTCGAGGAAGTGCGCCACGTGGCACTCGCGCAACCTGTCTCATGCGCAACCTGAGGTTGGCGCAACCTGATGTTGCGCAACTTGATGTTGGCGTAACCTGATGATATGACTTTAGGAGCGACGCAGCTTGATTTTAGCATCTACAAGACCCCCTTCAAAGTTTTCGAAACTTGAAAATACTTCAAAGTTTTGAAATACTTTGAATCATGCTAGTTTTGTATGGGTTGCGCCAGTCAACTCGAGCCCGATTCTTCAGCATAGATGCGTAACTGTTTGGGTATAAATAGCCGTACACTTTGGGCCTTTCATTCTTTACACACAAAGTGACTTCTCAAAACCCTACCTCCTCTCTTCTTCTCGAGCTTCTTCGACCACCGACGTGATTCCTCGAAACTCTGTCTCTTTTCCTCTAGACTCAGAAGCTTCTTCGGCAAACCCTAATGGCGCCCAGGAGATTCGATGTTAAGAAAGGAAAGGGGCGCTGAGCCTTCATCTTGCGCTTCATCATGCAGAGAGCAGCGACGAGCGTGTCAGTACGTTCCGCCTTCGTCACGACGAGAGACTGCCACCCCGGCCATGGAAGGTGAGCGCTTTGATCATTGATCCATGCATCGATCGTATCAACCAAATCCTTTTTAGGATTTTTTTTTGGTTTGATCTGTTCATCGTGCGCCTTCTCTTTTTAGAGTTCGGTTCACCTTCTGACTCGCGCCACCCTTTTCAGGGTTTGGTTGTTGTCACTCACATAGTATTCAAACTGTGTTATGCGATGTGGCGCACCAGAGATGTTGCGCTATATAGATGCGATGCAACACAGATGCTGCGCTATACAAGATGTGGCGCAACACAGATGTTGTGCCATATAAAATGTGGCACAACACAGATGATGCGCCATACAAAATGTGGCGCAACACAGATACTGCGCCATACAAAATATGGCGCAACACAGATGTTGCGCTATACAAAATGTGGCGCAACACAGATAGATACTGCGCCATATAAAATGTGGCGCAACACAGATGTTGTGCAACATAGAAGTCTCGGCGCAACCTGTAATTTTTGTACAGATTTGACCATTGCATTCTGTAAACTCACTAACTTCTTCTCGTTCACTTCTTGCAGGGAATCGGTTGGCAAGATTCTTCAGAACTGGTATCGGTGATCTTGGATGCTATGGAGCTGAACCACCTTGACACACATAGAGAGCTCAGAACTCTTCATGTTTAAAAGGGCTTCCTTGATGGTAGGAAGGATCTTTATACATGAGAGTTGGATGGTGGAGACACAGAACTAGGAATCATATCACAAGGGTGATCTAATTCCTACTCTCACGAAGGGTCGTCTTTTCTCTACCAGTTGTATTGACAGCAGCTTGCCTTCGAGCTGCTGTACTCTGTCGTTCTCCTCTCGTCTTTCTGAGAGAGAAGACCAGAGTTGATTCCGTTGCCATGCTCGCTGCTTCAGATTGAGTCAACAAGGAACTGGCACTAACAAGAAAATCCAAAGATGTAATAGACCTCCATTTGTTATATTTAGAATGAAAATCTGAGATGTAATAGATTTCCATTAATATGTATCTATATTTTTAAAGAAGGAATAAAGAATGATTTTTCTCTCCTTTATGACTTGATTTGATGTGATGATATAGAAAATATAATCCAGAGGTAATGTGGACGTGAATTCATTTTTCTATTGATGATCTCCAAGCCAGCTGGACTTAAAGACAGGGTATCATGTAAAAAGAGGATATCTATGATAATACGGATTTATCATAAAGATAAGTATCTTTTAAAACAGCTGGATTTCAAAAGACAGAATTGATGATTTGGATGGAGTCCACGGGGGATTTTGAGTATTTATTATCTGTGGCTTTATTTACGAGAAAGTAAATAAACGATAATAAATGTAGGCTTAAAAAGATTGATGAGTGAATAAGCATGTCTTTTCAAAGAAAGGTCGTTTCGGTTCCCGCGACAGACAATAAACGGACCTATGCACGAGATGAAAAGGGATGAATGAAGGAACATGCATTTTCCAGGAAAGGTCGCTTCGGTTCCCGAGACAGAATGTTTGGCCTTTCTGTCTATAAATAGTGCGGAACTTTTAAGAATGTTATCCACACCTATCCCTTCATCGCAAATGTCTTCTGAAGATGCACCCAAGGAGGTTGAGGCCATCCCAAAGATCGAAGTTGCTACCGACACTTCTTCTGATGAGCCTCCGCCGCCTATCCAGCCAGAAGTGGGAGAAAGCTCGGCTGTTCCTGAATCAAAACAGGACATTCTTGCCAAACTGGTGGAGCCTGGAAGTACTGCCGAGGAAGAAGCTCTGAGGAAGGCTGCTTGTGAACTACTGGTGTCATCGACAATAACGTCTTCGCTTCTTGCGAAATATGTTTTCAATCAAGAGTGCTCTGGTCCTTGTTAATTTTATGTATTTCCTTCTGTCTGAGTTATGCAATAAAAGGAATTTTATTTACATTCTGATTCTCTGTGTTGATATCTCTTTGTCTTCAAACATGATATTTCTCGAGAAATTTGCCATTAATGGGCATCATGGCGACTCGACCATCCATACCATTCAATTGATAAGCTCCGTTGAAAAAACTTTGCTTACAACGTAAGGTCCTTCCCACTTCGCTTCGAATTTGCCTTTGCTCATGTATGTCATAGTCATAGGACGTCTGACGGTTAGAACTAGTTCTCCTTTTGAAATGTTCGGACTTTGACTTTACGGTTGAAGGCTTTTGATAGACGAGCTTGATAACTCAATATGTTGTTGAGCTAGGAGCCGTTTCTCGTCAAGCGCTTCAAGCTCCTGAAGTCTCAGACGATCATTGTTTTCGGTTGTGAGTTCATTGGCAATGTCAATCCTTAGGGAAGGGATATGGATTTCCAATGGTAAGACGGCCTCGCATCCATATACCAAAGAGAAAGGTGTGCAGCCTGTAGGAGTACGTATAGTAGTACGGTAAGCCCACAGACATTCTCCAAGCTTTTCACTCCAGTTCCGTTTGTTGGTAGAAACAAACTTCTTGAGGAGTTTGATGATGGTCTTGTTAAATGCTTCTGCCAACGTTAGCTGCAGGATTGTAAGCTGTAGAAGCAATATTATTGATCCTGTTGTCATCGCAGAATCGAGTGAATTTCTGACTGATGAATTGTGGCCCATTATCGTGAATAATTCGTCGCAGAACACCGAATCTGTAGATCAATAAAATTGATAACACTGCTCGTCTTGACCTCAGCTAGAGGTATAGCTTCAGCCCACTTTGAGAAATAATCAGTTATGGCTAATATGAACCGATATCCTCGAGACGAGGGAGGGTTAATAGGACCAATGACATTCATGCCCCAAGTTTCAAAGGGCCATGATGCTGCCGTCGGGTGAAGAAATTCTGATGGTTGATGGAAGTCAGAATGGATTTGACATGCTCGGCACTTCCTTGCATACTCGATTGCATCAGATACCATCGAGGGCCAATAGTAGCCCATACGGCGAATACGATCTTGTAGTTTAGGACCAGGTTGATGTGCGCCACAAACACGTCATGAGCTTCACGAAGTATTTGTTTTGCTTCCTTTCATGCGAGACAGCAAAGGAGTAAGCCGTCAAATGTTCGTCGGTAGAGTGTCTTTGTAGCATGATTAGAATAGAATCTGAGTGACCGCCGACGAATTGTTGTAGCCTCTTTAGGATCTTCGGATAAGATATCATGGACCACGAAGTCTATGAAAGGAGTCTCCAATCTTCACTGATAGTACAAATTTCAACCGAATTGTTGAATTACATGTTTGAGTTGTTGACTTCAATATTTAAGTTATTCTCGACACAAAATAACTCTCTATTATGATGACGATCATTTATTGCCTTCTTACTGGAATTGCTAACACTGCTGCAAGATTAGCGAGTGCATCAGCCTTGTATTACACGCTCGGCGTACATGCTCGATAAAGAAGCCTTTGAATGAAGTAGCCATACTGATCTGCATCAATATGGGACCAGATCTTGATGTCGACCTTCGTACGTGCCTCTAACTTGGTTGACAATCAGTTTGGAGTCTCCGTAAACTTCAAGATATTCAATATCTAATTGTTTAGCCAATTGGAGACCAATGAGCAGAGCGTTGTATTCAGCCACATTATTGGAACATGACTCATCTAAAGAATAAGCTCTTTGCTGGTGAGACGAGAACGATTCCAACTCTAGCAACAATAGCACCTTTTGGTCCGATTCTGGATGCACCATCAAAGAATAGACGCCATGTAAGAATTTCTTCTGAAATCACGTTGGACTCCAAAGTTTCGTCTGGAATCTCGTCGTAGAGTTTAGACGTTTCGGGAACTGGATGAGCTGCCAAAAGTCAGCAAGGACTTAACCTTTAACAGACTTTTGAGGAACATAAACCATATCATATTGTGCTAACAATATGGCCCATGTTGCAAGCCTGGAATTGAGTGTAGGGGGCTTCTTCATCAGGACCCGGAGAGGGTTAACTCTAGAAATAACATGAATAGTTTGGCCAGTGATATAATGTCTCGTCTTTTGAACAGCAAACATCAAAGCTAGACATTCTTTTTCCACTGGGGTGTATTGATGTTCAGCTCCAATCATTGTACGGCTAAGATAATAGATAGCATGTTCATGACCTTCTTTATTCTTCTGAGCTAATAAAACACCTAGTGAATGGTTCATTGCTCGAACATACATCAGGAAGGGTATTCCTGAGACTGGAGGCACTAGAACTGGAGGATTCATCAAGTACTGCTTTATGTCTTCAAATGCTTGTTGACATTCTTCAATCCAAATAAAAGGCCCACCTTTCTTCGTGAGTTGAGTGAACGGTCTACAGTCCAGAGAGATTTGAGATGAATCTCATGATGTACGCAAGCCGCCCCGGTAATTCTCGTAGCTCTTTTAGGTTGCATGGAGGACGCATCTCTTGAATGGCTTTAATTTTCTCAGGGTCAACGTGTATACCTTTAGAGGTAATAACGAATCCAAGAAATTTGCCACTAGAGACTCCCAGGAATGACTTGGTGTGATTCATCTTGATTGATGCTGGCGCATTAGATCGAATATAGTTCTCAAGTCTTGAATGTGGTCTTCCTTTAGACGACTTTTGACAGCAATATTGTCTATAGCATTCAACCGTCTTTCGCAAATGATCACGAAAGATAGTACTCATGGCCCGCTGATAAGTTGCACCAGCATTTTTGAGACCAAACGGCATGATGTATAGCAATAGACTTCAAGAAGTGCGAAAAGATGTATGTTTCTCATCTCCCGGATGCATCTTGATTTGATTATATCCTGAAAATCCATCCATAAAAGATATACGTTCAAATCCGCAAGTATTGTCGATCATGACATCAGTGATTGGAAGAGAAAATGTCTTTGGGACAAGCTTCATTAAGGTCTCTGAAGTCGATGCAGACTCGGACCTTTCCTGTTTTCTTCAAAACTGGGACAACATTAGCCACCCAGTCCGGATGTTGTTCTTCTCTGATGAAGCCACAGGCAATGTAGTGCCCCGTCCCTACATCGTACCCCGTTCTCTGTCCACGGGGTGCGCGAGAAAGGAACACCGTCGCTATCGACTCGGTCGGGACCGATAGGTCGGGATCGGATCGATCGAACGGGAACGGTTGAATTAAGATCCATTCCCCGTTATGGAATGGCTTATTCGGAACCAAGTCCCATATTCAGCGGGTTGCGTCTCAAGGATTGGCTCTGTGGCTGGGTCGGGAGAGACCTCCCGTTGCTCTGGTTTTCACGCCGCTTGCGTTGGTTTTGGCTGTTTTCTGAATGCGTTTTCGTGAATGTTTTCGATGGTTTTCATGGCTTGCATTTCGAACTCGCATTTCCTATCGAACTTCTTGAATAATACAGTGTTCTAATCGGTTGCTTGTGCGATTTCAGGTAATCGCGTAGGCGACGTCTAGCGCGACCAACAAGTTCTCTCGCCTGAAGTAAACTCAAGGTGAGTGGCTCACCCTTCTCTTCTCGATTCTTAGGTAAATCGATAGTGTTGTTGCGGATGAAAGAATGAATGCAAGGGCACGGACAGGTAAAATGATCAAGTTTCAAAGAGAATGTAGGCTAGACCTTAATAACTAATATTGTCTTAACTCGGTCATTGGACAACTTGTCGACAAGGTAGAGTTTTCCCGTAACGGCAACCCAAGACCATGGGACCATTTCGGCCAAGAAAGGAAACACGGTGTATAGCTGTGCTGGATGATAGCACGGGTTAAGCGGGAACATGCAGCGGGGCTCGCTACTTGTGCTGCAAGGGCCCCGGCTAACAAAAGCTATAGAGTCCAGGATGGCTTGTTATGCCAGTGACCAATCACACGTAATATTGCACTTGGTATGAAAATGATAACAATTGACAGGGAAGAACATGGTAAGTTTCATAAGGCGCGGCGCGGTCCGCCGTGGGTAAGTTCCAACGTATTTTACATTATGCTTGTCATGTGATTGTTTGGAATTCATTAGGATGGTTAGAAACATTCACAAGCTAAGTCATATAAACTCTTCAACCAAATGAGAGCGTGGAACTTAAATAGCCACGCACCAGTACAAAGTGTAATGTACTGATCCTCGCTCTCCGCGCAGGTACTCCAAACCACGAAGGCGTGCCACTTAAAGCTCAAGGCGGCGTGAACCCTTTTGAAGCCTCGTCCACGTGTGAAGGCTTGTGTTCTGAAATCCTTTTGAAGACTCCGCACTCAGTACAAAGAAGAATAAATGGCGACTCGGCTTCCCTCGATCGCAGGTGGAAAGTGTAACTATTTTGCTTGTAAAAAGGGATGTAATGTATGGAACGACTATCTCATCAACGTTCGTTTTGTAAGTCGAGTCATGTTGTATCCCGCGCGGCAATGATTGTAATGGAGTCAATGTAAAGATAGTTTATTATCAATGAAAAAGTCTACTTCTATTTCAAATGTGTCGATCAATTTCTCTGCGTACTCTAACTTGATGTTGTATTTCGGATAACCTTATGACTACGCCTTGTGCGATCGCAACTTAGGTTCGCACGGCATCACGTCCGGGGAACGACTATCGATTCTACGAAATCGGGACGTGACATAATGGTATCAGAGCACGGCTTTACGTCCTTTGGCCTCGCGTCTAGAGTCTCAAACCTTTGACCTCGCATCGATGAGATAAGTTGTTCCATACAATGAGTCCGTAATAATTTGTGACTGATGTGTTTGCCCTCGATCGGAGAAGTGCCGGAACCCACGGCGGGGGGCAAGAGCAGAGCGCTTCTAGCGGCTCTAGTAGTTCGCGGGCCGGACCTTCTAACGATACCATCGAAAGCTGCGCATGATGGAGGTGCAGCGGAACCAGTCCGAGAACCGACATCAACAGACAGAGGAACGACAGGCCCAGTTCGAAGCTCGCTTCGACGCACATGCTAAACTTCAACAAAAGCAGCTGGATACACTGCAGCAGATCGTCCAGACAATTGTGGCCAACGAAAATTCTGCGACTGCGCCTGCCATCACCACGCCTACTGTCACCGTGCCGGCGGTCCAGCCCATTGAAGTCGACACGGAGGAGCCCGAGCGTCAACCAGCGACACCAAAAAGTACAACTTTGAAGTGTCAGAATTCAAGAAGGCGTGCCGCACTTCCTTCAACGGCACCGAGGGTCCTTCCATGGCAATCGACTGGTTGGAAGAGCTGGAAGATCACTTCGAGCTCCTCGGCATTGAAGAATCAAAGCAAGTCGCCTGCGCACAACTTCAGCTACGGTTGAACGCGCACAACTGGTGGACCGTGCACAAGCGAGCGATCCGACGCGACAACTCAGTGCCGATCTCTTGGGCCACGTTCCACAAAGCTTTTGAAGTCGAGTACCTTCCGTCAGTCATTTGTCAAGCGAAGGAGAATGAATTCATGCAGTTGAGGCAGGGGAACCGGATAGTAGAACAGTACGCCGCAGAATTCAACAAGTTGTCCAAATTTGCTAGTGCGTTTCTGCCTACAGAGGAGTGCCGTGTGCGACGGTTCGAAGTGGGTCTGCGACGCTCTATCGGTGCGCATGTCGGGGTCCCGGAGTACAAGACCGGCGAGGCTCTGAATCACGCTCTCCGCCTTGAGAGCGAATACCATTCCATTGCTGCCGACGTTGTGCACCACTCCAATCACAAACGTCCTAGCTATACGGGAGGCAACAATCACGCGTCAAAGCGTCCCAACAATGGCAGCTACAGAGGAAAGAACCCATTACCTCGATGCACCAAGTGCAACAGTCTCGGACACGATGCCAACCACTGCTTCACCGGGGGAGCATGTTTCGTTTGTGGAGAAAGGGGCCACCGAGCTCGAGACTGCATGGCCCGAAGACCAAATCATTCCAACGCACCACCACGACAACACCGCCAAGAGAATCAAGGACAGGCGCCCCGACCTCCTCCGCCCACTCAACCCGCACCGCAAAATTGCCAAGATCGTCGCCCCAACACTCAGGGCCGCGTCTACGCCATGACTCGAGATGAAGCGGTTGCATCAGATACAGTAGTGTCAGGTATACTAAATTTCAATAATGTGCCTGCTCGTGTGTTATTTGATTCAGGCGCTTCGCATAGTTTTATATCGGCGGACTTTGCTGCCGAGCACAAATTTCCTGTAATATCATTAGATCTCGACCTTAGCGTAAGTACGCCTTCGGGCACACCAATACTCACAAACTTAGCCTGCGCCGACGGGATTATCTGTATCGACGGTCAAAAGATCGGTCTTGACGTGATAGTTCTAGACATGAAGGACTTTGACATCATTCTGGGAATGGATTGGCTCGAGCCGTGCAACGCAACCATAGACTGCGACGGAAAGACGGTCACCTTCCGCATACCAGGAGTGCCTGAATTCTGCTTTTCGTGTGGTGAGGCATCGTCGACCTGCATGCTGATCTCGGCAATTTCCGCTCGGAGGATGCTGCATTCTGGGTGCGAAGGCTATTTGGCGTCCGTCCGAAAAATGCGACAGGATGGTGCAAACGCGGGTCAGACCGACGTTGTGGCAGAATTTTCCGATGTATTCCCGGACGAGCTACCTGGCATGTCCCCCGACCGAGAAATCGAGTTCAGCATCGATACATTTCCCGATACTCGACCGATTTCCAAGGTCCCGTACAGAATGGCCCCCGCCGAGATGAAGGAACTCAAGGTCCAGTTACAAGAGTTACTCGACAGAGGATTTATTCGGCCTAGTGTTTCACCGTGGGGAGCGCCCGTGTTGTTCGTGAAGAAAAGGATGGGTCCATGCGTCTGTGCATCGATGACCGAGAGCTAAACAAGGCCACCATCCGGAACAAGTACCCATTGCCCCGCATAGACGACTTATTCGATCAACTGCAAGGCGCCTCGGTATTTTCGAAGATTGATCTCCGCTCAGGCTATCATCAACTCAAGATCAAGTCAGACGACGTGCAAAAGTCAGCCTTTCGCACTCGGTACGGCCACTACGAGTTCTTGGTGATGCCATTCGGCCTGACGAACCCCCCTGCCGCCTTCATGGATCTGATGAATCGGATGTTTCGACCCTTTCTTGATAAATTTGAGGTAGTCTTTATTGACGATATTCTCGTCTACTCGAAGGACAGGGCGCAGCATGCAGAACATCTACGGGCCGTGCTCCAGACACTTCGAGAGAATGAGTTGTATGCAAAGCAGAGTAAGTGCGAATTCTGGCTAAGCAGCGTATCATTTCTTGGTCACATCATTTCATCCGAAGGCATTGCAGTCGATCCGAAGAAAGTGGAAGTTGTTGCTGATTGGAAGCGGCCTACGTCTGCTAGTGAGATTCGAAGCTTTCTTGGTTTGGCGGAATACTATCGACGCTTCGTTAAAGACTTCGCGAAGATTGCATCGCCATTGACTCGCCTCACTCAAAAGGGAGTCGTGTACGAGTGGTCGGATGACTGTGAAGCTTCCTTCCAGGAGCTAAAACAGCGACTAATTTCGGCACCTATACTCGCACTTCCGGATGGGCCAGAGGGTTTTCAGATATTCAGCGATGCTTTAGGCCAAGGCTTGGGATGTGTGCTCATGCAGCGAAACAAGGTGATATCCTTCGCCGCCAGACAGTTGAAGCCGCACGAGAAGAACTATCCTACGCATGACTTGGGAGTTAGCGGCGATTGTGTTCGCATTGAAATTGTGGCGTCACTATCTATACGGTGGCTGCGCGATCTATACCGACCACAAGAGCCTCAAGTATCTCTTCACCCAGAAGGAATTGAACTTGCGATAGAGGTGCTGGCTCGAACTGATCAAAGACTATGACTTGACGATCGACTACACTACGGGCAAGGGAAATGTTGTGACGGACGCTCTAAGTCGAAATATCTTGCCTCGCTATCCATCAACCGCAGACTACTACAAGATTTAGAAGAAATGGGTATCGACCTCCGGGTTCGATTCAGGATGTACGATTGACGCAGCTGCAGTTAGAGCCGAGTTTGGTGGAAAATATCATGACCGCTCAGAAGGATGATCCGTACCTGAAGAAAATGTGCGAGCGAATTTCAATATGTAGTGCGACCGACTTTGCGGAAGATGAGACCGGCGAGCTGAGATTGAATGGCCGACTATGTGTTCCGGATGATTCAAAACTACGAAAGGAGATAATGTCGGAGGCGCATTATGCGAAATATACCTTACATCCAGGTAGCACCAATGTATAAGGACCTCCGCACGACCTTCTGGTGGCACGGGATGAAGAGAGATGTGGCGCTCTTCGTGTCACAATGCATGGCCTGTCAGCAGGTGAAAGCTGAGCATCAGCGACCGGACGAGGAGATGCAGAACCTTGCTATTCCAGAGTGGAAATGGGATCACGTCACTATGGACTTTATTGTTGGCCTGCCGAAGGCACCACGGGGGAACGACGACATCTTGGTCATCGTCGATCGATTAACCAAGTCAGCGCACTTTATTGCCATCAAAGTTACTTGGAGCGTTGATCGCCTGGCGGAGATTTATCTTGACGAGATAGTACGGCTGCACGGAGTTCCAGTATCCATCGTCTCTGATCGGGATTCACGGTTCATGTCGCGATTCTGGAGTAGCCTTCAGTCGGCGCTAGGTACCAAGTTGCAGTTCAGCTCAGCTTACCATCCACAGACCGACGGCCAAACGGAGCGTGTTAATCAGATTCTCGAAGACATGCTACGACTCTGCGTAATTGACTTCAAATCAAGCTGGGACGTCCACCTACCGCTGGCGGAATTTGCATACAACAATAGCTACCAGTCCAGCATCCAAATGGCGTCGTATGAAGCTTTGTACGGCCGGAAGTGCAGTTCGCCCATTTGCTGGGATGAAGTCGGGGAACGGCAGATACTCGGCCCGGAGCTGGTGGAACAGACTGTGGAAAAGGTCAAGCTAATTCGGGAAAGACGGAAGATTGCACAGAGTTGGCAAAAGAGCTACGCCGACACCCATCGAAGACCGCTCGAGTTCCAGGTGGGCGATCACGTGTTCCTGAATGTGTCGCCCGTGCGAGGAGTTACTCGGTTCGGTGCGAAGGAAAAATTGAGCCCAAGATTTGTTGGTCCGTTCGAGATATTGAAGCGAGTCGTCCCGGTAGCTTACCAAATCGCCTTGCCGCCTGCATTGTCAGAGGTACACGACGTCTTCCACGTCTCGCAATTGCGGAAGTACGTGCACGATCCGAGCCATGTTGTGGATTTAGGTAAGCTGGACCTGAGGGCGGATTTATCATATGTCGAAGAGCCGGTGCAAATCTTGGAGCGCAAGGATAAACTTCTCCGCAACCGTGCTATTCCTCTCGTCCGCGTCCTCTGGAGAAACCATTCGGTCGAGGAGTCGACGTGGGAGCTTGAGTCAGAAATGAAGGAAAATTTTCCTTCATTATTCGCAGAGGTAGGTTCTATTTTTTAAGTTTCGTGGACGAAACTTTTTCTTAGTTGGTTATGGTGTAGTGCCCCGTCCCTACATCGTGCCCCGTTCTCTGTCCACGGGGTGCGCGAGAAAGGAACACCGTCGCTATCGACTCGGTCGGGATCGATCGAACGGGAACGGTTGAATTAAGATCCATTCCCCGTTATGGAATGGCTTCTTCGGAACCAAGTCTCATATTCAGCGGGTTGCGCCTCAAATGGCTTTGCGGCTGGGTCGGGAGAGACCTCTCGTTGCTCTGCTTTTCACGCCGCTTTGCGTTGGTTTTGGCTTTGTTTTCTGCATGCGTTTTCGTGAATGTTTTCGATGGTTTTCATGGCTTGTATTTCGAACTCGCATTTTTTATCGAACTTCTTGAATAATACAGTGTTCTAATCGGTTGCTTGTGCGATTTCAGGTAATCGCGTAGGCGACGTCTAGCGCGACCAACAAGTTCTCTCGCCTGAAGTAAACTCAAGGTGAGTGGCTGACCCTTCTCTTCTCGACCCCTTCTTAGGTAAATCGATAGTGTTGTTGCGGATGAAAGAATGAATGCAAGGGCATGGACACGGTAAAATGATCAAGTTTCAAAGAGAATGTAGGCTAGACCTTAATAACTAAATATTGTCTTAACTCGGTCAAGAACAACTTGTCGACAAGGTAGAGTTTCCCCGTAACGGCAACCCAAGGCTATGGGACCGTTTCGGCCAAGAAAGGAAACACGGTGTATAGCTGTGCTGGATGATAGCACGGGTTAAGCGGGAACTTGCAGCGGGGCTCGCTACTTGCGCTGCAAGGGCCCCGGCTAACAAAAGCTAGAGTCCAGGATGGCTTGTTATGCCAGTGACCAATCACACGTAATATTGCACTTGGTATGAAAATGATAACAATTGACAAGGAAGAACATGGTAAGTTTCATAAGGCGCGGCGCGGTCCGCCGTGGGTAAGTTCCAACGTATTTTACATTATGCTTGTCATGTGCTTGTTTGGAATTCATTAGGATGGTTAGAAACATTCACAAGCTAAGTCATATAAACTCTTCAACCAAATGAGAGCGTGGAACTTAAATAGCCACGCACCAGTACAAAGTGTAATGTACTGATCCTCGCTCTCCACGCAGGTACCCCGAACCACGAAGGGCGTGCCACTTAAAGCTCAAGGCGGCGTGAACCCTTTTGAAGCCTCGTCCGCGTGTGAAGGCTTGTGTTCTGAAATCCTTTTGAAGACTCCGCACTCAGTACAAAGAAGAATAGATGGCGACTCGGCTTCCCTCGATCGCAGGTGGAAAGTGTAACTATTTTGCTTGTAAAAAGGGATGTAATGTATGGAACGACTATCTCATCAGCGTTCGTTTTGTAAGTCGAGTCATGTTGTAGCCCGCGCGACAATGATTGTAATGGAGTCAATGTAAAGATAGTTTTATTATCAATGAAAAAATTTACTTCTATTTCAAATGTGTCGATCAATTTCTCTGCGTACTCTACCTTGATGTTGTGTTTCGGATAACCTTATGACTACGCCTTGTGTGATCGCAACTTAGGTTCGCACGGCATCACGCCCGGGGGACGACTATCGATTCTACGGAATCGGGGCGTGACAGGCAATGAGCTCCTTGATTTCAGCTTCTATGGCGTCCATCATGTCAGGTCGAAATCGACGCTGTTGTTGCTTAACTGGCCTTGCATTTGGCAGAATGTTGAGTTTATGGGTAGCAATATGAGGATCTAATCCCGGCATGTCTTCATAGCTCCAAGCGAATACATCAATATATTCCATAATAAGTTGGATCAGTTCTTGTTTATATGCTTCAGGGAGGCTTTTACTGACGAATATTGGCCTTGGGGAAGTTTCATCTCCAATATTGGCTTGAACCAACTGATCTTCGGTAGGTGGCTCACGTTGCTCGAAGCGAAACTCCCATTGAGTATCCATCCTTTGTGCCCAAGGATCAGATTCAGAGGCTTCAGCAAAGTCTTCGTCGTCTTCAGAGAATTCGGCAGTTACCATATTAGAAGATAGAGTCACTCGATGGACGTGCCCAACACTGGTGTCTGAATCCCATGAAACAGAATCAGAAGAGTTAGATCGTTCTTTTTTTTCGGATTCGGAAGCTTCTGGAGTCAGTATTGGTGAAGTATAACCCAATCCCCGCTTCGTTTTGCTGTAACATTGTTGTGATTTTCCTTTTGGAGCAGGAATACAAATAGGAGTTCGCCTTCCTTTACCGCCATTGAGACTAGCTTTAAAATTATAGCCCATCTTTTGAATGACATCTCTTGATTGTTGACTATAACGACGTAGTTGAAGTCTTCCGTTATCGTGATTTTCTTCTTCACCATTGGGCGTGATCTTCTGTTCTGTTCCTTTACTAAAAAGTATAGGAAGTTCATCTTTCTTCCTGGAAGGAACTAAGAAGAAAGAGTCCTGAATTGGTTCGAGCAATACTTCGTCTTGGAGAGGTTGAACTGCTCCTATGGTAAGTGGTTCGAAGTTATCTAACATATCTAAATAACATCGAGTATAATAAAGAACATCAGTATACTGTAAAGGAGATGTTTTTATTGATTTGTACATCATCATTTACAACATGATTCTTAGCCTTAACAGAAGGCTTAGTAAGGTTGATAACCAGAGGAGGAGAAGAGGATTCTTAGCCTTAACAGAAGGCTTAGTAAGGTTGATAACCAGAGAAGGAGAGGAGAAGGTGAAGGTTTACTACGACGAAGGTCGATAACCAAAGGCTCAGAAGGGTGATCTCCTTTTGTTCCCTTTCTACAGCAGGAGGCTGTTTGTTATGAGAGGAAAGATGTATAGTCAACGTCTGAGAAGAAGAGTGACGAGTAGTACGTCCTTTGACGGGGATCATGAGAATATCTTTTGAAGTATCTTTCTGATCTTCCTCACTATCCATCGCCAATACAACCTTCATGAACACTTCTTTGTACATCCGAGAGTCAGTACAATACGCTTCAATGCCCCTGAAAGGATTTAGGTCGGCTACTTCCTTCTGAACCTCTCTATTGACATCTACATATTTGAAGCATTGATGTAGAGTGTATGGTACAATGTTATGCTCATGCAGAAATGGTCTTTCCAGCAAAGCATTATAAGAGCTATGATTATCGATAACGTAGAAAGTAACATTTGTACGAAAATTGCCTATTTGAACCTTCAGACGAATCTTTCCTAGGGGTTCACTTCTTCCAGAATTGAATCCTAAGATTGTCGTGATGGTTGTTGAAAAATTGTGTACAGGAATCTTTAATGCATCTAGTAGAGTCTTTGGCATGATGCTAAGTGCAGACCCAGGATCGATCAAAATGCGATCAACCTTCATGGTATCGACATATCCCGTGAAGTAGAGGGGTCGGTCATGACGATTATCTTCCAACAGCATATCATCTTGTGTAAAGGTGATGTTGGGTATCAGTTCCATTACATTGTGACAATGAAGGCATGTTACAGGCTCTTCCTCTGGCTTCTTGAGGAATGTTAGACAAGTATCAGCTTGCATCAAAGCTTCACTTAACGTTTCTCGAGTTTCTTTCGAAAGACGGAGTAGCTCAAAAATTGACAATCTTGCCGGGTATTAGCCAGCTGAGCCAGTATATCAAAGTTATATGGCTTCTCGAGTCCCAAAGTTGGAGTCTTCTTCAATACCTTATCAAAACGGACAGGTTGTTTAAGGTTATAAACGGCGGTAGGCGGGTGCGCGGCGGAGAGAGTCCGCCTACCGCCTAGGCCGCCTAGGCGGTGCCTAGGCGCCGCCTAGGCGGTTGATACATTTGAACAATTTTTACTATTTTACCACTGTTTTTTTTTTGCATAATATGCATATTTTAAGGGTGTTCCATGCATAACTAAGTTGTAGAATGAAGATTTATAAAGTTTTAGTGTTGTTAGGCTCATAATGTTAAAAAAAAAATCTTTTTGGCCAAAATATTTTGTAAAGTATTTATCCGCCTAGGCGCTCGCCTACGCTGCCTCACCTCCGCCTATGCCGCCAACCTCCATTGGCCGCCGACTCCACCGCCTACAGCAAAACGGTGCGGAGAGGGACCGTCTACCGCCTAGGCGGCCTAGGCGGGCGCCATTTAGAACATTGGTTGTTTTCCTTTGTCAGCTGTCGTCGATTTGGGAAGAGTTGGTTCTACTGGAGGTGATGAAGCTGATGGAACATTGACAGCAGGAGAAGATAATGCTGAGAAGGCTCCAGAGCTGGAGCAGGGTTTTCTTGACCATATGAATAGTCTCTTAGGAAAGGTTTCCCAGACCTGGTACCAATTAAGGCTTCTTCTTCGGATACAGGTTCGAAGGACACCATATTACAACTCTTTGCCTGGATCTTGTTTCTGGAAGATTTCTTTTGGCAAGATGAAAAGTTTGTCCAATAACCCAAGCCAACCCGAGATTGGTTGTGAGAAAGACATAGAGAAAGAGGTACAAGAGATCCCTTTCCATGGTTCAAATCAGAGGCCTTTTGTAGATCATATCCCATTTTCGTCATTAGTTCACGAGACTGTGGACTATACAGATGGAAAGCTGGTTGATATTTGGCTTCTGACTTTGATAATGTTGTCTCAGCAGGGGAAGAAGAAGAAGAATTATTTGCTGCCGAGATGAAGGCAGCAGTTAGAGGTGGAAGACAATGTTCACCCAACGAAATCATATGACATGATTTATATTTAGTGGCCTTCTTAGACTTGGTGGAGGAAGACGGTGTTTCGAAGTCAGCCACTAAATCTGAATGGATCCACATAATTTTTCTTTATCAGTAGACAGGAACAAGACCATCAGTTCGTGCAGGTAGAAAATTAACAATCTCCAGAATAGTTCTCGGGATGGGTATGACGTCATCCTGAACAAGTTGAGCCGAAAAATCTCCAAACTGTAGAGAGACGACGTTAGCCATTACAGTTTTCTCGTCTTGTTGGAGAGTGATTGCACCGGAATTGACAATCTCCTGAATTTTTTCCTTGAGCACATAGCATGCTCGAGTTGGATGTCCAATAAATATGTGGTAAACACAATATTTAGGATGATCAGTCTTACCAACTTCCTCTGGCCGTTTTGCTTCTGGCAGTTGAAGTTTATTGCTCTTGATTAGACAATCAAAGATACTCATGATATCATCTTCATCAAAAGAGTATTCTTCTTTTGGACGTAGTGCCCTTTGTGGTGGTGCTGTTGGGGCAGATGTTGGCTGACTTACATTGATAGCTAGAGTTTTTTTGCCTTTGAGATTAATAGCCAAAGTTGTTTGCAAAAACAAAAGTTGAAGAACTTTATTGATACAAACTTTGTAAAAGATTACAATTTGAATTCTGGGAATGGTACAACTTTAAGAATCCAATCTAGATGACTATTGCTTTATCCCTTGGACGATGTGAACTCTGAAGAAAGCCTCTGAAGTTGAAGACAACTCTGGAATTGAAGGCAAAAAGTCTCGGAAGTTGAAGGCAAAAGCCTCGGAAGAATGCAGCAGCACTTGGGCAAGAACTCCTGAACTCTCTGAACTTTGAAGTCTGATCTCTCTATAATCTGATCTCTGATCTCTGATCTCTGATTATTGATCCCCCCTTGAATGGAGACTTGAAACTCTATTATAGAGTTCTGAGAAATAACTAACTTTTAGTTATTCTGGACTGCGCATGATAGATTGCGCAGCAATTAGATTGCGCAACAATGGACTGCGCAAACAGCTACTGGATCATGGGCCAACTGTCTTGGACACATGGCATCATTTGATTGAAATGCGCATGATCGTGCATAGACAGTTGCCACGAAATGAGCAATTAATGGCATGAATGTCACGTGTATTTTGTCATTTATGCTGATTGAACGCGCACACTGAATTGCGCTGGTCTTGGATTGCGCAGACTTGGACTGCGCAGGAAATGGATTGCGCCAACATAAATTGCGCCAACATAGATTGCGCTGCCAGCTGTCCTCGAGCGCCGTGCTGCACGATTTAAACGAATGGTCGCCACGTTCTCCGTGCTGTCAGCTATCAGAAGATTTGATTTGTGTCGGGTAATGATGATGATCTGCCACGTCAGCCTGCGCACTTGAGTGTGTGCGCAAACTAGTATGCGCAATCTGATGGATGCGCAATCTGATGTCTGCGCAGTTCATCTGAAAGTTGTATTTCTGATTTTCTGACTTGTTGATGTGTGCAACTTGATTTTTTTAGGACCTACAAGACCTCCTTCAAAGTTTTCGAAAGTTGAATTTATTCAAAATTTCGAAATACTTTGAATTTTGAATTTGAAATCAATTTGCGCATGTAGTGAGCTGTCTGCGCAATCTGAGGGTTTAGCCCATTTTTAGGCGCAATCTAAGGCGGCCGTTTCGATTTGAAAAACTATAAATAGTTTCTTCAATTCCTTCGAAGTGTTCTTTACTTGCTTCTTCGTGCACTTGAGAGAAAAATTTCTGAGCTCTTTCTTCCTTTCTTCTCCGACGATCTCAATGGCTCCCCGACGATCCTCTGCCGCTGCTAAGGGCAAGGCCCCCGCCGAGTCATCGGCTAGGGCTGCGCGACGAGCTTCTCGCCACGAAACTGCTCATCCAGCAATGATAGGTAGATGACCTAATCAAAACCCTTTTTAGGGTTTTGATTTCACTGTTTCTTCAAAATCCATCTCTTTTTAGGGATGCGATCATACTGCGCCACCCTTTTTAGGGTTCTGGTTGCACAAATCAGTTCATTCTTCATTTTTATGAAGGACGACTCTCGCAATCGGTTGAACTGCGCTGACAAAAGTCAGCGCAACTTGCTGATTTGCGCGAGACTGTCAGCGCAATCTGATTATTTGCGCAATCTGATTATTTGCGCAATCTGATTTTACACAATCTAATATTGCGCAAACTGAATCTTTGACTTTGACTTACTGAAAATTTTTGTTTTCTCTGTCTGATGCAGTTAATACTAGAGAAGATCCAGAATATGAGAACTTCGTAGGGACCCTTTCAGAATCAGAATATAAAGAGGACCTATCACATGTGCACTATCCTCATTATGATCTGCCAACCTCCCGTCAGGCCATTTTGATATCCCAAGATAATGAGACACTGCAATGTTTGATGAATGGACAACCTCTGGAATCAGCAGACGCTGTCATACACAAGAAACCATTATTCCTATTCGGTGAAGCTTTTGAGAAAAGCTCTCAACCGAGACCAAGGATGGAAGAAAGGATTGTCCATCAGACAGATAAATCATTCTCGATACCAAATGTTCCACGATGCCTCCCCTTATCCCGGTATGCTCATGCGAGCTATCCGAGGAAGATGGAATGGAACCTTAAACCGTTCCAAGATGCCCGTCCAAGAAGGATTTTGTGAAGAAGGGGCCGAGCAAGAAGGAATGTTCTACAGTTCCTCAGAACGGTACAGTGTCTTGTTGAGAGGTCTGAAACCCGGTTGTATTCCGCCGGAGAATTCTTCCTTGTTAATGCCCGTCAGAACTCCAATTTTCGCAAATGAGTTTGCGAAGGTCGAAGGAAGATATCCTGAGCAGGACATCAGATTAACTGGATTGGTGAATCCAGATTTTAAAAGATGGAACTGCATAGCAAATTGGATTCGACCAAGTTTGTTGAAAATAAACTCCAGCAAATCAATTTGTACCAAGCAGTGCATGCCACTGTCTATGGTTTTGCTCCGAACCCGCACCTGTTCTGGCTCTAGCAGAGAGGTACAATTACAGAACAGGGACCTTCATGACTCCCGGCAGAGAAATCGGGTTTGCACTTCATGAGATGCTACATCTCTTATTTGCCAATGGGAGATGCCCCATATGAATTTGTCCCAACCAATGATGAGTTGGACAGACTCCGGAGAGAGAATGCAGAAATGGTAGCAGTCTTCGAGGAACTGCTATGTCATTATAAAATCTGTTCTCTGTTCTATAAAAGTGCTACATCAAACACTTGCTATTCCTCGAAATGGCTACCTTAGTTTCCTTAATCACATTCAAGAACCGAAGACCAAGGAACATGATAGATGCTATCCTGACTTCTTTAAGCCATTGAGCAACACAGAAGTGATGAAGTTGATGGAAGAAAGTGGCGATTTTGATAAAGAGACAAGGATGATTATCAATGTCCTCCTTTGAAGAAAGGAGATACTCTCGAAAGTTATTTGAGAGTAGGATATAGACCGATGTCAAAAGAAGCCCAATTAGCAGGTTTCTGACACATTGGCTCCGTCGGTTTGTAGTCCCGGGATCCAGTGCTGTAGACCGCTTCCATCGCGGTGTTCTTTTTGCTGCCGTTAGATTAGTATTCGGCTATAAGATGGATCTTTTGTCAGCGATGACTTGTAAGCTGAATGCTGGTCTTCGTCTGTACGTCGATCTGATACTGAAATCCAAGGGTGAAAAGAATTTCCTCGGTTGGAATTACCGTATACATATCTATTTGGGTGGTTGCTCCTTCACCATCCCACTTTGATGGACCCCGGCATGGGACCGGTCGACGGCAGCTTTTTGCGGAGATACTCTCATAGTAAGTGGAAATTCACTGCTCTGAGAGATTGTAGATATGCTCTGAACCTGAGCAAAGGATGGAACTTTTATTGCACCCATCCTCCTGCTGGTTACGAACAAATGCCGACAAATATGATTGACTCGAAGATGCATCCTCTGAGCCGTGCAGCTTTTGAGTGGTTGAAAACAATTCGACCGTCCCATTTGGTGTACCGGTTTGAAGATGAATGTTATTTAGAGCCATATCTCCCCAGTCGATTTGCTCGGCAGTTCGGGTACGACCAATTCCATGTGGGGAATGCTATCACATGTCTTCAAGGAAAGGGTTTTTTAATAGATGGGGCCCGAGCATGGGCTTATTATAATGCTCGAGATACAAAAGCGATGTTCTCGATGCCAGTAAACAGCAATCATGGCCCTCGGCTCTATTTACATACTCAGTATTCTATACATCTTCGAACACCTTTGCTGAGAATTTCAACCTCGCGGATAGTTTCGCGTCTTCAACAAGATTAAAGAGGGGAGGAGTCGTCATGTCGCTCATAGGAAATGATGAAGTACATGAGCCAGCAGATGCACCCTTGGAAGCTTCAAGGGATGTTATGTTCCCTCAAGAAGTTAATGCGCCACTACGTATCTCTTTGAAGGTAGGCAAATCTCCAGCCAAGAAGAGAAGAGAGGAGCCTCCCGCTCCAGCAGCAAAGAAGAAATTGATTTTAGATCATTCTTCTGAAAAGATTACCACTAGATCTCAATCTCGGCAGCTGGCCGAGACAATTCAGCAAGAAGAGGCTACCACAACCGACCTCTGTCCAAAGACAAGTCGAGATTGTAAATATAGAGAGCCCTGAGAGGCCTCTGAAAAGAAAGAAGCTGGCCCAAAGAAGAAATCGAGCCCCGTCTTCAATAGTAGTGGATGCTGCGGCTGGATTAACTTTGCCATCTCCCACTCCTATTTCAGAGCCTAGGAATAAAACTCCTAGTCCAGAACATAGAGAATCGAGCAAAGAAAAGATCTTGATCCGAGAACTGAGGCCGAAGAGCCCAGAGGAAGTATTATGGAGGGTGGAGGAAGAGCAAAATGTTGTACACTCTCTTCCACCTGCTGCGGAGACGTCAACTTCACTTCCGCCTACTCCTAGAACCCTCCGCGAAGAAGAATCGTGAAGTGATTGCGGCTCTAGAAGATTGCAGCTACAGCCCGCTGGAGGACTATTGTGACCAAGTTGCAACTACCAGTGGGAATGCACCAGAAGAAGAAGATGAGGAGAACTCTTCGTCTGAGAATATTGATGAATATATGCAAGATCTTGAAAGAGATGATGAAGTGCATATATCTCCTAATGCTGTTGATGATACCTTAAATCCTGAAGAGGATGTTGAGGTTCCAGAAAACGCTGCTGATACCTTAAATCCTGAAAAGGATGTTGAGGTAGAAGTATCTCCAGAAAAAGTAGCAAATGAAGAAGCTCCGGAAGAAACTCCCGCCACTGATCCTCAAGGTATAAAATGAAATTAGCAATCTCCTCTTAAATAGATTGATAGCTAACGTCTTTATTTGTATTTCCTGCAGATCTTGAGACTCCTCTACACCTCCGACGTGCACGGACATAGTGCCTATAACGACGATGATTGTTAGTAGCAGTCATCATTTATCCTGTGGTTCTGAAGCGGGCAGTAGCCAAGCTGTTATGGCTGAAGCTACTTCTGCTCGGCCAGAGTCTATTCCAGCAGATGATAGGCTCATTGTTGGATTCAACCATGGTAAGATAATTTACATCTTTAATCTTCTTGGACAATAGCAACAACAGGCAAAATGACAATTTTTTACTTTTTGCAGAAGAACAACCGGGAGGGGCAACTAGCTCCACTTTGGCTCCTTTGTTCAAAGAGCCCGTTGTCCAGACGCGAGAGATTGAACATCCTACGGCCTCATCATCAACAGGAGTAGCTGCAACTCCTGGTGCTATAGCAACTAATAATCTTGTGATCCAATCATTTACCAGATGCTTTTTTGAATCTTTGGGCCCTCTAGTAAAAAGAATGATGGAAAAAGAGGGTACTGACTTTTTCATGGTTAGAAGTCCAACCTCTCTCTTAGTAAGGGCTATCCGGGAACAAGGTGACGAGGCTCAAGCCACTCTCCTGGAACATATTTTGAATGAGTTAGAGATTTCCATCAAAAGCTATAAAGAGCTCAACCAAGGAGACGTAGAGTCTCTAGTGCAGGCAGAATTCGAACAACTGGCTCAAGCAGCTGACATTGAAAGGGTCAACCTTCAGAACCTTTTGGAAGCTTTCTCTGCAAAATCTGCTGAATAACTCCAAGCTGGAATCAGTAACCTTGATGGCTGAGAGAAAAGAGAAGAGAGCTGCTGAGCTGAAGGCAGAGATTGATCGTCTCCAGAAGGAGTTAGAAGATGAAGTTGCTGATCATCAACTTGCAACCCAACAATTCAATGCTCTGATTCAGGAGAGGGATGAGTATGTGGAAGCTCATAATGCTGAGATTACTCGCCGAATGGTGGCCATGACTGCTTTCAATGAAGAAACCGGGATGGAAGAAGCCAGAAGGAGGGTGATGTCCACTCGTGAAGAACGGCTGCAGACTCTAAAGCAGCAGATTGATAATCTGATAATACCTCCGTCTTAGTGGAACATTTTGTATCTTTATGTCTTTTGAAGTACATGTATTTTTGTAATGTCTCATATTTCGATTAATAAAAGACATTTTTGCTGTGGCTCCATTATTTGTTGCATATCTTGTTCAGATATAAATAAGATAGAAAATATATTCAGATGTGCAAGACATGGTATATTTCTTGATGATTTTGTAGAAAATATTATATTCATTATATCTGCTCAGAGGTAATATGGACGTGGCAGAATATACTGAATATTATTATCTCAATTGACAACTTAATCGAAACGATAAGTTGCTGATGTGGATGTGAGATGAACGAAAAACCGTCAAATGATGGAATGAAGGACAGACCGTCAAAATGGATAATAACGAACGGATGAACCGTCAAGTGATGATAAATGAACGGTGAACCGTCGGATGATAAAGAACGGACGAACCGTCGGTGATAATGAACGGATGAACCGTCGAATGAATGTGAATAGGTGAACCATCGGATGAATGTAATGAACGGACGAACCGTCAGGTGATAATGAACGGATGAACCGTCGAATGAATGTGAATGGGTGAACCATCGGATGAATGTAATGAACGGACGAACCGTCGGGTGATAATGAACGGATGAACCGTCGAATGAATGTGAATGGGTGAACCATCGGATGAATGTAATGAACGGACGAACCGTCGGGTGATAATGAACGGATGAACCGTCAGGTGATGATGAAGGAACGGGCGAACCGTCGGATGGATGTGTTGCTTCGTTATCTGCCTATAAATAGAACAGAATTTTAGCAGAAAAGAGCACTTCCCCCTTTTCTAACATAAAAATGTCATCTGGAGATGCATCTAAGAAGGCTGATCTTGGCCCAAAGATTGAGAAGGGCACTGAAGAATGTCTTGTCGATCCAGTTCAATCAAAGGAGGCAGAAGTAGGCGAAGGTTCGTCTGCACCCAAGCCGCCGCAAGACATCCTGGACTTTCTGCTTGAACCAGGAAGGACCGAAGAAGAGGAAGCTATGAGGATGGCCGCTTGCAAGTTCCTAGTGGGTTCCAGCAAGGAGGTTCTCTCTCTTTTGCTGACCGTGTTTTTGAAAAGGACGGCAGTGGTCCGCGTCCAAATGTAGAGAAGGATGATAGTGACCTTCCTTAATATCAGTACTATCATTCATGATGAAATAAAATTTTTTTATGAACTTGAACTTGTCTGATGATTTACAAGCATTTACATTTATACATAATACTTTTTAAGGAACTTGCCATTGATAGGCATCATTGCAATTCGTCCATCCAGTTCTGAGAGTTGATAAGCTCCATTTGAGAAGACTTTGCTTACAACGTAGGGACATTCCCACTTTGCATCGAATTTGCCTTTACTCATATGAGTCATAGTCATAGGACGTCTGACTGTTACAACAAGTTCTCCTTGCTGAAAGGCTCTGACCTTAACTTTACGGTTGAAAGTCTTAGAAATGCGAGCTTGGTATAACTCAATATGTTGTTGAGCCATTAACCGCTTCTCATCAAGTGCCTCCAATTCTTGAAGTCGAAGAAGATCATTGTTCTCTGTAGTGAGCTCGTTAGCAATGGCAATCCTTAAAGAAGGAATTTGGAGTTCCAGAGGAAGAACAGCTTCACAGCCATATACCAAGAGAAAGGTGTAAAACCTGTGGGGTTGCGGACCGTAGTTCGGTAGGCCCATAGACACTCGCCAAGCTTTTCACTCCAATTCCGTTTGTTTGGATACAAAGTTTTTGAGGAGCTTGATAATAGTTTTGTTGAAGGCTTCAGCTAAACCATTAGCGGCAGGATTGTAGGCAGTCGAGACGACATTGTCAATCCGGTGATCATCACAGAATCTGGTGAATTTCTGGCTGATGAATTGCGGTCCGTTGTCATGAATGATTCGTCGAGGGACACCAAATCGATAAATGACATGGTGTTTGACGAAGTTGATGCACTACTGGTCTTGACTTCAGCCAAGGGTATAGCTTCAGCCCACTTAGAGAAGTAGTCTGTTATTGCTAGAATGAACCGATGTCCTCTAGAAGAAGGAGGATTAATAGGACCTATGACATCCATGCCCCAAGCTTCGAAAGGCCAGGAAGCGGCTGTCGGATGTAGAAATTCTGAAGGTTGATGAATGAAATCTGCATGGATTTGACAGGCTCGACATTTCCTTGCATATTCGATGGCATCTGATACCATAGAGGGCCAGTAGTAACCCATTCTTCGGATGCGATCTTGTAGTTTAGGACCGGGTTGATGTGCTCCGCAGACACCGTCGTGAGCTTCACGCAGTACTTGTTTTGCTTCATCGCCAGCTAGACAGCGCAAAAGTAGGCCGTCATAAGTCCGTCGATAGAGTCTTAGTGGTTTGGTTGTAGTAGAATCGTAAAGATCGTCGTCGAATAGTTGTAGCCTCCTTAGGATCTTCGGGGAGTATGTCGTGAACCACGAAGTCGATGAAAGGAGTTCTCCAATCTTCATTGATAACATTAACTTCAGCAAGATTACTGAACTCGATGTTACGATTGTTTTCGACACAAAACAATTCTCGATTAGAGATAACCACAACTTGTTGTCTTCTGATGGGAATGGCTAAGACTGCTGCAAGATTGGCCAAAGCATCTGCCTCAGTATTGCATGCTCGGCGTACATATTATAAAGAAAGCTTTGAATGATGTAGCCATGTTGATTGCTGCTTCAAAGTAAGGTACCAGATCTTGATGACGGACTTCATAAGTTCCTCTAACATGGTTGACAACCAGCTTAGAGTCGCCGTAAACTTCGAGATATTCAATGTCCAATTGCTTGGCTAATTGAAGACCGATGAGTAGAGCATTGTACTCTGCTACATTATTGGAACAGGATTCATCTAGAGAGTAAGCTCTTTGGATAGTTGATCCGTCTGGAGAAACGAGAACAACTCCAACTCCTGCTACAATAGCACCATTGGGTCCGATTCTGGATGCTCCGTCAAAGAATAGACGCCAGGTTGGAAATTCTTCAGAGATCAGGTTGACTTCCAACGTCTCGTCTGGAATTTCATCGTAAAGCTTGGATGTTTCTGGTACGGATGAGCCGCCAGAAATCCGCCAGCACTTGACCTTTGACAGACTTTTGAGGAACATACACCATGTCATATTGGGCTAAAAGAATGGCCCATGTAGCCAACCGAGAGTTGAGTGTGCTAGGCTTCTTCATCAGTACCCGAAGAGGATTGACTCGGGATATAACATGAATGGTTTGACCAATGATGTAATGCCTTGTCTTTTGAACGGCGAACATAAGGGCTAGACATTCTTTTTTTCAACCGGACTATAACGGTGTTCAGCACCAATCATAGTACGACTGAGATAGTAGATGGCTTGTTCATGACCTTCTTTATTCTTTTGGGCGAGTAAAGCACCCAACGAATGGTCCATAGCACGGACGTACATTAAGAATGGAATGCCTGAGATTGGTGGCACCAAACTGGTGGGTTCATGAGATATCGTTTGATGTCGTCGAATGCTTGTTGACATTCTTCAGTCCAAATAAAGATACACCCTTCTTCATTAGTTGAGTGAATGGTCTGCAGCGTCCAGACAAGTTCGAAATGAATCTCCTGATGTACGCAAGTCGACCTTGGAATCCTCGTAGCTCTTTTAAGTTGCGTGGAGGACGCATCTCTTGAATGGCTTTGATCTTCTCGGGATCCACATGTACACCCTTAGAGGTAATAACGAAGCCGAGAAACTTACCACTAGAGACACCCAAGAATGACTTGGTGGGATTCATCTTGAGCTGATGTTGACGCATGAGATTGAAGATTGTTCTCAAATCTTGGATATGATCTTCTTCAGACGACTTTTAACAGCGATATCATCAACATAACATTCGACTGTTTTACGAAGATGTTCTCTAAAAATGGTACTCATGGCCCGTTGGTAAGTTGCACCAGCGTTCTTGAGACCAAATGGCATCACTGTGTAGCAATAGACTCCCCGAGGAGTGCGGAAAGATGTGTGTTTTTCATCTTCGGGATTCATCTTGATCTGATTGTATCCAGAGAATCCATCCATAAAAGATATTCGCTCGAACCCACAGGTATTGTCAATCATGACGTCCGTAATAGGAAGAGGAAATTCATCTTTTGGACATGCTTTATTAAGATCCCGAAAGTCGATGCAAACTCGAACTTTGCCGGTTTTCTTCAGGACTGGAACAACGTTGGCTACCCAATCAGGATGTTGTTCTTCTCGAATAAAGCCACAAGCGATAAGCTTTCTTGACTTCATCATCGATTGCGTCCATCATTTCAGGCTTGAATCGCCGTTGCTGCTGTTTGACTGGTTTAGCATTAGGCAAAATATTCAGTTTGTGAGTAGCAATTTTCGGATCTAAACCTGGCATGTCTTCGTAACTCCAAGCAAAGACGTCAATGTATTCTTTAATGAGAAGAATCAACTCTTGCTTATCTGCTTCTGGAAGATTCTTGCTAATAAATATTGGACGAGGTGACTCGCTTTCTCCTACATCAACTTGAACTAGGTGATCTTCAGTAGGAGGTTCTCTTTGTTCAAATCGAGTATCCACTGATTATCCATCTGTTGAGCCCAAGGATCTGTTTCAGAATTTTCTTCAACGTCCACCGTAGCCTTCCGGAAGTTCAGCGAGACCATATTAGAAGATACGATCACACGATGGACTTCACCGATGCTAGTGTCAGAATTCCATGATCTGGAATCGGAAGAATTAGAACGTTCTTCGCTATCAGAGTCGGAAACTGCTGGGGATAACATCGGAGGAGAAGCATATCCGAGACCTCTTTTGGTCTTGCTATAGTATATATCAGATTTTCCTTTTGGAACAGCTGTACGAATGGGAGTTCGTCTACCCTTACCGTAGTTGAGGCCATTTTTAAAGTCATAACCCATCTTACGGATGATGTCTTTTGATTGTTGACTATAACGACGGAGTTGTAGATGTCCTGTATCGTTAAGCTTACTATCATCCGTATAGCTGAATTGTTGTTCTGGTCCTTTACTAAAAAGTATTGGACTTTCGCCTTTCTTTCGAGCAGGGACAATACGGTAAGAGTCATCTGGATCTTCAAATGAGACTTCTGTCTGAAGAGATTGTACAACTCCCATTGTAAATGATTTGAAGCTATCTAACATATCCAAATAGCATTTAGTATGATAAATAACATCAGTATACTAGAAAGTATATGCTTTTTCATTAATTTGTACATCTGTATTTACAGCAGGACCTTTAGCCTTAGCAGGCTTAGTCAGATTGATTACAAGAGGGGAGAAGAAGAACGTGGAGGAAGCTTGTTACGACGAAGGTCAATAACAAGTGGCTCAGAAGAGGTGAGCTCCCTTTTTTCCTTGTTGTAAGTTAAATCAACAACAAGTGGCTCAGAAGAAGTGAGCTGCTTTTTGTCCTTGTTACGACGTAAGTCGAAAACAAGTGGCTCAGAAGAGGTGAGCTCCCTTTTATCTTGATCGCCATCAACTGATTCTTTCTGAACTGGCAAGTGAATAGCCAATGGTTTAGAGGACTGAGGATTGGAAACACGCCCTTTAACAGGTATGATGAGAGTGTCATTGGGCACTGCTTTTTGGTCTTCTTCAGTATCCATGGCCAATACCACTTTCATAAATTCCTCCTTATACATACGAGCGTCATTGCAATATCCTTCGACGCCCTTGAAAGGATAAAGGTCTGCAACTTCTTTGTGAACTTCTCCTTTGTCATCGACATATTTAAAGCATTGATGAAGAGTTGATGGAACAACATTATGTTCATGGAGGAATGGCCTTCCCAGAAGAGCGTTGTAAGAACAACCATGATTATCAATGATATAGAAGGTCACCTTTGTGCGAAGATTGCCTATTTGGAGTTTTAGGCGAATCTTACCCAAAGGTTCACTCCTTCCTTGGTTGAATCCCAAGAGTGGTGATTGTGCTTGAAAGACTATGCACTGGTATCTTCAATGCGTCTAGCATCGTCTTTGGCATGATGCTGAGTGCAGACCCTGGATCTATCAGGATACGATCGACTTTCATCGAATCGACATACCCTGTATAGTAAGAGGACGATCATGTCTATTATCCTCCATAGCATATCATCCTGAGTGAAAGTGATGTTTGGAATCAACTCCAGGACACTATGACAATGACGACAAGAGACCGGTTCGGCTTCCGGCTTTTTGAGAAGAGTTAGGCAAGTTTCAGCCTGCATCAGGGCCTCACTTAAAGTTTCTCGAGTCTCTTTGGAAAGGCAAGAGCTCGAAGATTGATAGTCTAGCCGGTGTATTGGCTAGTTGAGCCAATATATCAAAGTTGTATGGCTTTTCAAGTCCTGTAGGAGATTTTTTCAAGGGTTTGTCAAACGGACCTGTTGCTTGCCTTTTCAGCAACCACCGGCTTGGGAGGAATAGGCACTACAACTGGTGAGGATGTGGAAGGGATCTCTTCCATGGAAGCAGGTTGTGCTGGAGCAGGTTTCAGAAGAAGAGGTAGGGTCCTCTGAGCTTCAGAATGATCTTTCAAATAGCTTTCCCTGATCTGGTGCCTAGCAGAATTTCTTCGTCAATTATGGGGTCAAAAGACACCATGTTGCAAGTCTTTGTCTTGCCTTTAGAACGACTTTCTTCTTGGAAGAAGAGGCACTTCGAATTCCGGAGCAAGATCGGGATGGATCCACATAATTTCACCGTTGTCAAGACAAGGGACAAGACCTTCATTTGGTGGAAGCGGGAGATTTTCAATCTCAAGAGTAGCTTTGGAATAGGAATGACACCGTGCTGTACCATCTGCGAGGAAAGTCACCAAACTGGACTGAAACCATATTCGCAGTAACAGTCTTCTCATCTTGCTGCAAAGTGACAACACCAGCATTGACAACTCTTGATTTTGCCTTTGAGCACGTAGCATGCTCGAGTGGGGTGTCCATGAACCTGTGGTAGACACAATATTTAGGATAATCTGTCTTACCGACTTCATCAGGTTTCTTTGGGTCTGGGAGCTGAATCTTGTTGCTTTTGAGTAAACATTCAAAGATGCTTGCAATGTCATTCTCGTCGAAGGAATTTCTACTTTCGGACGAGGTTCCCTCGGTGGACGTGCAGAAGGAGTCGGAGTGGATGGCGGAGCCACATTGACAGCCAAAGATTCTTTATTCTTGTTCAAATTGATGTTCAAAGTCCTTTTGCTTTGCGGTTGTTCTGGCGGTTGCCACCACCTGATGTCTGATGTTCATCTCGATCGGGATTAGACATCTGTACCCCCAATTGTTTGAACTTCTCACTCACTTCCGCAGCTTTGGCATTGACAATAAATGAAGGCCAATCTTGAAACTGGGTAGATCCTGTCCACATACTGATGATAGGCAAAAGATTTGCCTTACAAGTATCAATAGTGACAGCAGCTGGAGTTCCGGGAGGCATCTTCAAGGCTTCACAGCGGATCCGTTCGATGAAACTCTCACAGTTTCATTATGTTTCTTGTTGATTTTGTTGAGAGCCGACATAGTCATGTCATTGAATCCTTCATAGAATCGTTCCAGAAAGATTTGCTTAAGACCTAGAAGGAAGTGATACAACCATCGGGCAAACTTCTGTACCAGTCATATGCTACGCCGGCTAAACAACCGACGAACACTCTGGTAAGAAGCGTCATTTGGCTGGAGTTGAACGGTCATTACCTCAAAATGATTGATGAACTGACTAGGAGAAGTGCCATCAACAAAGAGATCGTTGGGATCTTGTACTTTGGTGAATGGGACTTCTTTCCATTCAACTGGATAAGGCTGCTTGATCCCCAATCTTTGCAAGTTGTCTTTTTCTTTGAAAGCTTTGAACTGGGTTCGCAAGAGTTTTGACAGCTTCATTGGCGTCTTCAACGATAAAGAAGGAGCAGGTTGAGTTAGAGTGGTAGGAGGAGGAACATGCATTGTAAGCACTACCCCCCAGCTCCCGACTGACTAGGTGTAGTTTGAACTTGTACTTGTACAGGAGGCATTTGAGGAGACTACCCCCAGCCCAGTTATTGGCAGGTACCGAAGATGCCATGATCTCTGGACTCGCAGTAGGTACAGTAGGTGGTATAGCATGTTGTGCCACAATAATAGAATGCATACTAGCACCATTCAGCCATGGTTTTTAGCTTGTCTTCTAGTGCAGCGATTCGCTGTTCCTGATTTGAAGAAGTTGAAGCATCTGGATCTTCATTGACAACATAAGCTGTCACTTCTCTTGGTACAGTGGAAGACACTGTCTGTTCAGAGCTTTCGTGTGTATGCATCATAATCGGAGAAAGAGTCATCTCCTGACTGGAAGTAGGAAGATAACCGAAGGATTTTGAGGAAGATTCCTTTGACCGATTGTATCTCGGCTTCGAGAACGGCATGTCGAAACACTCCTTCGAGATTCTTGGAGTAATTCTAAATACCGTTGACTTGGTTTACGAGGTTTGCCATGCTTAGAGCACTTTCTACCCCCAGTGTCTCGGAAGTCATGTTGATAGAAGCATACAAGACTTCATCTTCTTCTGACATAGGTTCAGATTTAGCAAAAGTCAACGATCGAAGACAGATCGTTTTGTGTTTGACAACAACATTGGTTGATGACTTTGTGGTTGCATGATGATCAGATGTTGAACTGAAGGTGTTGAAATATTGTCTCGTTTTTGTCTGAGATGTTCTCGGAGATCGGGAACAACAACAGGACGAGAAAAGCTCTGAGGGTCTGTTCTTTGATAATGTTCGGAACATGATTCCGATCTTCAAATGTTTAGTCCCTTGAGTATACAGGGTACTTACTTCATTGGCATAAGTTCGAGATTTTTAACCCTGGAGATTTGGTTTTTTGATGATGTTTGGTCTTCGGCATTGGCTGTTTGTGCGTTTTTAACCGAAGTGGGTCTGTTGAGATAAGTTCTGAGATCAGCAAATTCACTCCCAGGGGTTTCTGTTTGAGACACCAGCAGTTTTCCCTGTCTGGAACGGAAAATCTTGAGAGTCGGGAGGTCCTGGAATTCTGCTACCGGGGTAGGCAAATACCTCTTGATCAGTACTATTTCTCTTGTTATAAAGAAGAATCCTTGTTTGAAAGAGTTCTAGTACTGATTGGTGCCAGGCACGTTCAGATTGATCTTCTTCGGTAAAACTGAAGAAATTGAGAAAAGATCAAAGGGCATTTTCCTTTGTTTTTGTGAAGAAGGGTAGCTAAAGAGCGTTTCCCTCTATGTCTTCCAAGTCATGGGACAAGGAAGTTTGAGAAAAGACCAACGGGCCTTTTCCTTTATTTTGAAGAGGAAGAGGAATAGCCAAAGGACTACCCCCAGTAGATTGTAACATAGCAACATTGTGTTTGGGAAGAGGAGCAGAGCCTTTCCTCTTGTTATTAAGGAAGAGATTTAGCCAAACCAGGCCATCATTCTTGGATTGCACAGAACAGTTTGCGCATGAATGGATGGCGCACTGGTTTTGGTCAAGAAACTGTGGTTTGCGCATCAGGAGTTTCTTGCTATAAGTGCTTAGGGTGGACTCTGGATGCTGGAGCATTGGTTTGCGCAGACATATTGGCAGCCATTGCGCCAGGGCATAGGAGTTTTGTACTTGGCTAAGGCAGCATATGAAGTTTTATGTGTACTGCATAGCATTGCGCAGCAGTAGCAGAGACGATTGTGCAGCAGGCTTGATACAGAAGCTTTGGACTGT
>JANAVB010029549.1:0-30716 GCA_029216955.1 Iris pallida
TTAAAAAAATAAAATTATGTAGCATTATCAACAACTGATGCTGAGTATATCGCTGCAGGACGTTATTGTACTCAGATTTTGTGGATGAAGCAAACCCTAGAAGACTATAGTCTGTACTACACTTAAATTCTCATTTACTGCGATAACACTAGCACTATTAGTTTGACTCAGAATTCGGTATATCATTCACGTACTAAGCACATAGAAATATGTCACCACTTTCTACGTAATCACCAACAACACAGGAATATTAGTCTAGAGTTCATTGACACAGATCATCAACTGGCAGACATATTCATAAAACCACTAGCCGAAGATCGTTTCAACCAGCGTCGAAAGTTAGGCATACTTGAATTTTTAGAGTCGTAATGTGTTATGATTAATAAAAATACTTAAAAAGTTAACATTCAGTGATTTTTTAATAGAAGTTATTTTGGGTACAAGTCGAAAGGGTTCTTCTGTCAATAAGACATAAAAGTCTAAGCAACACGGTGTCAAGGTTCTTCGGACTACCGCTAGCTGGGATCTGTCCCCTACATCTAACTCAAGGCAATGAATATTAATTAATCAAAGAATTACAAGTTTTGAGTTATTTTTATCATTCATTACACAAATATGACCTAAATATAAGTGGCCGAACTCGGTCCGAGTTCTGAACGAGTTCGGACCGAACTCTGTAGGGACGTTTTTATAACAGCAGCACGAACAACAGCCCCCTTTCTTCTATTCTTCATCTTCTTCCTTAAAGAGTAGCCGTCCGAACCCCAAAACCCTAACCCTAGATCCTAGAAATCTACTTCCTAAGCCTCTAAACTTGATTTTTCTTGGATCTAAGGCTCTCAGAAGGCGTTCTCTAACGTTTTTGAACTCTTTTGAGGTATATCTCTCACTTTTCTTTCTCAATTTCTTCATGGCTTCTAGAATTTTTAAGAGGAAGAAAACTAGCGACACTGTCTCATCTTCCACATCGGAATATGAACCAATCAACATGTTCAGTCCCTCTCGTTCTGATGACGATGAGGATTACGAACCCAACCTCTTTGTTTCATTCGAGAGATCAACCTTTTGGTTCAATCAATTTCGGTATCAAAAAATTTGTTCAGGTAAAATGATAAACTTTACCGTTTTCTCATAATATGCTGTCACTTTTGAAACCGTAGGACTCCGTGAATTTCTAGAGATTTCCAATCCAATTTACGACAATGCAGTATGCATGTTTTATTGCAACATACAAGAAGCAAACTTCTGTCAGCGGTAAGGAATTTGAATTTAACTCTGCCGACTTGAGCGAATATTTTCTAATGTCAAACATTGGTGACGCTCTCGTCGACAATATGAAGGTCTAATTTTCTGTCGACATGACACTTGAGTCTTTTAAGGTAGCGTTGTGTCATCAAGATCTGGTTCTCTGAAAACGGTTGTTTGCATGCAATCTAAACCAACACTTTTGAGTTACATCGTATTACATTTTATCTCTTATACCCAACGAGATCCACTGACGAGATCACGTTCTTAGAGTTATCTACGATGTATTATATCCACTTTGGGATAACCTTTTCTTTTCCCAAGACTATGCTATCCTTTATGATCAACTGTCGGAGGGCAGACCGTAACCTCTTATACCCTATGCATATGTTGGCCATCTTCCAGAAATTTGATATCAATTTAGAGTCTTGTCCCATCTCTAGACGCCTTTAGAGCTTCTTAGGTCTAGAAAGTTTTCTCACCCTTCTGGTGATGCGCCACCTCCTCCTCTAGTCGCAGCTGTAACAGACGCTCCCCCCTGCAGCTCCGGGTCATACTATTGACGAGTTCTATCATCGGTTTGATGCTTTTGTCACTCTCTAGGGACAGTAGCATCAGGCCTATCTAACTCGCTTTAGTGATGCTGAGTTCTGCCACATTTCTCAGGCCCAGGTCTTAAGAAATTCGATGGCAGACCTCCAGTGGGCGATGGCTCATCATCCTACTGCTCCGATGACCAGTACACTTTCTGTTTAATCTACTCTTAGTCAAGCCAGTACAGTTTCTGTTTAATCTAGAGTTTGTTTGTGAAGAGTTGTATCGGAGGTTGTATTTAGAAAACATTCTAGTTTTCAAATTGCCTTCTGGAGTTGGTCGTGCACACGTTACCAAGCATGGTGTTGAAAAGTCGGCCGTGCACTTGTCCCCAAGCATGGTGTTGTAAGAGTTGTAAACACTCAGTTAAAGCTTGTGCCATAGTAGATTAATATCGAGCAAGAGTATTCGAGACTGGACTAGTCCTCCATGAGAGATACCAGTATATATCGCTGTGTCACTGAGTTTGATCTTTTTAACTCTTACTTTATTACAATTCATTTATTGTTATATCAGTTGCTCTTACTTGCCATAGTATATAAGTTTTTTATTGGTGATTTATTCCGATGCACACACACTCTATTCACCCCCTCCCCTCCTCCGGAGGTGCTCAACGGTCATACAATGAACATTTCCACCGAAGTTCGAACACCGTCCTCTCGATCTTATGTCTCCAATCTAGCCACTTGAGCTACTAAGTCTATAAGAAATTTACATATTAACTATGTTCAAATATTATTGATCCTTATCATGTATTGTTCAGCAAACTGGTCATCACTTCCCCAAAATCTCCAAGTAGATTATGCTGAGACGATTCGATCTTCGTAAGGGCAATGCCACGCGGACATCAAATTTGATTATATTTTGCTGACCACAAGATGTGAAAGTCCATTGTTTATCATGCATGGGTCCGCCGCGTTAGTGTTATCAATACATATGCTTTGGTGTCCCCTTCATTCTTGTATTGGAAAACTTAGCTGTTCCTTGCAATGACTGAGTCTTACATTTCCTTTTGAAGCAAAACACACGTACAGGATGTGAACTCCTCCCAATCTCAGTCAACCAACCTCTCTCACTACACAGGAATACTGCTGAGCATTGCAGCAGCAGCAGCAGCTGGCGTGAAATAAGCATGGTAACACTTTTTTGCATCCCTTTAACCCCTTTCTTGTAGTCCATGCAGATAACATGGAGTACTGTTGCTGTTGGTAATCCCTTTGGCACCAATCATAACCCCCCTCTGTCGACTCCAATCAGAGACATGCATGGACCCTCAGTTACTCTCTCAAAAGCCTACATATATTTACTGAAACCATACATGGTTTCCTTATAGAATCAACTTTTTTCATCAGTACTGATGAAGTGGCTGTGCCAATTGTCCCATCTTCTTCTTCTTCTTTCCTACTTGCCCAACAAGTTACACTGCTCCATGAGAGGGGTAGTGGCGTACCTGATGGGCCTGGCAGGGCCGAGCGGCTTCGGATCGAGCTCGACTGCGCAGCAAGTTACAGACAATGTCGCTGTTCCTCCTCATCTGACAGTACTAATCACTGGTCAGTACCCATGCATCCATGCATAGTTCATACATATAGACTATCTCTAGCTTTTAGTTTGAATGTTAGCATATCGAGATGACCTTAACTTGAAACTATTATGATTCTAGTTACTCATGTCATTATACTTTATATACATTGGTAGGTTACATATGATTTTCTAAACTTTTTTATCTGAATCTTACTTTTAGAAGTAGATTCTTTCATTAACATGCTTCATCCTTGTGGTTATTTTTTCTCACACACATTTGGAGACATGCCTCTTCTTTTCTTTATGTCTAGTAATAAGGATCACTTTATTTTTGGAAATTTTCATCAAGAGACTGTGCCGGTATCTTTTTCATGCTTAACCTTATAAGTTTACCAATGGAAGTATGAAATCTTGATATATATCACGTTTCAAGTATAACTTTTTTAATCTCCTGAACTTGCTTTAAATAACACCGGAATTCCGTTTCCCACTGAACCCGGATCTTCGATCTGACTTCTGAGATGGTACCAATTTCACGTGTTTCAGAATCAGTTACTAGGTTCTGAACCAGGATCCAATGATGGGGATAATTTTTTATTTTTTTTCCAAAAGTTGCAGGGACCAACTTTTGACAATTTATGGTATAACTTTTTGAATTTCCATCGAGCTCACGAACTCTCTCTGACTCATTCCCATATGGACTCCAATCCTTCCCCCTTTGGAGTTAGGTGCTATTAAGTCTCCGATACTAAATAAAAGGCCTTTTCTTACCCACTATAAAAAATTGAAGATTTATAGTACTAATATACAAAGGTTATTTTTTGGGAACTTTCCGGTTTTTGGAACCTTGTGGCGATCGGACATATTGTACTCTCTGCCCTGCTGTCCAGTTGGTATCATTCGTCCTCCTGATGATGCTTCTCCTGACATCTGCTCATCCCAATGTCCTCTGCATATTAGCTAGCGTCGCTTTGGATTTTTGTTCTGGTAACACACTCGACCAAAGTTTAGGCAAACATATAACATTAGAAAGCATGTGTTTCTTGATGTATTACTTTCAGAATGAAAGATTATGTTTGTTTCTTTCATTCCACAATACCCCAGGTTAAATGAGTCATAATCATGTCCCAAGCAAGTCTCAATTCACCAATGTTCAACAGTTTAAGGACATGAGTGAATATTCCAATATGATTGAAAGTAAGATCACATTTCTCAAGTAGAAGTACATTTCACAAAAAAATTATGTGTTGTTTCCTGTGATTATTACAAACAGGTCATACATATTACTGCTAGGTATCTGCATATTACTTGGTTATGCATTAATTCCTTACTTGATTAATTTGAATATGCATGCATGCATTCCAATTTTGGTTAGGAGCTACATCGGGCATCGGTGTGGAAACAGCCAGAGTATTGGCAAAGAGAGGAGCGAGACTAGTCCTCCCGGCAAGGGATGTGAAGAAGGCTTGCGAGGTGAGGGAGAAGATACTGAAGGAGAGCGCAAGGGCCGAGATCATCGTTATGGAGATGGATTTGAGTTCACTTGATTCCATCTGCAAGTTCTGCTCTCGCTTCCTCTCCCTTGGATTGCCTCTCAATATCCTCATGTGAGTGAGTGCATATATATTATGTTATGTATGGAGCCTACTTAATTTACAAGATGACTATATATGCATGGAACTTGAATAATTAGTGTTGTGCTGTGTGTAGAAACAATGCAGGGAAGTACAGCAAGAGGTTAGAGCTTACTGAAGAGAAATTTGAGAAGACTTTTGCCACAAATTACTTAGGTACGTAATTAACCTTCTATTAATTCTACGTGTGTACGTAGTATATATCTCATGTTTCTTTCATTTCTTCAGTCACATTGACATTATTTAATTCCTTAAGTTTTGCAATTTGAAAGTTTGATCTAGAGCTTCTGTAGTTCCAGCAGAGTCAGATTGCTTGAACATAGTACTCTACTGATTAATTTGCAGGTCATTATTTGCTCACAGAAATTCTGCTTGAAAGAATGGTTCAAACAGCTTCATTGACAGGGATCGAGGGTCGAATAATCAATGTCTCCTCTGTGATTCATGTTTGGGTGAAGAGAGAAACGTTTCGATTCGGTGACATGCTCAATCCGAAAGAGTGAGAAATTACACAAAAATCACATATACGCACTACATGTATAGATGAATCTTTTCATAACCATGCCCTTGACTGAATCTTAATAGCAGCTATAATGGAACTCGCGCTTATGCACAATCGAAACTAGCAAACATCTTGCACGCAAAAGAAATGGGAAGGCAGCTAAGAGTATGTACTGAAAATAAGTACAAGACATAAGAGAGTCGATACGACGATACATATATGTTAATTAAACATATTTCTTAGGTAAATTGTATAATTTTTTGCAGGAGAGGAAAGCAAATGTGACAGTCAATGCTATCCACCCAGGAGTAGTGAATACTGGAATTATTAGAGACCACAAAGGCTTCTTTACTAGTAAGTCAAAAGTTTGGTTACTAGTTCTTCTCTCTTTAGAGTCTACCCAAAATAAAACCAAATTCATCCAAGAGTCAAAGAACTTGGGGACATAATGTATAAAGATGCATATGCGTGTTGTATTATGATACAGATTTGGTACTTTTACTTGCATCGAGATTACTCAAGTCCATATCTCAGGTCAGCATTAAGCAAAATTTTCGATCGATAATTCTTATATATGCACTTACTTACAATTCTTTTCTCGATATTATTGTACATTCTTAGAGTGCAATGAAATACTACTTTCTACAGGGTGCATCTACTACATGCTATGTAGCCTTGTCTCCCCAAATGGCTGGAATCAGTGAACAATACTACACTAACTGCAATGTTAGCTCGTGCTCGAGTTTGGCAGGCGATGCAATCAAAGCACGAAAGCTTTGGAGAGAAACACATGCACTCATCTATAAAAAACTTGTGGGACGTCATAGTGCTATGAGGCTCCTGCTAATACATAATCCGAAAAGGATCAAGATGTACACAACCTTACCCCCAACATTCTTACCCCTGATATGGGAAGAGGTTGTTTCTGCGACTCCAGATGCAAACAACAACCCTTACCAAAATGCCAAACAATGCCCTATATAGTGGATAAAGGATATGTAGATAGTGCAAGAGGACTTAACAAGATGTCAATATTGTGAACATGTAGAAGGATCACGACATCATATATTGCAATACTACTCTATCTACTCTAGTAGTAGCAAACACCATGTGCCTAATATCTTATATTAATGTCCGTCACAAGTATGGATGATGAAGGAGGAAGGTTACAGATTTCTATGAAATGATTCTTGCAAAATACATGTTGGGACATTCCTGTGTAGTCGTGTAATCGCAGAGGATTGATCATGAAGAAGATTTCTTATCATGGCTTGAATTATTAATATAAAATTCCCTCATATGAAAGACTATATATATGAAAAAATAAAACACTTTAACTTAGGGTAGGTTGTAACCCCCTGTTTTTAAAATTCCTATTATTATTATTTTTCACCAATTTCCTAATTTTTCTGATTATTCTTTTCTAGGAAAATATGATTATTTGGAGAAGAAATAACATTTTTGTAATTTGTAAAGAGGGAGTGGCAGTTTAGTAAATCGTTAGTTATCATTAAGGTAGGAACTTTCTATAATTGAATTAGTTAAGTATGCTTTAGTTAAGCATGTGCTTAATTAAACCTAAAAAATATTCCTAGAAAATCTAGCATATTTCAAGAACATTCTTAGAATATTCCTCGAATATTATCTCATAATCCTAATTATCATGTGCTAATTAACATTCTAGAGTGTTCTTCTCTAATCCTATAAATACCGTAATTTTTCAATGTAATGTCATACCCAAATTCTAAGCCTAAGTCCATTCTTGCCAAATCAAACCCATTTCCATTAGCCCAAAATCCTAACCCAATTCTTGTGTCCAATTTGTGTCCGTATTCACAAAAAATCTCATGTCAGCCGTGTCAACCTCGGATCCAACCCCTGGTGTCTGCATTTCATCCCACTATTTTTTCTATTATAATTCACCATGCAATTTTCGTATCCGACATGACATGAACCCTAAAACCAAAACAAAATAGTAAACCCTCTCCTTTGTGTCCCCGAGTCCAACCCCAAGCACACGAACACAACCTACCAAATCTACTATCCCCAGAACAATGACGAACCCCTCTCGATTCGGTCATCGTGAACACCATCGCCTGGAGCCATGTCCAGCCGTGACCCTCCATGGATCTTCGTCGGAGGCCGATAGACCAGGTCCCGCGCCACTGGCCTCCGAGCGCCGATATCTTCCATGCCGAGCCATTTTCGGAGACAACAAGGTTCCGGCCGGCATCTCCTCTACTCAATCGTCCACCGCCATGCCAGCGCCCACTAATCTGGTGATTCCCATCGCCTGACTTCTACTGCGGCAGTTGTCCCGTCCTGATCCGACTGGATCGGTCACCATCCTTCCTGAGTGACTAGGAGATCCTCGAGGAAGTTGTTGCGATTCTCCTCCACGCCTACACAGCTCCGTCGGTGGTCGATCTTCCATGATCGTAGCCTCCCGTAGCTGAATCCACCTCTCCGAGAACTCGTCGAGACCCTTATCTCTTTATCCTTGCACTGCCCTTGTCGGATCTGCCTGGGGTTGCTCGTCTGCCTTCTCCCTCGGTTGCCGCAAGCTACGGATCAGATCTCGTGTCACGACCCGCACCCACTGTGAGGGTACGAGTACGTAACAGCGCCCAGCCTACGCCGCAATGTCGGCGGTAGAACGCTGTTCTAAGTCTCTAACTAATCATCAACTCATGCAGTATAATATACTCATCATGATCAACTCCGAACGGAGGACAAGTATAAGATGTGGTGTAACTCAATCACAGTCTAAGCACGATAAGATAACACCGAAATATAACTAAGAATTTGAAGACAACAAAACTACTAATAAAATAACAACCAACTCAAACAATCTCAAATACATCTCAAGTCTCAATCTCTATATACAACTCCAATTCTAAACAGGAAAACTAAAACAAGACAGACTAGCTAAACTCCCGATCACTCCTGAGTGTCGGGGCCATAGGTAGCTAAGCCATCTCCTGGTCTGTAACTTGTAGGGCATGTGTCCTCAGGATAATCATCTGTAAAATTTTCAACAGGTCCAGTCAGGACAGGAACGAGCACATCTCATCTAGAAAACCCAAGTAAATGACAGAGAACTATACAGCAGTTATAGACAGTTATATTGATGAAAATGGCAGTTTATATTCAGATGATGGTAAGAAGAGAGATAAAGTGCAAGGAAAGTAAATACTAAACAAGAGAAGAATCATAGCAATGAAGACTATAAAAATAGAACTAGCTGAACCAGGGTAATATGATATAAAGTCCAGACAGAAAATGTAAACCAGTGTAAAACCTATGTAAATCCAGTACGGGATGAATCTAATACAAGATGAATCCAGTAAGGGACGATTCCAATTATAGTGATCAACGATTCCAGGGTGAGTCCAGCCTATGCTCTAGCAGTATGTTTTAAAATACCGAGTTCGACATGTAAACGGCTGTAGGTAATACGGCACATCACACACCTGGCCGGGTGTGAGATGGCTATCATTCCAGTAGATTCCAGTTGGGAGATTCCAGATTGGGGTATGTCTACATGTCTTACTCTAGTATTTCCCCTCCCAGCAAGTGAATCCAGAATTTCGACACAATGATTCAAGATGAGTCCAGCCAAAATATAATGATACCAGTAAATGATTCCAGTTAAATGATTACAGTTAAATGATTCCAGTAGGTGATTCCAGTAATAGAGATGATACCAGTAATAGAGGCCAGAAAATAAAAGTGTGTCGTATACATGAATCCAGAAATATCCACACGTGTTGTAACAGAGAATCGCATACAACTAACTAGAACTGAAGTACAGTAATTGACAAGTAAATGAGAGAACTATCAGAGAATGTACTCGCCTGCTACTCTGAAAAGAGTAGTATAATATCAGATGTCTGCACCAGAGTCACAATGTCCTAAACAGAGAAATATAGGTTATAATGTGCTTAAAATAAGACCAATGAAGTCTATGATGCAATCTACACGTTTCTAAGTCAAATCTAGGTCAAAGTCAACTCTAAGTCAAACCTGGTCAACTGTCTAGGTCAAACTAGGTCCAAGTCAAACTTGGTCAACTCTGGGTCGACCCAAGTCAACTACAATAGTCAAACTTGGTCAATACTAGTCTAGTCAAGTCTCACTAGGCCTACCCAGCCTATTCTAGAAAGCACACTCAATTTCTAGGCTATACAAGCCAACCACACTCCTACACTGGCATTCAAGCCAGAAACACAGGTTTATGAGCCATAGGCTATATGCCTAGGCTAATCACATAGGGATACACCCAAGTGTAATGTGCCATGCATATAGGCTATAGGCCATATTCACATCTCTCCTCCCACCGCCATGACATCGCTGGAGAGCTTGCAGTTGGTCGCCTCCAGATTTGAGCGTTGCCCGGCAGATCTGGTCGACGGGTTCATCGAACGATGCCTCGAGCAACCACCTCCCTCACCCAGAGATACCGAACCCAGCATTTTTCTTCCTCCGCCCATGACCCCGAACCCCCGGCTCCCTTGGTCGAACCCCAGACTGCCTCACCATTCGAGCCTCCGACACCCTAGTGATTGGTCGAACCGCTTCGACCTCTTGCGCCACCTAGAGCCTGTTGGCCCATTGGTCTGGTCACACCTAATTTTTATAACCGACTAACAACTCCAATTAGAAATACACAAATAATACAAGTACGGCACTGCTGCTGAATGACTACAATATTGCTGCTACATTCAGTCAAAGTCTTTGCCAACAATAATCACATTATTGATCGAGATAATTTTTCCTACATTGTTATGTATTTATCAATTTATCGAGTCTAGAAAAATATACGGTTCAACGTGATTGGCACTTGGCTCAACTACAAAAAGTCTACCTACTAAAATAGCCTACCCAATAATTTATTTGATCATTCCATTTATTAAACCCAGTCCACTTAATAAATTGCCGACAAACGCACAAAAACCAAGGCCCATACTTCATGATTCAAACCAGAACTAGGACAACTGAACTCGGACTGAGTTCTGTCCGAACTCGATCCTTCCTGACCTTTCTCGAGGGATCTGGTCATCCTGAAGAACAGGCTCCAAATATTCAAAATTTTGAACATTGGACTACCGAACTATGCCCAAGTTTTATCCAAAAAAAATACTATAAATAGAGGAGAATTCTTCATTCCATTCACTCATTCATCTTTTCTCTTCTCTATCCATTCAAGTGTTTTCAAAGAGCTTTTAAATTTTTAATCAAAGCTTTACAACTCCTAACCAAGCCAGTGCCAGTTTCGGTTTGATCTAAAATTTGGTCGAATTGTACAAATGGCTTGAAAACATCTCAGTTTTCATCATATTCCAGAAGTTGGCAAGTCCTTCGGATAAAAGGCTTGCAAGTTAAAGTAGTGCTCTTCAGATAAAAAATACGTGTTATGAAAAGCTGCAACCACTTCGAATTCAAAGTGTGTTTCACGATATAGTGGATTCAACATCGAGGTAGAGTACTCGAGACTTGACTAGTCATTTTAGAGGAAAACTAGTATAAACCTTAGTGTTTACGTTTGCTTCTCTAAACTTATTTATGTTATGCATTATTTAAATATTGTCTACTTCATATTAGATTGTTACTGTCTTAAATATTTTAGAGGTAATTTTTATTCCACTGCACATACGCACTCTATTCACCTCCCCTCTAAAGGTCCTCAACGATTTTACAATTGGTATCAGAGAGGTTATATTCAAATATAACACTATAGAGAGAATACATACGACAGCCGTAAAATCTATATTCACTGGTGAAGAGCAGCCATAAATAGACCCCCACTATTTAATGGAACAAACTACACCTACTGAAAAACATGAATGAGTTTCTTCCTGAAATCTCTTAACTTTGATCTCTGGTCTATAGTCATAGATAGCTACAAAAGGCCACCTAGAATAGTGATTGATGGTAATCTTGTAGACAAGCCACATGATAGATATACGGATCTAGAAAGACACAAGCTAACCTTGACGCAAGAGCGATAAATGCACTATTCTGTGTCATTGACAAGACTGAGTTAATAGAATATCTACATGTGTCACATCACATGACATTAGAAACTTCTTGAGGTAACTCATGAAGGTACTTCACAAGTGAAGAATCCAAGATAAGTAGATTTACACAAGAGTATGAGGTTTTCAAGATGAAGCCAAATGAATCAATCACTCAAATGTTTACACGTTTCTTTGATATTACTAATCCTTTATCATCACTTGGCAAAAAATAGTCAATCACGAAAAGATTCACAAAGTGCTCAGGGGACTAACAAAGAACTGGAAACCAAAAGTCACTACCATAATAGAAGGAAACGATCTCACCACAGTGTTGCTGGAGACAATCATGGGAAAACTGATGACTCATGCGCTAAACTTACAAGACTTGAAAGAATATACGCCAAAAGAAAAATCTGTCGCCTTCAAAGCTCATGCTAAAAGAGTCTCAAGCGAAGACATGGATGATGAAGATTCAGATAGTGAGGAACAAGCTCTTCTTGTAAAGGGCTTCAAAAAATTCTTGAGGTTTGAGAAATCAAACAAAAGAAAAAAGATTTTCAAGAAAGCAATGAAGAAGAGACTATATGCTATGGTTGTAAGAAGACTATACACATCAAGAAAGACTATCCAATGGCAAAGAAGACGAGTTGATACGAATGATCAAACAAAAAGTCTTCATCTCAAAAGTTTGCTAATATCAGCATCTGGCATAAAAGTGAAGGTAGTGAATCAGAGGAAGAAGACAGACCTAGCAGCTCTGAAATTTTTTGCTTGATGGCATTTGATTAGGTAACAATCAATCCTCTGTATTGTGACTTTACATTTGATGAACTTTCTGATGCTTTTAGCGACTTGTTAGATAAACAGAAGAAAGTCTTGGACAAATATAAGCAGTCTTAAAAAGAGATCAAATCTTACACTATTGAAGTTGAAAGTTTGTCATCCCTATTGAAGGATATACAGGAAACACCTTACATCGGTAATATGAATGAAGAAATATCAACTTTGAGGCTTAGTGTAACTATCTAGATTTCGAATTTCCTATTTTGAAAACTTTGAGTTAATTTTAAAGTCATACAATTCTTTTCGTACATTTGAACTTATATTTTTGATATCAAGTGTTATTATTGTTTAAATTCATTTTTTTCCAAATTTATTTATATAAGTCAAATTCAAGTTATTATTATTATTTGATTAGTAAATTTATTTTAGATTTAATCTAGTATTGACCATGCCAAGATTACTTGGATTATTGGCATGTGCTTTGGATTAGGAATAGCTAATCATTTAGTTAGTCATAATAGATGATTTAGTTACTAGTTAAATGAATTAGTTAGTAATTGGCTAATCGTTAGTTAGAGATTAGTTATGGTTAGTTGGGTTTTTCCACAATGCCTCTACATCTATTAGGAATTACTAGTATTGCCACTCTACCTGTGGAGCACTCCACACATTGGTTTTAAATATTGAAGACTTCCAATACTTTAATATAAGAAAATTCCTATACTTTTTCTTCCAGCCAGCCTAGCCATTGCCGAGCCATCGCTGCAATTGGCCGAGCTCCGGCCATCACTGCACCCAACTCTACTCTTTCCTGTTTACTATACTATTACACCATTATTGATCATCGTCACCACCACAGCAGCACTCCTCTGTCACGACAGTTATCCCACCGATCGCTCTCCACTAGCCACCACCTTCGCCGGCCAACTCCGGTCCCCCTCTCCGTCTCCTCCCTGCTCTGCCTCCTTCTCTAACTCACCAAACAACCATCGCCAATGCCTCCAATTGTTCCGGCACCTCCGGCCACTGCTCTTTAACACCACCCCGCCTCCTCTACTTCTTCGACCATTGCTCCACCCGACCCAACTACTGTCTCTACCCTTGCAACCACCCATGCCACAGCCACCAGCTCTTTCCAGCCAACCAACTACCCCACCACCAGAAGCACCACCGTCACCACTCCACAGTTCCCTAACCACCAGCTCCACCACTACTACAATCACATCGACACCACAAATGTCATTGTGACCCAACCCTCTGTTCTTCGACTTCTTCGCCACACATCACCGCCACCGTCAGCAACCCCACCCTCACCTCAACCACTAGGCCATGAACAACAACCATGTTACATTGCCAGGAGAACCAGCTTGGGACTGAACGAGTATACTCAGCTGTGCTCAACTGTGCCTTGGGGATCACTCCAGTATCAGAGGGTATTTTAGTAATCATATCAGCAATTGTTAGTTAGCCACGTCAGAGCAATTGTTAGTTAGCCACGTCAGCTCCTGCTCGTGCTCTGCCTCAGAATTCTATTGCAACAGCTGGCCAGGACCTGCAAGTGGAGAGAATAATGGCTATAAATATAGAGTATGTAAGAAAAAAAGAGTATGTGTAATGAATTTCCTTAATTCCCACCTATAAATTTCTGAAGAACTTCTTCTCAATCCAGTCTTTCTTTCTCTCTTACTGATTATCTTATCCAATTCTATCAGTTCTTCTTGTATCAATGTCACAAATGTCAAATTTGATCAGGTCACCTCCATTTCCAGGAGTCCCAGGAAGAGGACTCAACAATTTGGTATCAGAGCCTCTGGACCCTCTGATCGAGGGAAGCAGAGAAGGAAGCACGAGCCATGGCGAATCTGGAAGAGAATCGTCTGAAGGAAGACGACTCCCGATCGACGAAGATAGGTTCCTGTCTCTCGAAAATACAGTAGAAGCATTGGCAGGTACTGTACTGGATCTTAATGGAAATTTAAAAATTATTCGAAGAGATGGTTAGATCTAGGCGAGACTCTGAGATTCAGTTCCGAAATTTGAATCAAAATACGCCTCCACCACCATCGACTGTTGTCCCTGCCAATGGCAATCAATCATGGGGATTTAATCCATCGTTGGGAGCCTCCTCAATATTTTCCACTGAACAAACACCTATTGTGCAGGGAAAATATTCCAATCCACCACTATTGCCAACACCTACATACTTGAATGCCCATCACGAACCAAGTAATATCAGGCCCAATGGGAGTCAACCATCTCCTAGACTGAAACTCCCAGAGTTTGATGGGGAAGGAGATGTGGTTGAATGGCTGTTAAGAGTCAATAATTACTTCAACTATTACAATACTCCTGAGATGGACAAGGTCAAAATTATTTCAGTCCAGCTTAAAGGAACAGCCGCATATTGGCTAGATTGGTTCATGAATATAAAAAAATAGGATATTGACATGGGATGAATTCTGCAAGGCCATCCGTATACAATTTGGACCTTCCTAATTCACAGACCACATAATTGATTTGAAGCTACTCAAGCAAGATCACAGTGTGCATGAGTATAATACCCAATTTCAGAAAATCTCCAATAAGGTGCAAGGGTTTCCTGAAAGCTGTTTAGTCAGTCAATTTATGGGGGGATTGAAGGAAGAAATCAGATATGAAGTTCAAATTGCAAATCCCAGCACTCTTCTAGCAGCTATGCAATTATCCAAGTTGTATGAAGCTAAAAACATGGCAATCAAGAGGAACTACAAGGGCAATATGTTCAACAACAAGACTTCAAGTGTATCCAACTACACTCAGGAATCCTCAACTGGGAGTAATGAGCAGGCAAAGAAGACTTTTTCTAACCCTGCAGGAGCCAATGTTTCCCCTGTAGAAAGACATTCCAGAAACACTATATCCCCCTCAAAAATACTGAGAAGAAAAGGCTTGGGGCTATGTTTCCTCTGTGATGATAAGTGGTTCAAGGGGCATAAATGTAAGGAGAAGAAGTTGTTCATGCTGGTGGCAGATGAAGAAAACATGGAGGATAATAAAGTCAAAGACCTCTCAGAAGACATTACAGTCAGTACAGGAGCTCCTCCCAGTTTATTTGAAATATCCTACAGGCTCTGTCAGGTAACTCTCCTACATCTACTATGAAGCTAAGGGGAACTGTTAGAAATAAACCTGTGCTGATATTGGTGGATTCAAGATCCACCCATAGTTTTATAGACTCTGTTTTCTGTGAGAGGTTGGGGCTAACACCACAGGACAACAAGCTATTTGAGGTCATGGTGGCCAATAAGGAAAAATTAAGCAGCAAGGGGATGTGCACAGGAGTCAGTATTGAGTGTCAAGGATATAAGCTCAAGGCAGATTTACTACTCTTGCCTTTACCAGGTTGCCAGATAGTCCTAGGCACCAATTGGCTTAGAACCCTTGGAAAAATAATCTGGGACTTTCAAGAACTCACTATGGAGTTTGAAGAACAGGGGGTCACCAAACTACTGAAGGGAACCAAGACTTAACTCCATCATCTCCAGGAACCTGACAGCAAGGAAATGAGGCAAAAGTCCCAATTCTACATCATCCAACTGTGCACCATAGAAGGAGACAACAACTCTGAAGGGCAAGCCCAATCAGAGGAACCTGCCATATATGCCTTACTAAAGAGGTATAATCATTTGTTCGAAGAGCCAACAAGCTTACCCCCAAAAAGATTATTTGATCACAAAATTCCACTTCTTCCTGGGTCAATGCCAGTATGTAACAGACCCTATAGACAGCCTTATATGCACAAAAATGAGATTGAGAGACAAATACAAGAAATGTTGAAGACTGGTATTATAAGATCAAGTAATAGTTCATATTCCTCTCCAGTAATCCTAGTTAAAAAGCTGATGGATCATGGAGACTATGCATTGACTATAGAGGGTTAAATTCAAATACTATGAAAGACACCTTCCCTATTCCCTTTATTGAAGAATTGTTTGATGAACTTCATGGGAGTCAGTACTTCTCCAAGTTGGATTTGAGAGCAGGGTACCACCAAGTAAGAATGACAGAAGAAGACATCCACAAAACAGCCTTCAGGACTCATAAGGGCCACAACGAATTTCTTGTCATGCCTTTTGGCTTGACCAATGCCCCCTCCACCTTTCAAGCTCTGATGAATGAAGTCTTTAAGAGCTACTTAAGGAGTTTTGTACTAGTCTTCTTTGATGATATCCTTGTTTACAGTGCCACCTTGCAGGAACACTGCAAACACTTGGAAGCTGTATTCAACAAGCTAGAAGCAAATCAGTTAAAAAAGAGTAAATGTATGTTTGCACAGAGGCAGGTAGGATATTTGGGACACATCATCTCTGGCGATGGAATTGAAGTTGATCAAGACAAAGTCAAATCAGTGGTGGAGTGGCCTGTTCCTCGTACACTCAAAGAGCTAAGAGGGTTTTTGGGCCTCACTGGTTACTACAGAAGATTCATTAAAGGCTATGGATCTATAGCTAATCCTCTCACTGAATTGTTAAAAAAGAATTCCTTTCTTTGGAATCCAAAAGCCCAAAATGCCTTTGAAAACTTGAAGTTAACCCTTACCCAACCACCAGTACTGGCCATGCCAGATTTCACTGATGAATTCACTTTGGAGTGTGATGCTTCTGGTTTGGGAATAGGGGCTGTTCTGATACAGAAGGGAAGACCCATTGCTTACCTCAGCCAAAGTCTCAAAGGGAGGAACACAGCTCTATCCACATATGAAAAGGAAATGCTTGCAATCTTATTAGCAGTAAAGAAGTAGAGTCAATATCTCTGGGGCAGGACCTTTGTAATCAAGACTGATCACAAATCTTTGAAGCATTTGTTAGAACAAAAAGTACACACAGAGGCCCAGTATAAGTGTGTTTCCAAGCTCCATGGGTATAGATACAGAATAGAGTACAAAAAGGGAAAGGAAAACGAAGCTGCTGATAGCTTATCTAGGAAGGGGGGAAGCCTCATTAGCTACTGTAACAGTGGTGTCTGCAGGGTGGATACCAGAATTCAAACAACAGATGGAAGCCTCTGAGTATTACAAGAAACAAATGAGCAAATGGGAACAAAGGAAACTTGACCCTACGAAATATACAGTCAGGGATGAGTTAATATATTACAAACATAGACTCCTCCTTGATCATGACTCTGAATTTGTTCAAATAATGTTGAAGGAGCACCATGACAACCTGCAGGGAGGGCATTCTGGAGTGGAGAAGACCTTACACAGGCTAAGGAGAGTTTGCTATTGGAAAGGTATGAAGAAAGCAGTCAATTCTTATGTTCAATCATGTGAAATCTGTCAAAAGAACAACGGGGAAAATGTGTCACCTGCAGGACTCTTACAACCCCTACCCATTCCTGAAAAAGTTTGGGAGGACTTATCCCTAGATTTCATTGAGGGTCTACCCCTTAGCCATCACAAAACAACCATAATGGTTGTAGTTGACAGACTTTCTAAATATATCCACTTGTTTGCCCTTAGCCATCCTTACACAGCAGCAGATGTAGCTCAAGTTTTCTTGGAAGGAGTCTTCAAACTACATGGCATGCCTAGGTCTATGGTTTCAGATAGGGACCCCATATTCACTAGTCAGTTCTGGAAGGAGTTCTTCAAGTTACAAGGAACCCACCTGAAGTACAGTACTGCCTATCACCCACAATCAGATGGTCAAACAGAAGTAACAAATCGATGCATTGAAGGGTACTTGAGATGCTTCTGTGGTCATAAACCCAAGGAGTGGAGTAAGTTCCTAGTGTGGGCAGAATTTTGGTTCAATACCAACTGGCATTCTGCAACAAAAATCACCCCATTTGAAGTGGTTTATGGTAGAGAACCTCCTCACATACTCACTTATGTTCCAGATTCTGTGCAAGATAGGGAGGTGGCTACAGCACTCATGGCTAGGGATAACATATTACAGCTATTGAAGGACAATCTTCAGCTAGCACAAGACAGGATAAAAAGATGGTGGACTCCCACAGAACTGAGAGGATCTTCGAACCTGGAGATTGGGTATATCTAAAACTTCAACCCTATAGACAATCTTCTGTTGCCCACAGGAAACCTCAAAAGTTAGCCCCAAAATATTATGGCCCCTACCAGATACTTGCTAAGCTAGGGGAAGTGGCATACAAGCTCATGTTACCTGAAGGATCTCTGATACATCCTACCTTCCATGTATCCCAACTCAAAACGCACATAAGCAGGAGAATCTCAGTTCAAATTGGTCAACCAAGTCAGACTGAAAAACTGATTCTAGAGCCAGATTAGGTGTTAGACAGGAGGCTAGTGCAAAGAAGGAACAAGGCAGCTGTGGACTTGCTTATTCAGTGGAAGGACTGCTCTATTGAAGAAGCTCAATGGATTCCCTATGAAGAGTTCACCAAGAATTATCCTCACTTTGACCTTGAGACAAGGTCCAAATGAAGAGGAAGGCAGTTGTTACATTACCAGGAGAACCAGCTTGGGACTGAACGAGTATACTCAGCTGTGCTCAACTGTGTCTTGGGGATCACTCCAGTATCAGAGGGCATTTTAGTAATCATATCAGCAATTGTTAGTTAGCTACGTCAGAGCAATTGTTAGTTAGCCACGTCAGCTCTTGCTCGTGCTCTGCCTCAGAATTCTGTTGTAACTGATGGCCAGGACCTGCAAGTGGAGAGAATAATGGCTATAAATATAGAGTATGTAAGAAGAAGAGAGTATGTGTAATGAATTTCCTTAATTCCCACCTATAAATTTCTGAAGAACTTCTTCTTCTCAATCCAGTCTTTCTTTCTCTCTTACTGATTATCTTATCCAATTCTATCAGTTCTTCTTGTATTAATGTCATAAATGTCAAATTTGATCAGGTCACCTCCGTTTCCAGGAGTCCCAGGAAGAGGACTCAATAAACCACCACCACAGTTCTCCTCTGGCCGAGATCCATCAGATCTGGCGATCCAACCCAGTTCCGGTTCTGGCCTTTGCTATAGCCTATGACTCCCACCACCTAGCTTCACCGCCTCGCCTCCCTGGCCTCGTCGTCGAGCACCTCCGTCCGTCAGATTCAGTGAGCCGTATAGAAACAGTACCTCGAGCACTAGATGCTGCGCCTCGCCTCGTCCTATCCGCCGCCGACAGATCTAGATCGGGGTTGTCATCCGTCGCTTCCTCGAGCTCTGCCACTGGCCGCTGTCGACCGCATATGGTGAGCTCCTACCCCACATCGATTCCCTCCCCTTTCTTCCCCAATCTCACTCGATTTCCCCTTCCTTCTTTTTCCATTTTTGTGAGTTGTGTGCCAACCAATGCTGTTGTTTCTCTCCATTTGGAGAGAACATATTTGGGTTTTAAACCCTAGCAGTGATAGGCTTGGGGCTACAAGCCCAGCATTATATGACTGTTTGATTAAGTTATTTTTGATTAATTGTATGGGCCTGGGTTGGGCCCGATTCAGGGGCCTGAGTTGGGCTAGATAATTTGGGCTAGGGTTTTTGCTATAGTTATTACTATTATTATTACTGTTATTACTAACATTGTTATGGTGTTAAAATTCCTATATTTTCAGATAGTAAAATATACGTTTACCATGATTATATTGTTAAAACTACTTTTGTTAAGAAAAATGTTTTGTTAATAGTTTACTATAATTTTTGCTATGCTAGTATTTTGCTAATCTAAATTATTGTTATTTTTACTAAAGAATTACTTTATTAGTAAATATATATTTCTAGATTACATCTATAATTTAAATTTGCTATAACATTTTATTAGTATTATTTACTAACATCTATATATGTTTTGCTATAAAATTCATTTTTCCTAATATTTAGATAAAATATTAAATACAAGTTTTATAAATGCTTTATTTAGCAAATATTTTCTAAGTATCCTTTAATAAGTAATTTTGCTAAAATATGGTTTAAGGTATATATTTTGATTTAAGCCATATATATGTTTACCAAAATATTAGCTAGTATATATGGTCACCTAGTATATAGAGTAAAATTAGTTAGATAGTTAGCATTATTGGCTAGATTGCAATTTAGAGTTTAACCTATTCTTGCCCTATTCTAGGTGAACATTGGAACATATTAATTTGCAAGGACAAAGGCAAGTACTTTTATGGTTTTGACTCATTTACTTCATGTCATGTTTTTTTTCATATTTGATACACTGTTATACGATATGGTCTTGTACTCTGGTTCATGTTCTTTACTTGTATCCGGGGGAGGGAAAATACTACAGATATGTGACTAAAGTCCAATCTAGGATTCATGTGAATAGCTTAGGTCTCACATCGTGCACGTGAGATTCTAAGTCGTACCATTACTTGTGCTTATTCATGTGCTTACCCCAGCCGATCACATATTCTAGTATGTATTTCAAAATTCACATATCATGATCTCTTGTTACATGTTTTATTGAGTTAGCTTGCATTTACAGTTCATGTTCATCCTGTTCCTTGTTCTTTACTAGTTCATCATGTTGTGCTTGTTTCATTATCGTAGAATGTACTTTGTTCCTTTCCTGACTGAATCGTTGACATATTAGGCCAGGACATGAGAATTGGATTGGACGACTCCTAAAAGATGCTAGAAGACCAGATGCAAGTGTATTTCTTATGTATTAGATAGTTTTCATAAAATAGATGTTTATTATATCCTTTTAGGTTAGTTGTCGGATTTGTCTCTGGATTCTCTTGTATAAGTTGTATTAAAGGAACATAGTGGTATATAATATTATTTTAACACGTGATTAGATGATGTGATGTGATTTCATGATATTACTTGAGTTCTTAGAAACTTAGTACAGCTTACTATGTTGAGTCTATCAACGTAGGCTGGGCATGTCCGACTCGTTTCCAGAAACCTGGGAGCAGGTCGTGACACTTAGCTTGCATGATGCTCACAAAAAAATAAAGAAAAGAGATCATGACTATGCCAAGTTGAACGAGTTATATAAGTTAGAGAAGAAGAAGTATAGCTTCGCTGCACAGAAGATTGATGTTATATCTATTAAGTATGATGAGGCATATGCTTTCTCTAAAAAATTAGAAGTAAAGTTGGGAAAATAAGCTATACATGCTACTCAGCCAAAGATCTGTCATATGACACAACATACACATAACACGATAAAAGAAAGCATGTAACCATAATATTTCACAGAATCATGCCTTTGTTTACAAGTATCCAAGGAAACACACAAGCATCATGTCTATAACATGACACCAAGCAATAGCTCTCAAATTTTATGTACATATTATGGTTCACCTGGACACATCTCTAAGTTTTGTAGAGTTAGAAAGCTAATTGACATGAATATATATGCCTGGTTGCCTAAGACTAACATTTTTGGACCCTTAAAAAAAGGGGTACCGAATGACACATCTAATCATTTTGTAGGTGGTCCAACCCTCTAATGTTAGAAGTAAATAGATCCTCGATAGCGGATGTTTGCGGCATACGACTGGTGATAAATCTTTTTTCACTACGCTATCGATAAAGAAAGAATGATATGTCTCCTTCGAAAATAATCTGAGAGGTTATATACTAGGTCACTGTATTGCTGGTATGCCTCCTTACTCAATCATTAAAGACGCTTGCCTGGTCACAGAGTTAAAACATAACCTACTAAGTATAAATCATCTTGCTGATAATGGTTATGGTATTAACTTTGTGAAATGTAATGCCACAGTCCCAAAATATGTAGGACTAGAAGACCATATACATACCAGCTATATATCGAGAGGACTCCACTCCATCCCAAATACGTTATAAGCGGTCTAAAATAAACTACATGTTTATAACAACTACATATATCTCAATCCACTGAAGATAAACTCTTGTATAAACCAAGTATACTAATGCTGGTCAGGCATTAACATACCAGTTCCTACAAGTAACAAAAAAAGACAATGTACAATAAAGTGGACCAGACTCTAATGCAATTATCTTAAACAAGCTTCTGAAGAAGAATAAAGCTTACAAAACTAGGCTATACAGCAGCATGGTTGAAGTAAAATAAAATATAATATTGGACGAATGTGAAAAGGTATTAAACTAAATATATACCTGAAATCCTGGATGTCACGCCCTAATTTTGAAGAATCGATAGTCGTTCTCCGGACGTGATGCCATACAAGCCTAGGTTGTACTCGCACAAGGCACTTTCATAAGGTTATCCGAAACACAACATCAAAGAGAGTACGCAGAGTAAATTGAACACATTGTATAAATTTTTTTTTGCTTTATTGATAATGGACATCATATTACAAAATTGATGTCGTGAGGGCTTACAAACTGACTCCATCATAAAATGATCGTCGATAAGATAGTCATTTCATACATTTACATCCTTTTATACATAAGCAGCAAAACACTCTCTTAGACCTGGAATCGGAGAGAGTTGATGCAACATGGGTCTTGATCGAAGTATTCGAAAGGTTGGAGGTTTGCCTTCGCATAATAGTAAGCCTTCAAAATGTTGCAAGTGTCGCCTTCAGTTTTTTGGCATGCAATCCTGGTTCAGCGCACCTGTGGAGAGCGAGGGTCAGTACATTACACGTGTACTGGTGGGTAGCTAATTATGTCCCTGCTCTCATTTGGTTCAAGAATTTAAGTGAAACATGCAGCATATTTTAGTGATCTTTCTAGCCATCCTAGTCTGCTTCATGCAAAAAGTTTAACGAAACATAAATAAGGTAATTTACGCTAGAACTTACCCATAACAGAGCGTGTCGTGCAATATACAGTTTACCATACTCATCCCTATTAGTTTGTTAACAATGACTAAAACAATGTGTGATATGGAGGTCACTACCATTAACTAGCCATCCTGGACATAGCCTGGTTAGATGGGATCCTTTCAACGCAAGTAGCGAGCTCCGCTGAAAGTTTTTGAATTATCCGTTGCTTAAAGCCAGCTTGGCTATACCTTGTTTCCCCTAGGACGAATCAGTCCCGTGGCCCCAGGTTACCATTCGAGGAAATATCGCCCTTGTGCATAAGTTGTCCATGATCCTGCTAGACAAAATTTAGTTATTCAAGCATGGTCTACAATTTTATAGAAAACTCAACAATATTTGATGTATACCGCCTTATCATTTGCAACATTTATTTGTAGCATCAGTCTTTGTTTAACACAGTTCTATGACATATGTAAAATGTAAGCATATAGCAGTTCTATAGCATGTGCACATGAGAATTCGTGCAACAGTTTATTTAACATAAGCATTTGTGTCGTTGCGGCTACAACTAGCATATTGATTCATAGTGATGCTATCGATTGATTGAAGATAAGAGGGTCAAGGGAAGAAGGGTCAGCCACTCACCTTGGGTTGACAGAGGCGAGGGACCGGTTGGTTTGCGCTTAGAAGGCACCAACATGATCACCAGAAATTGCATAAGCAACTGGTCAAAATACTACGCTATTCAATGAGTTCGATAGGAAATGCAAAATTTGAAAAAAAAAGCCATAAAACCATGTAAAATATTCATGAAAACTCATTCAGAAAACCAAAACCAAAGCCAAAGAAGCAAGTGCGGCATAAAAAATAGAGCACCGGGAGGTCTCTCCCGACTCAGCCACAGAGTCCATCCTTGAGGCGCAACCCACTGAATATGGGACTTGATTCCGAAGAAGCCATTACATAACGTGGAAAGGATCTTAATTCAACAGGTCCCATTCAATCGATTGAATCGATCCCGATCTATCTGTTTCGACCAAATCGATAGTGACAATGTTCCTTTATCGCGCACCCTGTGGACAAAAAATAGGATACGATGTAGGGACGGGACACTACACTAGAGAAACAATCATCAATCCTCTATCTAATCTACAAATGATATCAGCAAACCTGGAGAGATCAACAGGTCCTCAGAGAACTGGCAAGGCACATATTATACAAGCCTACTTTGACAGTAATAATATGCTTGAAAGGATATAAAATAGTACAAGAAAGTAAAGACTGAAGAAAGTATAGTACAAGAACGAAAACATAAAAGAAATGACGTGCCGTCGAGAATCATGCTAATAAACGTTACTACAGGTAAATTAACGTAAATCGCAGCCCGGTGCTTACTAACGGTCCTATAGATTGCAGCCCGGTGGTTGCTAACAACCTATAATAAGTCTCTATCGTAGCCCGATGTTTGCTAACGATTTAGAGTGATCAAGTATAGTCAATGTTTAAAACATGGTCCTCACCTAAAACTATGAGCCAATCAAGTCATATCAAACATGTTAAGTCTAGGTTAATCATGTCAAGGAAATATGACATAGACAAAGCAATTCTATCACTAGACACACACATAAACAAGATAAGAGAATAGGACAAGTAATAGAAAAATAGAAAACAATCTACGTGTACGTAAAACTAGGAACTATCAGTGATAACGAGAAAGTAAAAATAACATGAATCAGAGAAAGTATGTGATCAAGTAAGACAGAAAAGTAATAGCAATATAAGAAATGCATGTAAATACTGTAAAGTTCGGCAAGGTGCACTTGCATATAACCACTGTCTGAGTGTATGCCTAACCAACTCCGATGTCTTCGTTACTCCTCCAAGTTTACCTATAGTAATACACTATTATTAATGCTTTCTAACGATATACCATATATAGACTAGAATAATATTTATACCCAATAGTCGTCATAATATCGGTACAACACCATACAACATATATAGTACCAACTTCTTTATAAAAATAATTTATAACTAATATAAAATAATAATATAATTTTTGAAAAATATTTATAAATAATATTATATTACTAAAAATATTATTTTATTGGTAGAAACTCAATCACAATAGCCTCATGTTGAAATTACATCGTTAATACCACATTTGGCCTACTAATTAAGTCTTAAAACAATAAATTATTATGAATATTAAATTCTGGAAGAATTATAAAAATTAGTTAAAATAATCTTTTTTACATCAAACCTTGCACAACAAATAATTTAGTAAGGATATATGACGTATCAAGGCTTTTGGATACAAAGAAAACATAATTTTTGGAGTTACGGTGTTATGACAAATGTCAAGAATTTTAAAAATACTAAACAAACTCAAAACTCAGCAAAAAATATGCTTTGGAAAGCTCTTAATGTCTAGTTTCTTATAAAAATTATTAGGAAGATCGAACAAAAATAGGCAAAAATTCACTCGTAACAGATCTGGTTTATTCTGGACACCTTATTGTAGAATTGACGCCACGGACAAACCGTTTGGAACTGTGTGGATGACCAATTAAAAATAAAAATAGACACAGAGATATTACCACTAGTTTTGGTTTCATGAAAAGATGAGATCGAAAAATACATAAATTCTTGATGCAAAACATAGTACCTGCTGTGACGAATTTAGCACAAGTTCGGTCGATTTCGGGTGCCTTTCGCACCCCGTACCGACCAAATTAGGGGATGAAGCTCCTCGTGAAGGTGCTGTTGTGTTAGGGGGTGTCATAGGGTCGAGATGAAGGAGGTAGGAGGGTTGAAAGAGGTCGAGGTGATGAGTTTTTGTTGGGTGGAGAGGAAAGTATGAAAATATAAAAGAAATTGGAGGGGCACTCGATTTATAGAGAGATAAGGAGAGTGTGGCAGTTATGTGGAGGAGTATAATTTGTAGGTTTTTGGTAGGTTTTATATTATGGGAATCTAGGCTTTGGTTTGGATTAATTTGGTTATGATTTGGCCCTCCAAAAGATTAATATAGTAATAGGTTTCCTTATTAGGTGGGTTGTTTGACCAAATCAAAGATAGTGGATTTAATGCACATGGATGCAATTTAATCATTAAAAATCAATTAAATATATATCTAATTAATTTTTGCAACCTTAGATAGGCTCTAACAAGTGAGGTTGGCTAGGTTAGGGCCGAATAGATTTTCTAGTCGAATTGAACCTGAAAAGTCAACTAATGGGTCTCATGTGCCATTTGCAAATAAATAGCACATGGAAACTCGACTGAATATCACACCCTAGGCATGTGCACAGTAGGCTCAAAGTGGGTCACAACCATATATAGGGTCAAATGGTTTTAATCTATGTCGAGTTCCAAACTCAAGTTGGAAGTTAGGTCGAGAATTATGGTAAACGGTCAAAATGACCTAAATTGATCCGAAGTTGTGCGAAGTCAAAAGAATATTAGGCAACAAATTTAGATGGAACATGGTATATCAAATTGAAGGTGGACGTGTCTTGAATTCAAATATGGAATTAGATTTGAGAAATCGATATTTGTTGTGCTTCAAAAATCAAAACTACGGTAAACTACTACAATAGTCATTATTGTCTTAAAATATATTTTAATATTAAAATAACCATATTAAATAAATAAAAATAACTAAAACAAATTCCGAAACTCAGGGGGCTTACAACATACCCACCTTAGAAAATTTATCTCCGAAATTAAAAATAATGCTCATTAATAAAGTATCATGCTAATGTAACTAGGGACTTATTCAAAGGGGTACACTATGCCACTACGATTTCTCCTTATTTGTATGATTAACAATCCATCCATTCTAATCTATAGGATTCATGATATACTTACCAGTATGCCTAACCCTTCTATATTTTTGTCTACTAGATAATAAGGTATGTTACTGTTAAACCATGCTTACATATGCCACCTTGGCAACCACTTACCTATAGGCCTCGTTTGGTTCGCGGAATCTCCCGGTTGGGAAAGGAAAGTAATTACTTTCCTATGTTTGGGTGTCCAAGGAATTGAGGAGGAAAGGAAAGTGATTCCCAATGGAAGGGAAATTAGGGGGGAAAGTGATTCCATCCATCCAAGGAAGGAATCACTTTCCCACATTGAAGTATTCACTTTCCTTTCCAAATTCTTTGGCATTGCCAAACATCGGAAAGGAAAATCAATAGGAATTAAAGTTTCCCAAAGGAAAGGAAATGACAAGGAATTGATTTCCTTTCCCTTCCATTCCGCGAACCAAACGAGGCCTATAGACTAATCTATATATATATATATATATATATATATATATATATATATATATATATATATATATATATATATATTGGAGTCTGCAGAGGGACGCAAAAAAACCTGATACAAAAAGCACAGGAACAAACCGTGTGGGGAAAAGTCCCCAACAAATCGGTTTTCCTCCGTGCAGGACCAATCTTGCCAAAAGGAAATAAAAATCAATAAATCCAAACAAACAAAACCTATGAGGAAGCGGGGGCAAGCTATTTGAGCCTTGATCAATTGTCGAGCGGCTTCCGCAATGAGCTAGAGTGGAGAGAGAGATGCCTTCGTATCAGTATTTGTTCCTATTTTTCCACATGACCCAGATGATAGCATTGGCAACTGAACGAATCTGGAGATCGCTGACATTCCTGTTCCAGGAAAAAAGACGTTCCTGAAATGATGCGGCTTTGCGTCGATTCCGTAGATGCTTTCGAAATGAGACCACACCGAATACGCGGTAGGGCTGTCGTGGAAGATGTAAGACAGAGTTTCTACAGATGGTGATGAACAACAATGATAAGAGAAGGCAATGGAGAAGTCGATTCTTTGGAGGCAGTCATCAGATGGAAGCTTACTCCTAATAACTCGCCATAACAAAATGCTCCATTTCTTTGTAATAGAGGAAGCCCATACCAGGAAATGGCCTTGAGGACCGAGTGTGGGGGTGTGGATATGGCACCAAGCAGCAATGGCATAGAATAGATCGATGTGATCAGCAAGCCGGAGAAGTTCGACCTGGTTCGGCGCAGGATAATGAGGAAGCGGGTGAATGGTGTTGTCACCGTAAACTTCCTGGAAGGGAATCTCGCCTGCCCTTCTTCCTCTGACGAGTCCCTTCCAGATAGCGGAGGCATTGTTATTCTCGGTAGCCATGGCAGGGTGGCGGTGAGGGAAGTATTTTTTTGCCAAAAAAATGACTCTAAAGCAAGTCGGTTGATCGGAATCTCCACCAGAGCTTGACTGAAGCGGCCTCGACGGACTCGAGAAGACGATGCGGCCCTATGCCTCCCTTGATAATGGGTTTAGAAATAGAAGCCCATCTCGCCCACTTATGTCTCGTGTGACCTTGCATCTGACTCGAAAAGAAACTGTTAAAATTTTTTTGATGATGGAAAGTACCTTTTTCGGAGGGGCGCACACAGAGAAATGTATATTGGGATCGATTTGAGCACGTGACAGATCAGGGTCAGTCGGCCTCCAATGACAAGGTGTTTTTGTTCCAGCTCCCCACTCTGTTCCGAATCTTAGAGATGAGCGGATCGAAAAGAGCTGCTTTTATTCTGTCGCAATAAATTAGACATCCAAGATAGAGGAATGGCGATGATAGCACCTCTAACCCCAGCATGTCGGAAAGGGTTAGACACAATGCAAGGGAGGCAGACTCGTGAGTGCACATACGAATCTTGGACCTATTCACTTTCTGACCAGATGAACTCTCGTAGCCGTGGAGGATAGAGTTGATACGTCTGACCGCCCACTTGTCGCCAGAGAAGAAGAGGATAACTTTATCGGCAATGGCAAGGTGGAAGATAATCGAGCAGACACTAGTAGTCCAAAACAGTCATTCGGATGCTTGGCTCCCATCGTGCTTAGATTCCTACTAAGTGTTTCGACCGAGAGAATGAAGAGAATAGATGACAGGGTGTCACCTTGTCTAACACCACAAAAAGCTTTGAAGAAACCGTACGCTTCTCCATTAATAACGATTAAGAACCAAGTGTTACTTACTTCTCGCCATATCGAGCTAATCCATGCCTCGACAAAGCCCATACGATGGAGGACATGATCAAGTGTTGCCAATCGACGCGGTCGTAGGCATGTTCCATGTCGATTTTGATGGCAATATTTTTCCCTCTATTATATCGCCAATATGCTAACCAATTCTTGAGTAAACAATATGTTGTCGACAATGTTGCGTTCGTGGAAAAAAAACCACTATGTTTGTCAGAAATGAGCTGCGGGAGCATAGGGGCCATCCGATTATCAATGGTTTTGGAGCAGATTTTGTTGAAGAAGTTGCATAGACTAATCAGACGGTAGTCATTGAACGAAGTTGGGTTGTTGCACTACGAAATGAGACTAAGATGGGTACTGAAGATGGCTTTGGGGAAATCAATACCTTCGGTAAAGGCGCGAACCCTCGCCACCACATCGAAATGGATGATGTCCCAACAACTCGTGAAGAAAGCTCCGGTGAACCCGTCAAGTCCGGGCTCGCTGTTCTTATCGAATCTAGTGGTAGCTTGGAAAACTTCTTCGATAGAAGTAGGGGCTAACAGTCTCGAGTTTTCTTCTACTGTGATAGTCATAGGTAGAGGCGATCAGGAGAGGGTTGACTGCAACCATCCCTTTGGTGAATCGATAGGAGAAGTGGGTGACCACTGCATTGCCAATGTCAGCCTGAGATTGATAGTTGTTGCCGGCATCGTCAATAATGGCATGGATGGCATTCTTGTGGCATCTATGTTTAACGTAGTTGAAGAAGAATTTAGAATTCTTGTCACATTCCAGATCCCATTTGATGCTAAATTTTGACACCAATAGTCCGCTTCTATGGCGATACGCTGTTTGAGCAGTGCTTTAGAGGCATTGGCTTTGGCTCTCTTCTCCGGTGACGGGTCCAGACTGAAGGCGAGCTCATCGCGGTCCACTTCGGTCTTTGCTCTTCTCACTTCTTTGAATATATCGCCATAAGTGATGCGGCTCCAAGCGCATATGGTTTTACGAGTGGCCTTGGTCTTCATTGCTATGTTGATCAACGGATTGATGTGGGTTGGAGTAGAGGTCCAGGTTTCTCTAACTGTTGCTAGGAAATCTCTGTGCTTAATCCAAAAATTAAGGAATTTGAAATGTTTCGGCTTACTACATTGGAATATTGTGCCGACGAAGAGAAGAGGTGAGTGGTCAGACTCAGTGCGGTTTAGGTATTGGACGGTGGAGGAGTGGGCGACGTTCGACCAGGCTGAATTGATCAAATATAATCAAATCAGGATCGTTGATGATGGATCTCATCGCAGTAGTTGGACCATGTGAATTTATTTCCTGTGAAAGGGAGGGAGCTCAGCTGAGCATCAAGCTTGAACTGATTGAATTCGAACATCCAGTCCATGGCCAGAGGAAGCCTACCGATCTTCTCGGAAGGGAAAAGAATGGCATTGAATTCCCCTCCATAAATCTACAGGGTGTCAGGGTGACAGTCTTTCATCTGCAGCAAATGATCCCATAGTTCCCATCTGGTATGTTTGGTGGTGACACCGTGAACAATAGATAAGATGGTCTTGTGGAAGAGACTAGTGGAGAATTCAATGGAAGTAGCTTGAGCGAACTCTACAAGGAGGTTGTCTTTGATGACGCCATCGTGCAAAATCCAAATTTTGTTGTCACTGGCAAAGGCGCTGCTGAATCCGAGCTTGAG
>JANAVB010029550.1:0-41628 GCA_029216955.1 Iris pallida
TACTTTGGAAACATGCGGATGAAGAGCTGAAGAAGCATACATCGACATCTTAATTCCCAAAAATAAGTGTCCAGAGTATGTATCAGAACCTTTTTTTTTTTCTTTTTTTTCTAGAATTTTTTCACAATTATGTAATGAGAATCTATCTTTATTAATTTAATCTAAACTAAATTTATGTGCAGTGATATTGTATACTCATTTTTGCCGGAAGAGGTGAAAATGGAGTCACAGTCGAGCTTGCGACAATAGACCTGCAAGACAACTCAACTATGAAGACATGGAGGCTGGCATACTGAACCTAATAATAAGGAAGCTGAGAGAAATTCAAGGCATTAAAAGGTGTCCCCCGTCTAGTTCAAAGGACGTGCCATTGATCCAGAAGCAAAAGCCGGCGCCCCAATCATATAGTGGTCTACATTCATGATGCCCCACACATTGGTAAGAATCCAAACAGAAAACCATATTCATGTGTACACCGATGAAAAATGACAGAAAAAATTACTCATGATATGTGTTTTGTTTTTGGAAAACAGAACACCGTTGAACGTGCCAATGAACTAGATGCAAAATTCGGCGCCCTTGAAAACTTCCAAACAGATGTAGTAGACTTCGTCATGGGTTTGGAGGACAACATAGAGTTGCTATTCATCCCACTCTTTATACCCATCAAACACTATACTCTGCTCACATTCAACTTTATCTCCTACGACTGGACACACTACAACTCCTTGAGGCAAAATACGTACGAAAAGTGCAAGATGGATGCAGAATTAATGAAGAACCACTACACAAAAAAGGTCTTTTGGAGCGCTAAAATTCCATTCCTAAAATTTTAGGCACACCTATATTTCATGCCTATTTATGGGCTGCCAGATTTCTTGGAACGCCAAACAGGCGTTCCAAAAAATTTATTGGAACGCTGTTAATGTGTTCCAATATTGGAACACCAATAAAGTTTCCAAAAAGAGTTCCAACAAACATTCCAAATACTTTTTGCCTCACTTATTGGAACGCCTAAAAAGAGTTCCAATTTTGGAACACCATAAACACGTTCCTAAAACATGCATTCCAGAATAATTTCGGGCCACTTTCTGGAACAACTAAAAAGTGTTCCAGTTTTTTAACGGTATAAACGTTATAATATATAATTGGTTGCCCACATCATTTGAAATTACAAACGTGTAGCTTAAAATAATATAGCGTTAGTAATACTATGAATCACAAAACCTGTAGCAATCCAAGAAATTCTATAAAAAAATGACAATTGACACAAGCTTGTAATTATCTTGAGAATTTATGAATGTAGAACTAACAAAAAGATAAATAGAAGTGAATGAATTTTCATATGACAAGTAAATAGATAATGTTAAAGCACCATAATAAAAAGTACCCAAATGTCTTACATAAACATTGTATATATGTTTAATACAACTTCTCTATCATACTAGAAAAAAAACTGAGTTGTGAAAATAATTTGAGTCCAGCACACTTGATGTTCTTCTTAGTGATCATAGGTCTGGAACGATGATAACTGAGAAAGCAAAAAATGTGACATCCTGTAGACATTTAAAAGATTATTAAAATTATGGCAAAATAACTTGGTCACAATAACTTATTCATTAAACGAGACACATAAAGAAAAAAAAAAAAACAATTTAGGATAAGCAACAGTAGCAATGACAATCCACTTCACACATATATTCAGTATTGGAAACAAAGATAAATCCTGCTTTGTTGACAAACTAAAGGAAATTTAAGATTTGGACTTGTTTCCCCTAGACCCGACGATCATGATCATATAGAATTTTATCCTGTGCAAACAGTCTTAATTTTCAGCAAGCTTCAGTCGCAATACATTTGTTCCTTTTGATATAACAGAATACATTGACTATGCATGCAAATTATTGTGTTGGTCCGGCAGGAAGATTCATGTCCTTAAAGTTATGCTTGATGATTGGAGAAAGTTTATGTCTATGCATCCATAGCTAAAAAGATACAATATATAGTCATGGAGGATTCCACAAGCTAAAAAGATACAATCAACATGCCTGTTAAGAAAATTGCAGGTATACTTTGTTCTAACTAACAAAATTGCAAGTACAATCTACAGTTATGAAAGGTTACAAGGGTACCTGCAAATATTATTTTAGATTATCAACCTTAAGTGGACAGTTTCGTTATTACAAGGATACATGCAAAATCATTCTCGTAAATCATGGCGAAGTAAGTTTTGATTTGCTCAAACAAAAAAGTTACTAACAACAGGGAAATTGGCGCATTGACTATATTTTTTAGAAGTCGTGTGCACCTGAATTGCAGAATGTAGACCACCATATAAAAATAAGAATGCTCTCATCAAGGTTAAAAGGGAAATTGCACCACCAAGAGCAGCGAGGACAGCCTATACAAAAGCATTGAAATTCAATATTAGCAAGAATGTTGGCTTCTGATCAAACTGAATTTATCATGAATACATACACTTACAATAACCATTTATATCAACTTATGTCCATCAAGAATAAAATTTTGATTCCACTAAATGAAGAAATTTAATTTTTACTAGATAAAACATTGTGGATTTAGTTCCCTTGGTGGAATCAACCCAGTGGGATAACCAGAGATCATTTCCATTCCTAGATACTTGCATTAGAACCGCTGATACACATATAATCATAACAACTATCTAACTAGTACATTAGCATAGCTTCTGTCGAATGATACCCATAACAAAAAATAAAGAAAAAAGGTCAATATCAATCATCCAATTGTTGTCGTCGCACTTACGTTCATCTGGATGACTAGCCCTTTGTGTTATTCCACTAGAGGCTGAAACAGTATCCTGCTCAAATGATTACAAAAAAGATAGAGGCTGAAACAGTTCATAAGTACTTTGAAACTGTGCCTCCCTTAGAGTGCCACAACATTTACTTACCTCCGTACTCCATCTAACAATTCCTGGTTATTAGCGTCATGCTATAAACCTTATTGGTAGGTTTCTAATTGTCATAGTCCTTCATAAAGAACTGGATCACTCCTTTCCTCGTGTAACCCTTAGAGAAAGTTGGGTCCAAATTGATACACTTCTCTACATCTTTCAAACCCTCAGGTAATGCACCCAGTTTTGTATAGCATTCAGCCATGTTTGTAAACCTGCAGAATCCATCAAAAGAAACACCATAACAAAATAATGTCAGGAAAATATCAATACCAAAAAATAGCATAAGATTAGACAACATTAGAGGACCAAAATTCAACATATCAAAAAGAGAAATGCAACAACCTGCAACTTGACCCTTTATTTTTTAAGAGAACTAAAGAGAAGGTTCATCATCATCATCACCTAAGCCTTTACACATTAAAAGCTTCCTTGGCAATTAAAATTCCCTTAATAAATTTTTCCATAAATGAATCCTGACTTGCAATGCCAGCTTTCCACATAAAAGAATGATTGTACGCTGTTGTATAAACAAGTTACCTCTTAAAATGGCCATAATTTGAAGCTAGCAGGACTCCTCCACACTTATAGTAGAAATACTAATTATCCTCAATTTTTGTTGCCCCTACATGACATTTGGGGAAGGTCCTGGGTGGCAAAGGACTTGTCGAGTTAAATCTACATGGAATTAACCAGTAGAGTCTCATACATCTGTGAGCAATGATCATGTGGCATCCTTGTACCATAGTAGGGTTAATAAAGTCAATAAGAAGACACAAGAAGAAAGAGTGAAAATTTATCCGAGCTATTGGAACAAGTAGGGCATTTTCTTTAAGAAAATGCATACGTTAACATATAAAGTCAATTTGTAACAAATTGGCCAACATATCAGTCTCTCGTGACGAACATAACCAATTTCGGCTTCCGACTGATAGGTTGGATGGTTTTAAACAAAATAATATAAACTCTTGTTTGTTGATACATTCATTTACTAGTTAAAATAGATATGCGGGTGACATGTCGAACATAGCGCCGATATCTACAACACTGAATAATACATGTAAGTACATGTACAAGTATTTTAGGGTCATCTTGTGCTCCATTATTAGTACAATCCAATATAAATGCACTGTGAATCATATTATACTAAAAAAACCAAATGTTCAACAGATAATTAAGTGATGGAGTATCCTACACAAGCATGGTTATTTAGAAATTAAGAAACACAAAACTCAACCAGAAGCAAAAAAGTGCACAGAAAAGGTTTCTTCAAACAAGATAAGGTTCATATCATTTCCCACCATTAATGTTTTAGATGTTTGCCGAAGAAAGAACATGCTCTATGAAACTAAGAAAATTGAGGCTGAACTTCAGAGGAAGCAAACCAGAAAAATTACTTCCCACCATGCCCTTTGATACTTTTTTTTCTTCTTCACGTATGACAAGTGAATTGATTTGTCCATTTCAAACAAAAGGTTATCTTATTTATCGAGATAGCACACAAGAAAAGTAAATGTCATAAACCAAACTTGTCAAGGTTAATTAACATAACATTATCCTGCATCATAGGAGAACCAACTCCAAATGTGACTATCAGTTTTCCACGGTTCTGTAGAGTAAGCATAAATCACTCAACTTGTGAATTTGTGTTTCGATAATTCATTCCAAATCGTGGAACATTTCTGTTTGAGACTTGCTTTTTTTTTCCTCAATACACCCTTTTGTTTCAATTGAAGGCATTCATCAAAAGGCAAGGTCAATTCTCAGCACTAGTCAATTCTCAGCAATAGTGTGTTGTTCTTCACCTTCACTTCAAATGAAGGTCAAGTAGCAAACCTAACCACCATGTCAAAGAAAGCCCTACAGAGAATGAATTCAATGCAAAGAGTAGTTTTATTGTTGTTTTTCTAAGATTTGCAGTTCAAGGATATCGATTTGGCATGTCCAATCCAGTTCACTTCAAGGAAATCGATTTGGCATGAATTCAATGCTATTACATAAAAGGCAAACCTGTGTGCATTCATTTAAAGAATCCAACATGCTCGCACAAATCTCAGTCTCAGGTTCCTACCAAAAAGAAATATGAATAATGATTGAGTCACTGGCATCATTTTGAATGCACTCTCCAAGATGAATAATGAATAATGATGCATCCATCTATTATCACATTATGTATGCGTTGTGTGCCCCCCTTTATTATTGGCTAAATTGATAAACAATATTGGCTAACTGAAAATGTACACCACATTCATATTCTGAAACATATTAATGAACTTTACTTGGTCGTAGGATGTCTAGGCACGCTCGCATATCATGCTTATCGCCATCTAACATAAATGCATATTTAGTAAACTAGGCAACTTTTAGCACCCTTGACACGTATAACACTACTAAAAGATAGACTTATCATTGCTATACCTGTCATCGGCATAGAAGACATGCTTATTCACTGGTTACCCAACACATGGACGTTGTGGAGCACGGAAGTGAGCCTTCATCCAAAAGAAAAAAACAAAGATCATCAAGTTTAGCCATTTCATCATATAAGGCAATAAAAAAATCTATGCAGCCAATTATAACCTTCTTTTCACTCTGAATTTTCTGAAGTATGTAAATTCACGGTGAGAATGATATAGAACTAATAGAGAACATATTAGAAGAATTTGTATTCCTATTAGGACTTCAATCAAAAGATATACGATTGATATGCAGAATATTTGTAACCAGTCATTATGGATCCACAATCTCTCCCATATGTATTCTACTTGATATTTTCTTCCCTTTTCCTCTTTATAGCCCTTTAAACCCCCTTCTTCTTGGTTTGATTCCACTAATCTGGTAACCTATTCCTTTAACTTGCAAAAACAACATCCATCCACGTCACTATGGTATTTTGGGAATCAATATTATTAATTTTACCATTGTTAGTTCCACCAAATGAAAGAGCATCCAATTTAGTTTGACAAAGTTCATTATAATGTGAGTGTAGAAAGAAAAAAGCATCCAACTACATGGTTTAAGAAACATTCAATTAGTTAGTGTGCAAAAAATAGAAGCAAAAAAGGACATATGGGTATCATATTCCTCATCTGGTGCCGTGGATCTACGGAAGGGTCGAGTCCCAAAACTTTTGCATATTGTAACAGTTTAAGATGAAGCTGGCAAGGAATATTCTGTTCCCCTCGGACAAGATTTCTGATAATATGAAACTAAAATTCACAATGACAGAGATCATTTCGGAAGATTACATACCAATATTGACAATATTAACAGACAACTCAGCCTTTTAAGCAAGTCTTCTATGATTTGTTATGCTCATCTCAAACTCACATTGACAATATTAACAGACAACTCAGCCTCAACCAAGATATGCAGTGGATCATTTAAGTGCTCGTAGCCTGGTCGTCCGTCCGCTAAGTTGTAGCTGACGAAGGACACAAAAGCTATATGATAGAAATGTATGAAACTAAGTTTTGATTAAATTGCAAGATATAAGCATACCAGAAGCATGTATTGGAAATAAAAATAGAGCCACATAATCAACTATCTTCCTTCGGTCGGAGGGGTATTCATTCCAAGTATCTGAAAGATTTTTAACTCATCAAGCAAGCATACCAAGACTTAAGGGACATTTTCACAAACACCAAACAATTATTCCCAATCATAATTCATCCGATTATTTCTAAAAAATCATTCTTACAAGACAAAAAGGAAATGAGCAAAATTTTAAATAGAATTTCAGAAACCCCATCACCTCTAAGATCGCAGCACCCCCTCGACGGCGTCGTATACTTTCGAGTGCCCGGCTCCTTCAAATCTTGACGGTGAACCACAACACTTGAAAGCTATAGCAATCAAATAAGTATCAATGAGGAAATCTTAGATATAAAGTCTGAAGTTCCTCGAAACCAACCATCTATTGAAAAAAAATCAAAAATCCAAAGAATTTGGGGAAAATCGCAAGGAACAATTGGGGTTCGGTTAAGAATGCTTACCGGTGGAAAGAACGAGAGACGAGTTCTCCAACTATGGATAGGGAGGATGCAGGTCGTCAATGGTGGAGGAGCTGGCAAAGAAGGTATTGGGCTCGATATGGTGGAGGAGCTCCGCTGTGTATAAGGTTGTTTGAGGAGGAGGAGCGGCTGGTGGCTCGACATGAGTTTTTTTTAGAGTAAAAAATTTGATGAGGTGGGTCTCGGCTACTCCTCCTCCTCCTCCTTCTTCTTTGGTTGATAGTGAAGGAGAAGATGGAGAAGAGAAGGATAGAGGGATACCTTTTAGGAGAATTTTTTTAGAGTATGTGGGAAGCGGGCGGTGGAGTATGAGAGGAGAGAGAGAAGTCAGTTTGTGGAGTAGAAAAAGAAGGGATTGACAGGCTCGGGAAAATTTTTGGGGGGAATGGAAAAAATGATCGGCAGAATCGCGATTGGGACAAAAGAAACCCCTCCCAGCTGATCTTGAATGTGAATTTTTAAAACTTTTATAACACACATTATGAAAATTTTAATTTGAAACATATTTGGAACACTATAAAGTGTACTTAAATAAATAATTTTAAAAAAAAAATTAAAATTATTTATATTAGGAACGTTTTTTTTTTAATCTGGAACACTTCTACTCCGTTTCAGCACCTAGGTATGCCTAATAAGCGTTCCAAATTTAAAAATGCCTAGTGTTCCAAAATAGTAATTTTGGTGTAGTGAACACTTTAGAGCCTATCGTCAGGAGAAAAGTTGATAGGATGAGGGAGGGATGCCCGGCGAAGATGGAGTATGAGAGCAAAGTGCTGAATTGTTCTCCAAATTGCCCACAACAACTGGCACCCAACTGCCTCTTGTACACGGCGTATTATATGTATATGTTGACGACTACTCCCTTCGAAATACCGGGAGAAAATGACGATAAAACTCACCAGAAGATTACAAAGATGAGGTTGGTATGGGCTAAGAAGTTGCTTAAAAGCAAATATGTAACACGAACCAAGCAATGACATTGTAAAACAACAATATAATTATGATGTAATTGGGCAAGGAACTTCTCTTTTATAAGCTCTGCTTTTATAATAAAATCATTTTTGAATTACATTTACATTGTCAAAACCAAGAAAAGTTTGAGGATTCTATTCTCCGTTTATCTTGAAACGGAGAATAACTTTTCCGTTTAAATTAAATCGTTTGAGGATTCTATTCACCGTTTATTTTGAAACGGATAATAACATTCTCCGTCTGTCTTGAAACGGAGAATAACATTCCCAGTGGTAAAACACATTAAAATGTTCATTCTCCGTTTTTTTTAAACGGAGAATGGCGTTCTCCGTGTCTTTTGAAATGGAGAATGTTATTCTCCGTTTAGTTTGAAAAGGAGAATGAAGATGAGCTTGATGAGAATATAACGAGGTTGGTATGGGCTAAGAAGACTACAATGATGAGGTTGGTATGGGCTAAGAATTAGATTTCAAGAGAACTTCTGTCTTTTATAATGTCTGCTCTGATCTGTCTTTTATAAAAAATCATTTTTGAGTTACATTTATATTGTGAAAACCACGAAAAGTTTGATTTTTTGAGTTATATTTACATTATGAAAGTCTGAAATACTACATAAAATCCTACTATCAAGAAAAAAGTTGAATGTGAGCTGCGTGCGGGCATCGCAGAGCAATGGAACTCCTTGAGGCAAAGGAATTCCTTGAGGCAAATCACTTCATCGTGCATCGTCAGAGCAATGGAACTCCCTGAACAAAGGAACTCCGTGCATAGTCAGAGCAATGGAACTCCATGAACAAAGGAACTCCGTGCATAGTCAGAGCGAATCAAAGTACGAGCGCTTCGACAAAGTGTGGGTCGGCAATAAATCCAAACCCAGGCACATCTCAGTCTTCTGAAGGACTTCACCACCAAAGCTTCTTCAACCAAAACCCTGCGGCTCTTCCAGTAACCAGCAGGAAAGAGTCTTGCCAAGGTAGGGGATCGGTAGAGTGCATCTCCAGGATGAAGAAGGATGCCTTTGTAAGGTGCTCTGCCTCAAGGAATTCCTTTACAAGGTCCTTTGCTCTCAAGGAATTCCTTTGCTTCTGTTCCTGTACCTCAAGGAATTCATCTTGCTCTTGCTCTGACGATGCACGATGAAGTGATTTGCCTCAAGGAGTCATCCAAAGGTTCCTATGCTCTGACGAAACACGATAAAGAAATTTGCCTCAAGGAATTCAATTGAAAGCTTCGACTGTGAAGGAGGAGTGTTATTCTCCGTCGTCTTTCAGTTCGTGTCCACGTGGTAGATGTTCTTCATCGTACATCATTAGAGCATAGGAACCGTTGGATGACTCCTTGAGGCAAGTCACTTCATCGTGCATCGTCCGAGCAAAGGAACTCACTGAGGCAAAGGAATTCCTTGAGGCAGAGCACCGTACAAAGGCATCCTTCTTCATCATGGAACATGTCAAAGAAATAAACTCTTTGCGGCAAAGGAACACCGTGCATAGTTCGAGCCAATCAACGTACGGGCACTTCGACAGAGCGTGGGTTGGCAATAAATCCAAATCCAGGCACATCTCAGTTTTCTGAAGGACTTCACCACCGTGCATCGTCGGACCAATGGAACACGTTGAAGAAATGAACTCCTTACGGCAAAGGAATACCGTACATAGTCCGAGCCAATCAACGTGCGGACGCTTCGACAGAGCGTGGGTTGGCAATAAATCCAAACCCAGGCACATCTCAGTCTTCTGAAGGACTTCACCACCAAAGCTTCTTCGAACGAAGAGATCGACAACCAAGAGGAAAGCGTCTTGCCAAGGCGGGGGATCGGTAGAGTCCATCTCCACAAGAAAAGCTAAGTGAGACGAGAATAAACTCTCCCTACACTACTGCCATTTATAGGCATGGAATAACTCTCCCTTCTCAAGTAAAGCTAAGTAAGACTAGAATAAACTCTCCCAAATACTGTCATTTATATGCCATTAATACCAATGAATCTGCCCCTTTGAATTCTGCCAACTTTCATACCCCCTACTGTATCAAAGTTTTTTTCTTGATACAGTAGAGGGTATTTGCCATTAAAATTCTTTTATTGCAAATTTTAATATAAACAGAACAGTGTTACAATATAGGACTTAGATGTAGTCCTAGGAGTATACTTTTGTTTATCTGGGTCCCTTGTGCCGATGGAGTGAGTGGTAATGCGTTGACTCCGTTGACGATCTGACGACGGTTATCAGTTCTCTGAAGGTTTGGATTGCTCTGGGTGCTGGAGCTTGCTGAGAGGAGGAAGACGTTGAGTGTCTGTATCTGCCTCTCTGGTGGTGCGAAGTCTCTGTGTGTGTTCGTTCGCTTTCTGTGCGTGGATGAGAAGGAAATGTTCCCTCTATTTATAGTTTTGCAGGCTGGCTGCCCATGCGCGCATGTAGGATGCGCCTGTACACAGGGACGCCACGTGGTGATCGCTGGTGGAGGTACATGGACGATGTGCCCTGATCGAGGGGTTGAATTCTTCATGCTGCTGTTGTGAGCCGGCACGTAGCAGGGAAGAAGATCTTTCTGTTGCTGAGATCTTGGGTAAGTTGAGTCAAAGGTCACGTGTCATCGACCCATGGCTCGGAGATCTCGAATTTGATGGGGAATGATCTGGTAGGATGCGCCTAGGATTGGGCGCATGAGGAGACTTTGGTTCATAACCCTTAGGAGTCATGAACCATTCTGGGCGCATGGCTTTTGAGGCGCATGCGAAGCTTCGGTAGTGACTTTACTTCTGTCTTTTGGGATCAGAAAGAAGTCTGGGATGCATGGCTTTTGAGGCGCATGCAGAGCTTTGGTAGTGACTTTACTTCTATCTTTAGGGATCAGAGAGAAAGTCTGAGACGCATGGCTTTTGAGGCGCATACAGATTCGGGCGCATGGCCGCGGAGACGCATGCGAGATGATTGGGTGGTCACGTGGCAGTAGCCGTCGGAGGAAAGTAATGATGATGCTGACGTTGGCGACGCTTCGTCTTCTGAGAAAGCTGTCAACTGTTCAGACTTCGGAAGGAGTGCTGCCAACTCTGTCAGTTCAGTATTTAATATTTTTGACATTCGATAGACAGCTGAGGGCGCATCGATCGACGTTCCACTAGGCGTATGGGGACGCATGGGGGCGCATCCCCTGTGATACGCTTGGTGCTGAAGGGCGTGTCTGTGTTGATGCGCTTGATGTTGAAGGGCACGTGTGTTGATGCGTTTGATGTTGAAGGGCGTGTCTGTGTTGATGCGCTGTCTGGCCGGCACATCTGTTTCGAGACACGTCTTTAATGGTGCGACTGTTACGATCTTCGAGTGCTTTAAATAGCCGTTTTGACTTGGCTGAATTCGAAACGTCCGGTTCATCCATTTAATACAAATTCATTGCACGAAATTCGGAGAGCCATCCACTTGGCGCATGGGTTTGATTTGCCCGGCCTATAAATAGTGGCATGGAGAGAGTTTGCTTCTCGTTCTCTCACGTTCTTCCGACATGAACTTGTTTACTCGGATGCATTCTGTTGATGAGATGCTCCCGAGGGTGAAGATGCAACGCCATGTCTTCATTGATGCACTTGAAGGTGACTGTTACATCCAAAAGTCGGAGTCGAGGGCTTCTGAGGCAGGCGGAAGGTGTCTGTTGCATCCAAAGATCGAGATGCTCGAGCCTCGTCTTCGTTGTGCAGGAAGAGTCGCAGATCGGAATGGCGGTGCCGCAGCTTTGGGGGCTTTTTCTTCCTTCAAAGTGGGTGTTGCCTATTCTGGTTGTGTTGAAAGCTGCTCCTTTAGCCGCGGTTTCGATTACGGTCTTCCTTGGCCTTTGGAGGCTCTTTCGAAGCCTTCCCTGGCCACAGGTTGGCTTGCGGTGCTCTTCTCTTCCTCTGTTTGGGGAGCACTTCCTCCAGCTAGAGGGTTGATTGCCACCCTCGTTCTGCCCAATAAATGCTTCATTAGTCGAAGCATTTCGACGGCGATGAGCCTGGCTTGAAGAGCGGCACATAACTGGGCTGCTGAAAGGATGCACATAACTGAGGATGCACATAACTGAGCTGCTGAAAAGGATGCGCCTTGCTGAGGGCACATAGTGGGATGCGCCTAACTGAGGGCGCATAGTGATTGCTGCGCCTATTTGAGGGCGCATGGTGGCTGCTGGCTGTAGACTTAGGATCTTTTCTTCGTAGAAATTCTCCTTTGTACAATCTTTTCTAGACATGTAATAGATTTTATATGTAAAATAAAAAGTCCTCTTTCAATGTCTATATTTGTTGTTTTTGCTGTGAAGTACTTTGTCCGAGCTCTGGCGCATGTAGTGTCTGGCGCATAGGCTTTCTGGTTCTGAAATCCCATGCTTCTATAGAGGGTATCAAAGTTTTGATACCCCCTATGTATGACATGTGGGCCCTTCCTGCTTTATAAAATGTGTACACATATATATACACATAAATTTTGAGAGGGCCCACATGTCATACATAGTGGGTATCAAAACTTTGATACCCCTACTGTATCAAAGTTTTGATACCCCTATGTATGACATGTGGGCCCCTCCTGCTTTGTAAAACGTGTAAACATATATATATACACATAAATTTTGAGATGGCCTACATGTCATACATAGGGGGTATCAAAACTTTGATACCCCCTACTGTATCAAAGTTTCTCTCCTGTATCAAAGTTTTTTCCCTTTTAAATGGGCCCCACATAACTTACAAAAAAGTATAGATAAAACAAAATTTTGTTATAGTCAAGATTTGAACCAATGACCTCTTAAATACAAGTCTAGCATTGTAACCACGACACCACAATAGCATTCTCCGTGTTTTATTAAACGGAGAATAGAATTCTCCGTTTTGAATTACACAGAGAATAGCATTCCTAGTGTTAAAAATACATTAGAATGTTCATTCTCCGTTTAAATTTGAAACGGAGAATGATATTCTCCGTTTCATTTGTAACGGAGAATTATATTCTCCGTTTTGAACTGCACGAAGAATGTCGTTCCCAGTATTAAAACGATTGAGGATTCTATTCGCCGTTTAATTTGGAACGGAGAACGGCATTCTCCGTTTAATTTGAAATGGAGAATAAGATTTCTAGTGTTAAAAACATATTAGGCTTTCTGGTTCTGAAATTCCAAGCTTCTACAAGACCCCCTTCAAAGTTTCCAAAAACTTTTGGATAAGTTTTGGAATACTTTGAATAAGAAGCATGGTAGTAGAGGCGCATGACTGTCGGGGCGTATGACTGTTTGGGTGCATCCGTGCATCAGTGATGGGGCGCATACTCCTCTCAGTTAATACAAATTATGCTTTTCTTCTTGTGGGGATCGTCGAAGAAGAAGACCCGTATTTCGAAATCGGGTGTCAGTAAACCGAAGGAGGTGGCAAGCTCTTCTGACGAGCGCATTCCTCCGATGGTAATGTCTCCAATGGAGAAGAGTCCTGAAGATGTTCCTGTACAGGTTTTAGTATCTTCAGACTTTGTTGAAAGAGACGCGGAGGTTGCAGCAACTTCCGGGATGGTGCCAGCTGCCGTTGAGACGCATGCAGATTCGAGCGCATGGCTGCGGAGGCACATGCGAGATGATTGGGTGGCCACGTGGCAGTAGCCGTCGGAGGAAAGTAATGATGATTCTGAAGTTGGCGACGCTTCGTCTTCTGAGAAAGCTGTTAACTGTTCAGACTTCGGGAGGCGTGCTGCCAACTCTGTCAGTTCAACATTTAATATTTTTGACATTCGATGGACAGCTGAGTGGGCGCATCGATCGGCGTTCCACTAGGCGTATGGGGACGCATGGGGGTGCATCCCCTGTGATGCGCTTGGTGCTGAAGGGCATGTCTGTGTTGATGCGCTTGATGTTGAAGGGGCGTCTGTGTTGATACGCTTGATGTTGAAGGGCGCATCTGTGTTGATGCGCTGTCTAGCTGACGCATCTGCTTCGAGACACGTCTTTAATGGTGCGACTGTTACGATCTTCGAGTGCTTTAAATAGCCGTTTTGACTTGGCTGAATTCGCAACGTCCGGTTCATCCATTTAATGCAAATTTATTGTACGGAATTCGGAGAGCCATCCACTTGGCGCATGGGTTTGATTTGCCCGGCCTATAAATAGTGGCATAGAGAGAGTTTGCTTCTCGTTCTCTCACGTTCTTCCGGCATGAACTTGTTTACTCGGATGCATTCTGTTGATGAGATTCTCCCGAGGGTGAAGATGCAACGCCATGTCTTCATTGATGCACTTGAAGGTGACTGTTACATCCAAAAGTCGGAGTCGAGGGCTTCTGAGGCAGGCGGAAGGTGCCTGTTGCATCCAAAGATCGGGATGCTCGAGCCTCGTCTTCGTTGTACAGGAAGAGCCGCAGATCAGAATGGCGGTGCCGCGGCTTTGGGGGCTCTTTCTTCCTTCAAAGTGGGTGTTGCCTATTCTGGTTGTGTTGAAAGCTGCTCCTTTAGTCGCGGTTCGATTACGGTCTTCCTTGGCCTTTGGAGGCTCTTTCGAAGCCTCCGCTGGCCACAGGTTGGCTTGCGGTGCTCTTCTCTTCCTCGGTTTGGGGAGCACTTCCTCCAGCTAGAGGGTTGATTGCCACCCTCGTTCTGCCCAATAAATGCTTCATTAGTCGAAGCATTTCGACGGCGGTGAGCCTGGCTGGAAGAGCGGCACATAACTGGGCTGCTGAAAGGATGCACATAACTGAGGATGCACATAACTGAGCTGCTGAAAAGGATGCGTCCTGCTGAGGGCGCATGGTGGGATGCGCCTAACTGAGGGCGCATGGTGATTGCTGTGCCTATTTGAGGGCACATGGTGGCTGCTGGCTGTAGACTTAGGATCTTTTCTTCGTAGAAATTCTCCTTTGTACAATCTTTTCTAGACATGTAATAGACTTTATATATAAAATAAAAAGTCCTCTTTCAATGTCTATTTATTATTTTTGCTGTGAAGTACTTTGTCCGAGCTCTGGCGCATGTAGTGTCTGGCGCATAAGCTTTCTGGTTCTGAAATTCTACGCTTCTACAGGGGGTATCAAAGTTTTGATACCCCTATGTATGACATGTGGGCCCTTCCTGCTTTATAAAATGTGTACACATATATATACACATAAATTTTGAGAGGGCCCACATGTCATACATAGGGGGTATCAAAACTTTGATACCCCTACTGTATCAAAGTTTTGATACCCCCTATGTATGACATGTGGGCCCCTCCTGCTTTGTAAAACGTGTAAACATATATATATACACATAAATTTTAAGATGGCCTACATGTCATACATAGGGGGTATCAAAACTTTGATACCCCTACTGTATCAAAGTTTCTCTCCTGTATCAAAGTTTTTTCCCTTTTAAATGGGCCCCATACATAACTTACAAAAAAGTATAAATAAAACAAAATTTTGTTATAGTCAAGATTTGAACCAATGACCTCTTAAATACAAGTCTAGCATTGTAACCACGACACCACAATAGCATTCTCCGTGTTTTATTAAACGGAGAATAGAATTCTCCGTTTTGAATTACACGGAGAATAGCATTTCTAGTGTTAAAAACACATTAGAATGTTCATTCTCCGTTTAAATTTGAAACGGAGAATGATATTCTCCGTTTCATTTGTAACGGAGAATTATATTCTCCATTTTGAACTGCACGAAGAATGTCGTTCCCAGTATTAAAACGATTGAGGATTATATTCGCCGTTTAATTTGGAACGGAGAACGACATTCTCCGTTTAATTTGAAACGGAGAATAAGATTTCCAGTGTTAAAAATATATTAGGCTTTCTGGTTCTGAAATTTCATGCTTCTACAAGACCCCCTTCAAAGTTTCCAAAACTTTTGGATAAGTTTTGGAATACTTTGAATAAGAAGCATGGTAGTAGAGGCGCATGACTGTCGGGGCGTATGACTGTTCGGGTGCATCCGCGCATCAGTGATGGGGCACATACTCCTCTCAGTTAATACAAATTATACTTTTCTTCTTGTAGGGATCGTCGAAGAAGAAGACCCGTGTTTCGAAACCGGGTGTCAGTAAACCGAAGGAGGTGGCAAGCTCTTCTGACGAGCGCATTCCTCCGATGGTAATGTCTCCAATGGAGAAGAGTCCTAAAGATGTTTCTGTAGAGGTTTTAGTATCTCCAGACTTTGTTGAAGAGACGCGGAGGTTGCAGCAACTTCCGGGATGGTGCCAGCTGCCGTTGAGGCGCATGCATATTCGGGCGCATGACTGCGGAGGCACATGCGAGATGATTGGGTGGCCACGTGGCAGTAGCCGTCGGAGGAAAGTAATGATGATGCTGACATTGGCGACGCTTCGTCTTCTGAGAAAGCTGTCAACTGTTCAGACTTCGGGAGGCGTGCTGCCAACTCTGTCAGTTCAGCATTTAATATTTTTGACATTCGATAGACAGCTGAGTGGGCGCATCGATCGGCGTTCCACTAGGCGTATGGGGACGCATGGGGGCGCATCCCCTGTGATGCGCTTGGTGCTGAAGGGCGTGTCTGTGTTGATGTGCTTGATGTTGAAGGGCGCGTCTGTGTTGATACGCTTGATGTTGAAGGGCGCATCTGTGTTGATGTGCTGTCTGGCCGGCGCATCTGCTTCGAGACACGTCTTTAATGGTGCGACTTTTACGATCTTCGAGTGCTTTAAATAGCCGTTTTGACTTGGCTGAATTCGAAACGTCTGGTTCATCCATTTAATGCAAATTTATTGCACGAAATTCGGAGAGCCATCCACTTGGCGCATGGGTTTGATTTGCCCGGCCTATAAATAGTGGTATGGAGAGAGTTTGCTTCTCGTTCCCTCACGTTCTTCCGACATGAACTTGTTTACTCGGATGCATTCTGTTGATGAGATGCTCCCGAGGGTGAAGATGCAACGCCATGTCTTCATTGATGCACTTGAAGGTGACTGTTACATCCAAAAGTCGGAGTCGAGGGCTTCTGAGGCAGGCGGAAGGTGCCTGTTGCATCCAAAGATCGGGATGCTCGAGCCTCGTCTTCGTTGTGCAGGAAGAGCCGCAGATCGGAATGGCGGTGCCGCGGCTTTGGGGGCTCTTTCTTCCTTCAAAGTGGGTGTTGCCTATTCTGGTTGTGTTGAAAGCTGCTCCTTTAGCCGCGGTTTCGATTACGGTCTTCATTGGCCTTTGGAGGCTCTTTCGAAGCCTCCGCTGGCCACAGGTTGGCTTGCGGTGCTCTTCTCTTCCTCGGTTTGGGGAGCACTTCCTCCAGGTAGAGGGTTGATTGCCACCCTCGTTCTGCCCCCCCCCTTCATTAGTCGAAGCATTTCGACGGCGGTGAGCCTGGCTGGAAGAGCGACACATAACTGGGCTGCTGAAAGGATGCACATAACTGATGATGCACATAACTGAGCTGCTGAAAAGGATGCGCCCTGCTGAGGGCGCATGGTGGGATACGCCTAACTGAGGGCACATGGTGATTGCTACGCCTATTTAAGGGTGCATAGTGGCTGCTGGCTGTAGACTTAGGATCTTTTTTTCGTAGAAATTCTCCTTTGTACAATCTTTTCTAGACATGTAATAGACTTTTATATGTAAAATAAAAAGTCCTCTTTCAATGTCTATATTTGTTGTTTTTGCCGTGAAGTACTTTGTCCGAGCTCTGGCGCATGTAGTGTCTGTCGCATAGGCTTTCTGGTTCTGAAATTCTATGCTTCTACAGGGGGAATCAAAGTTTTGATACCCCCTATGTATGACATGTGGGCCCTTCATGCTTTATAAAATGTGTACACATATATACACATAAATTTTGAGAGGGCCCACATGTCATACATAGGGGGTATCAAAACTTTGATACCCCTACTGTATCAAAGTTTTGATACCCCCTATGTATGACATGTGGGCCCCTCCTGCTTTGTAAAACGTGTAAACATATATATATACACATAAATTTTGAGATGGCCCACATGTCATACATAGGGGGTATCAAAACTTTGATACCCCCTACTGTATCAAAGTTTCTCTCCTATATCAAAGTTTTTTCCCTTTTAAATGGGCCCCATACATAACTTACAAAAAAGTATAAATAAAATAAAATTTTGTTATAGTCAAGATTTGAACCAATGACCTCTTAAATACAAGTCTAGCATTGTAACCACGACACCACAATGGCATTCTTCGTGTTTATTAAACGAAAAATAGAATTCTCCGTTTTGAATTACACGGAGAATAGCATTCCTAGTGTTAAAAACACATTAGAATGTTCATTCTCCGTTTAAATTTGAAACGGAGAATGATATTCTCCGTTTCATTTGTAACGGAGAATTATATTCTTCGTTTTGAACTGCACGAAGAATGTCATTCCCAGTATTAAAACGATTGAGGATTATATTCGCCGTTTAATTTCGAACGGAGAACGACATTCTCCGTTTAATTTGAAACGGAGAATAAGATTTCCAGTGTTAAAAACATATTAGGCTTTCTGGTTCTGAAATCCCATGCTTCTACAAGACCCCCTTCAAAGTTTCCAAAACTTTTGGATAAGTTTTGGAATACTTTGAATAAGAAGCATGGTAGTAGAGGCGCATGACTGTCGGGGCGTATGACTGTTCCGGTGCATCCGCGCATCAGTGATGGGGCGCATACTCCTCTCAGTTAATACAAATTATGCTTTTCTTGTAGGAATCGTCGAAGAAGAAGACCCGTTTCGAAACCGGATGTCAGTAAACCGATGGAGGTGGCAAGCTCTTCTGACGAGCGCATTCCTCCGATGGTAATGTCTCCAATGGAGAAGAGTCCTGAAGATGTTCCTGCGGAGGTTTTAGTATCTCCAGACTTTGTTGAAAGAGACGCGGAGGTTGCAGCAACTTCCGGGATGGTGCCAGCTGCCGTGGGGGCCTTGGACGTTGAGGGTCCAGCGGACACGGGGCTTCATGATGATGAAGTAGAGTGGAGTTTGTCGTCTTCAGATGACGTCGCTCCAGAGTTGCAAGAGTCTATTGCGGGGGCAACAGATGTGGTTGGAACAGAGGAGAGGGTTGATTCCCCTCCTTGTCATGATGAGGGAAGATCGGCTGTGACATTGCCGAGCCCTACCCCAGACTCAGCAGCGGAAGCTGAGGTGGCTACCGATCAGGAGGTAGCGACAGATCCTGTCCCTGTAGAGGGATTTGATGAGGAGACTCGTCTGGCGGTCCTGACTCCCGGGGCGGGCCAGGAGACAAGTGTTGATCTCCCCGTTCTGCCAGAGAGGGAATGTCCCATACTGGCTGCTGATAGCACGTTGGGGGCTGATGAGGTAGCCGCTGACGTCGGTAGTTCTTCCGAGCCTGAAAAAGGTAAGGGTTTGGTAGAACCCTCTGTTGCTCTTTCTACTTGGGGCACTATATCGACGCCTATCTCGGCTTCCTCCGTTCTTTCGGCTCCTCGGGCTAATAGTCAGGCCCCTGTTTATGAAGAGCCTGTTGATGCCGAGGTTCCAGCCTCGCAGGTGGAGATCGACGGGCCTTCTTCCGGTCCGCTAACTAGAGCAGCTCCTCCAACTCCTGCTATGACGCAGCAGGTGCTTGCGGATGCAGATGAATATGTGAAATTCATCATCGAGGCAATGTATAAAATGCTGCAGAGAGGTGTATCGGCCGCGATGGACGCCAATGGGAGTTTTGCGACGGCAAGAACTCTGGCAACGCTTTATATCAACTTGATCCGTCTTCATCAGGGCCATGATCATATGGCCGACATTCTGGAAGCCTCAGTGGTTGAGTTGGACCAGCGGCTTTCCGAATTACAGCGCATCCAGCGAAATGACCTCTCCATCCTGATAGATGCGGAGAGGGAGAAGCTGATCGCCGAGACTGAGTCTTCTTACAAGGCCATTGTGAGTGTCTGGGAATGCGAAGTGGCTGAGACTGAAGCTGCAGTGGAGCGGTTATCTCAGTCTATGCAGGAGATAGTGGAGGCGCGAGCTGTTGGACACTAGTATCGCGGAGATTGATGCCCAGATCCGTCGCCTTGAGGACCAGCGAGCCCGACTCCTATTAGACGCCGAACGTGTCCAGGCTGAACACGTAGCATTCAAGAAGGAGGAGGCAGCTTTTACCCACCGGGCTCTTGCCCTGGCTCAGCAGCGGCAGCAGCTGGATGAGAAGCATGAGAATAATAATTCTTCTGAGGGTATTGAGGCGATGCGTCAAGAAGCTGAACGTCGAATCTTGGCGACTGTGGAGACTCGGGCGGCAGACTTGAGGCGTCGGATTGAAGAGCTTTCGGCCAACCCTGGGGATGTTTAGGGATTGCAGTCTCTTCTTTTTGTATTTTGTAACTCTTGCTTTGGATGTAAACTTTTACTCTCTATTTGAAAATAAAAAATACAAAGTTTTTGTGGGGTGATCATTTTTGCTGTCATGAACTTGATGATTTGTGTGGACCTATTATCTTTTGCGCACCTTGATTTTTAGGTACAGATAATAAGTTTGAGAGAACCCACATATTTGCTCAGAGGTGATGTGGACATGGCAAATATGGGATTCAAGTGGTGGAATCTTCCTACTCAGAGGTGTTATGGACGTAGTAGGAATGATCCTGGGGGATACGCGAAACTACTCAGAGGTAATGTGGACGTGGAAGTTCTGCGATCAATGTACGACAACGCAGGGGTTGTCCATACGGGATGTTTACTCAGAGGTAATATGGACGTGGTAAACATGAAGGATAGCGTAGTCTTACGGGGTATAAGATTCCGCTTTGTAGTGCGTAGGGGAACAACTCAGAGGTGATGTGGACGTGGTTGTCCTTCTACTAGAGGATGCTATGGAATAGCTGGGTTCCGGTAGCGTATAATTTTGTGGAAGGGAATTGTCTGTGAGCCCTGATAATTGGGTCCACAGATCCCCTGGTGGAAGCACATGTATGAAAGATTGTCAAGAGCAGTACTTTTTTAGGAACTTGCTGTTGATGGGCATCATGAACAAGTCTCCATTGGGTTTGGCGAGGCGGTAAGCACCGTTTGAGTATACTGTCTCTATGATAAAAGGTCCTTCCCACTTGGGCTCGAACTTTCCTGGTGTCTTGTGAGTCAACACCATTGGCCTCCTGACTGCCAGAACCAGGTCGCCTACTTGGAAAGTCCTCTGCTTGACCTTCTTGTTGAAAGCCTGTGATATACGAGCTTGGTAGAGTTTGATGCGTTGTTGAGCTAGGAGACGCTTTTCGTCAAGTGCCTCCAGTTTCCGCAGATGACAACGTTGACTGTCCTCTTCTGTGAGTTGGTTTGTGATCGCTACACGGAGAGAGGGTATCTGGATCTCGAGAGGCAATACCGCTTCGCTCCCATAGACGAGAAAGAATGGTGTGTTGCCTGTCGGTGTCTGTACCGTCGTGCGGTAGGCCCAAAGGCATTCGCTGAGCTTTTCATCCCAGTCGCGTTTGTTGGATGACACGACCTTTTTGAGTAGCCTGACGATAGTCTTGTTGAACGCCTCGGCCAATCCGTTTGCTGCCGGATTTTAGGCGGTTGATGCCACATTTTGAATACGATTCTTGTCACAGAATCTGCTGAAAACATGGCTGATGAACTGAGGACCATTGTCGTGGATGATCCTCCGGGGTACTCCGAAATGGTAGATGACGTGGTGTTTGATGAAGCTGATCACCCTGGAGCTTTTCACTTCTGCCAGTGGAACTGCTTCTACCCATTTGGAGAAGTAGTCGGTGATGGCTAAGATGAAGCGATGTCCTCTCGATGAAGGAGGGGTGATCGGTCCTACAATGTCCATACCCCAAACTTTAAAGGGCCAGGAGGCGACTGTAGGATGTAGTGGTTCTGACGGTATATGAATGAAGTCTGCGTGAAGCTGGCACGCATGGCACTTCTTAGCATATTCAACGGCGTCAGCGGCCATGGTTGGCCAGTAGTAGCCCATGCATCGCAGTTGGTCCTGCAACTTAGGGCCAGGTTGATGGGCCCCGAAGGTTCCATCGTGAGCTTCTCGAAGGGCTTCGGCTGCTTCTTCGTTAGACAAACATCGAAGGAGAAGTCCGTCGTAGGAGCATCGGTACAGCATTTTGTAGCTGTATCGTAGTAGAATCGAAGAGAGCGTCTCCTGACTGAGACGGCTTCTTTCGGGTCCTTTGGGAGAATTCCGTAGACGGCGAAGTCGATGAACGGGAACCTCCAGTCTCGGGACATTAATGCCAGTATTTGTCGGCATGGCATGGGCCATTTGTGAGCATAGGTTGTTTTTAGGACATACCAAGTCTCTTTCGACTACCGTGACATAGTGTTGAGTCCCGAGGGGTGCTGCCAATGAGGCCGCGAGGCCAGCCAAAGCGTCGGCCTCCAAGTTTTGTTGACGGGGTACATGTTCGATGAAGGACCCAGTGAAGGTTGAAATGATGTTCAATACAACTTCATGGTAAGGGATCAGATCTTCATGGCGAACTTTGTATTGCCTTCTGATCTGGTTTACGACGAGTTTTGAGTCATCGTAGGCTTCCAGATGATTCACCCCCAGCTGTTGAGCCAGCTGGAGTCCCATAATGAGCGCGTTGTACTCGGCAACATTGTTGGAGCACGGCTTCGAAAGGGAGTAAGCACGTTGGATGACCAGCTGATCGAGGGAGACTAATACCACCCCCACTCCTGCGATAATTTGGCCTTTGGGGCCTGTTCTCGAAGCGCCATCGAAAAACATCCACCAGACGGAGCCTTCTTCGGTAACGTTTAATTCTTGGACCTCATCCGGGATGTCTTCATAGAGTCTTGAGGACTCTGGGATGGGGTGTGCAGCTAAAAAGTCGGCCAGAGCTTGACCTTTAACAGCCTTTTGTGGAACGAACACCATGTTGTATGGCGTTAGCAGGATCGCCCATGTGGCAAGCCGGGAGTTCAATGATCCTGGCTTCGTCATGAGGACTCTGAGCGGGTTGACTCGGGAAATGACATGAATTGTCTGGCCCGAGACATAATGACGAGTCTTTTGGATGGCAAATACTAAAGCCAAGCACTCATTTTTAACGGGGTTGTACCGGTGTTCGGCCCCGATGAGTATTCGACTGAGGTAGTAGATTGCTTGCTCATAGCCTATATTGCTGTTCTGAGCTAGCAGAGCACCGAGGGAATGATCCATGGCACGGACGTAGAGGAGGAATGGTTTGCCGGCGACTGGTGCCACCAGGACTGGCGGGCTTGTCAGGTAAGCTTTGATGTCATCGAAGGCTTTTTGGCACTCCTCTGTCCAGACGTAAGAGACTCCCTTTTTCATGAGCTGAGTGAAGGGTTGACATTTGCCAGAAAGGTTTGCTATGAACCTCCGGATGTATGCCAGACGCCCCTGTAGGCCTCGAAGTTCTCGAAGGTTCTTCGGAGGGTCCATATCGAGGATGGCTTTGGTCTTCTCGGGATCGACATGAATGCCTTTCGTCGTGATAATGAAGCCCAAGAACTTTCCGCTAGAAACCCCTAGGAAGGATTTAGCGGGGTTCATCTTGAGTTGGTGCGCCCTCATGAGATCGAAGACAGTCTTGAGGTCTTGCAGGTGATCTCCTTTGAGACGGCTCTTGACTGCGATGTCGTCAACATAGCATTCGACGGTCTTGCAAAGATGCTGACGAAAAATGGTGCTCATAGCTCGTTGATATGTCGCACCAGCGTTCTTCAAGCCGAAAGGCATTACTGTGTAGCAGAAAATGCCCTTTGGAGTCCTGAATGACGTGTGTTTTGCGTCATCGGGGAACATCTTGATCTGGTTGTAGCCCGAATACCCGTCCATAAAGGACATGCGTTCGAAGCCACATGTGTTGTCGATCATCACATCGGTGATTGGAAGCGGGAATTCGTCCTTCGGGCAAGCAGAGTTGAGATCCCTGAAGTCGATACAAACTCGTATCTTCCCATTCTTCTTGGTGACAGGGACGACGTTGGCTACCCAATCTGGGTGTTGTTCTTCACGGATGAAGCCGCTGGTCAAGAGTTTGTCCACTTCCTGATCGATGACATTCATGATGTCCGGACGAAAGCGTCGCTGTTGTTGTTTGATAGGCTTGGCATCAGGTAAGATGTTCAGCCTATGCATCGCGATCTGGTGATCAAGTCCCGGCATATCTTCGTAGCTCCAGGCGAAGACGTTGATATACTCTTTAGCCATCTGGATTAAAGATTCTCGATCTTCTCCTTTTAGGCTTTTGCTGATGAAGATGGGTTTGGAAGAAGATCCGTCCCCAAGGTCGATCTGCTCGACTTCGTCTTCGGTGGGAGGTTCACGTAATTCAAAATGAGACTCCTATTGTTCTCCTAGGCGTTGAGCCCAGGGTTTTTCTTCGAAGAATTTTGGCGCTTGGTCTTCGCCTTTATCTTCTTGAGGTTGTGCTGATGTCATGTTGGCTGACAGCACTTTCTTGAAGACTCATCCGATGCTGGTACCAGAATCCCAAGTCGATGCTTCGGACGAGTGAGAATGTTCCACTTCTTCTGCGTCTGAACTCTCTGGAGTTGACGGTGGCGTGACATAGCCTACCCCCCGTCGAGTTTTATTGTAGTAGTCCTGCGGCTTTCCTTTAGGTGTTGGAAGCCGGAGAGGGAGACGTCGACCCTTGCCGTAGTTCAGGCCTTTGTTGCTTTTGAGGTCGTAACCCATCTTTTGGATGAGGTACTTTGTCGTATCCGTGTACCGATAGACTTGCATTCTGCCGGTATCTGGTTCTGGCTCGAGTGGCGGGAGGTCTTGATGACGCTCAACCTTGTCGAAGATGATGGCTTCTTCGTCTCGACTTCGTGGCGGGACTATGTAACAGACCCCTTGGGACGGGACAACTCGATTTACATGATGGACGGTCGTTATTTGTGTTTGCAACGACCGTAGAGCATTATCTAATGTATACATGGCATTCCAATGTGGAAGAGTAGAATAATTAAAAGACACTCTATTATTGATGAAATACGAGATTTTATCCCGTGGGATTATATTGTCTAGAGAGGGTGCATCTACATCAGCAGAGATATATTCCCCTAACTCTTCGTCTGTGAGTACTGGAATAGGATCGGGAGAGTCCACCACAGCGTTGGTCTTGGAGTCCGAGAGGACTATGCGGGCCTTTTCTGGCAGCTTGGATGGCGGCGGCTTGCCTTTAAGACGCACCTTCAGAGGTGCCTCCCCTGTGCCTCCGGTGATTGGCGCCTTCCCCTGTAGTTTTGCTACAAGGGGAGCCGATGTTTGGGGCGGCTTTCCCTTGAGTCGTATCTTCAAGGGAGCTTCAGGAGCAGTTGGTGCTTTCCCGAGTAGCTTGATGTTCATGGAAGGCAACTTCTGAGGCGGTTTGCCTTTGAGTCGGATCCTCAAAGGAGCGTCGGGAGTTGTCTCAGGCTCCATGTCCGGCTCTGCTGCCGTTTCTTCTGCCTCGTCGTCAGCATCATTGGCTTCCTCCCCGTCAGGTGACTTGTACAAGTCGGTATCGGTGAAGTAGGCTTCAATCCCTTTAAAAGGGTCAATGTCCGCGAACTCCGTCCGGATGACGTTGTTGGTGGACACGTACTTCATACATTGGTGGAGCGTGGATGGCACCACCATGTACTCATGCAGCCATGGGCGACCCAACAGAAGGTTGTAGTTGACTTCAGCGTCCACGACATAACAAGTGACCTCGGTTCTGAGGTTACCGATATGGCACTTTAGTCTTATTTTGCCCAGCGGCTCGCTTTTGCTGGCGTTAAAGCTACTGATTGTTGTGTTTGAGGGTGCCAATCGGTACATTAGGATCCCCAGTATTGAGAGCAGCGTCTTCGGGATGATGCTGAGGGAAGACCCCAGATCGATCTGAATTCGCTTCACCTTGACTGAACCGATATACCCTGTATAGTACAGCGGCCTGTTGTATCGGTTGTGTTTGAGCAGCATGTCTTGTTGGGTGAAGGTTATATTGGGGACAACCTCATCCGCACAATGACAGTGCGCACATACAGTCGGGAGATCTTCAGGCTCTTGACCTGACTGATAAAGGACTCAGCATCCTTCAGGGCTTCACAGAGAGCTTCTCGGGTATCTTTGGACAGACGAAGGAGCTCAAACAGAGATAGGCGGGCGGGAGTACTGGCCAGCTGTGCCAGTATGTCGAAGTTGTGGGGCTTGGCTAGTCCCGAAGCATTCTCCTTTCGTAGAGGCCTATCAAAGCGGGCCTCTATCTGCTTCTGCTTATTGGCTGCTGGGGGCTTAGATGGGCCCTCCTTCTGGGCAGCAGGGATGGTGCAAGGAGGCACCGCCTCGACGGCAGCTTCGTCGGGTTGGGCGTTCTGTTGTGAACGCGTCTGCACAGAAAGTGCCTCTTCCGCTGAAGAAGAGACAATGCGGCAAGACTTGATCTTCCTGCCTTTGGATTTGGAGGTAGGGCGTACCTCCGTTTGAGTCACCTCGGAGACGAGATCGGGGTGAACCCATAGGATCTCTCCCTGAGATGTGGTGAGTGGGATGAGTCCACTCACGTTGTCACGGGTATGTGGTAAGTTAACCACCTCCATTATCGCCTTAGGGATGGGGACGACGCTATCTTGTGCCGTAGTTGGCGGCAAGGTGCCGAACTGGAGTGACACCACGTTGGCTGATACCGTCTTCTCCTCGTAGTCGATGAAGATTACATCCGCATTGATCATGTGCTGGCTGTAATTCTTGAGGACATAGCAGTCCTTGGTTGGGTGTCCGACAAACCGATGGTAGTGACAGTACCTCGGGTTGTCCACTTTCCCAACCTCGTCGGGACGCTTTGGGTCCGGCAGCTTGATCTTGTCACCCTGCTTCAGTATCTCAAAGAGTTGCAGGGTGTCTTCGTCGTTGAACGAATAAACCTCCTTTGGCCTTGGAGCAAGTGGAGGCTTCTGAGTAGGTGCTGACGCACCTTTTGAGGTATTGACAATCAATGTCTGTTTCCCCTTTGTCTCTCGTCCGGGGTTGTTGGCTACAGGTCGTTTCTCCTTGTCCTCAAAGGCAGGGAAACTGACTCCCAGAAGACGAGCATTGGCCGCCTTCTTCTCTGCGGCTTCAGCTTCAATAATCAAGGAACTCCAGTCGGGAGGAGGAGTAGAGTTGAGCCAGAGTTTAACTGCAGGCAGCATATTCATGCTACAGGAGGAGAGGAGCGCATGTTCTGGCATGTCCGGGGGCAGTCTGAAGCAGGCCTGTCGAAAGCGTTCGATGAACACTCGAACCGTTTTCTTCTCCTTCTGGCGTATCTCTATGAGGGACGCCATTGTCATGTCCTTCCCGCCGTTGTAGAAACGGTCGAAAAAAAGGCACATGAGGTCGTCGAAGGAAGATATTGAATTGTCGGGAAGGCTGCAGTACCAGTCGTACGCACTCCCTTCAGTGCCCCGACAAATATGCTGGTAAGTAGCGCGTCCTCATTCGGAAGATGTCCTGTCTGAGACTGGAAGTACGTCAGATAGCGACGCGGAGAGTCCTTCCCGTCGTATGGCGTCAGTGTTTGTGGTTTATACTTAGGAGGATAAACCACCTTGTTCCATTCGAGGGGATAAGGTTGGGGGATGCCCATCTTTTGGCGCTCCTCTTGTCTCGTCTTGGACTCAAAGCGCTCGCGCAAGTCCCTGATCATCTCGACCACGTCTTCCATGGAGCTGGGAGTCGAGGAAGGTGGTACTACCTGAAGTTGAGCATTTGAGGGCTCCGATGTCCGAGGTGCTTCTCGGCGATCCGCATCCAACGATACCCGTTGAAGGGGTACGCTTGATTCTCCATTGGCCCCTGGGTCGGGACCGGTAGAAGGTGTCCTGGCCAAAGCTGACCGTATCTCAAACACTGCTTGAGTCAGTGTTTGCATAGAAGCGGAGAGGGTCTTGAGTCCTCCCTCTAATGTGTCCATGCGCTGGACAAGGTCTGGTGGCGGCGCATCAGACTCGAAACCACCCCCAGCCATGTATACTGTCATGACACGGCCGGAAGTGGATGGATCGGTTGAGGCTTCACTCTCGGCCTCACTCTCGTGTAGGGGAGCCGCCTCTCCTGGAGCTTCGTCTTGGCCACCCCCAGCTATGTTCTGGAGAACATTCTCGACGGGCGCATCTGCAAGGGCCTGATTACCCTCAGCTCCGTCTTGAAGGGCCTCTTCGTCTCTGAGACTCGGATCCGGAGAAGCTAGACTACCCCCAGCTATGTTCTGGGGGACACCCTCGTCTTGAAGGACTTCTTCGAGATGTAGATCTACAGGGGCCAGACGACCCCCAGCCATATCCGGGAGGCTGACTTCGAGAAAATCCGCCCCAGCTGTGCTTTGGAAGACAGCTTCGTCTTCGAAAGGAGGCTCGACAAGGGTCTGACTACCCCCGGCTTCCTCCAAGATCTTCTTTCTCCCCCGAGTGCCTTCGAACACTCCGGAGGACGAGACGGCCGTCTTAGTTTTCCTCGGCTGGCTTTTGGACAAGGAAGAGGAATTGCCAGTCGCCTTTTGGACTGACGAGGAGTTGGAGATCACGTTGCATGAAGCCACCCTTGGCTCTTCTTTTGTTGACACCTTCTTTCCGAGGCGACGTCGGAGAGGTGTCGATAATTACAGCCGCTGGAACACTGACTGCCTTGGTGGGACTGCCGTCTTGCAACAGCAGTTGATGGTGACCACAACACAAGTGTGTCCTGTGAGGGGCGCATCGTGCTTGTCAGTCGACTCTCCTGATCGGCACTTGTGAGTGATCACGTTGCACAAAACGTTGGAGGAGAGTGCCACCTTCGCACCCCCTTCAGGCGCATGGCAAGGCCAAGCGCCAGGGTGGTCAAGTGAATACTGCGCCCCCTGATCTAACACCAAACAGGCATCCCGATCAGTAGTGGGGGAACAACATTTAAAGTGACTTGAACGGACCTCAGACGCACAACCAGAGGAGGCGCGGGAGTTCAAGACCACTGGACTTGCCTTACTCGACTTGGTTGTGCACGCAATAGATGCGCCCAAGTGAGACAAGGACTTTGAAGGTCGGCTCATTTCTGGCGCAGAAGCACCTGAGTCGACCTTATACAGCTTACCATCAGCAGCGCGCATGATTGTGAGCGCATGCTTCTGGCTTGCTGCTGGCATAGCACGTTTGGGGCGCACGGCCCGTGCTGCCTTGGACTTCTTCGTACCAGCCCGTTGGGGCGTATAGTACTCAGAATCCAAATTCTCCTCGCCATTACAGCGAGTGAGTCTGTCAAAGACATAGACTTTCTGTGGCGCATCAGAGGTGATGCGCGGGGCATTGGCTACGCCCCTACTCCGTCGACGCATCTTCCTCGCCTGAGAAGGAGATGGCTGGAGAATGTGGTCAGCCGCACGTTTTCCCAAGAGATGCGCTGCACTAGTGGGCGCATCTTGGTTGCTGAGGACGTCAGCAGGAAGGAAAGGCTGGATCGGCGCATCCCCTTCGGTGGTGCTGCCCGAGGCGTCGACCTTGCGCACCCAGACTCGGCGGGTCTTCTTCGGCTTCGGCAGCCGCTTCGAAGGACTCGCACTGCCTTCAGAGATGAACTCCTCATACGCCTGTTGATTGAGGCGTACGACCAGCGTCTTGTGGGAGGAGCCCACCTTCACGTCGTCGAATTGTGACACAACTTTCTCGGTAGAGGAGAAAGAGGTCCCCAGCAGAGTCGCCAGCTTGTTTGCCATTAAAAATTTTTTATTGCAAATTTCAATACAAACAGAACAGTGTTACAATATAGGACTTAGATGTAGTCCTATGAGTACACTTTTGTTTATCTGGGTCCCTTGTGTCGATGGAGTGAGTGGTAATGCGTTGACTCCGTTGACGATCTGACGACGGTAATCGGTTCTCTGAAGGTTTGGATTGCTCTGGGTGCTGGATCTTGCTGAGAGGAGGAAGACGTTGAGTGTCTGTATCTGCCTCTCTGGTGGTGCGAAGTCTCTGTGTGTGTTCGTTCGCTTTCTGTACGTAGGTGAGAAGGAAATGATCCCTCTATTTATAGTTTTGTAGGCTGGCTGCTCATGCGTGCATGTAGGATGCGCCTGTACGCGGGGACGCCACGTGGTGATCGCTGGTGGAGGCGCATGGACGATGCACCCTGATCGAGGGGTTGAATTCTTCATGCTGTTGTTGTGAGCCGGCACGTAGCAGGGAAGAAGATCTTTCTGTTGCTGAGATCTTGGATGAGTTGAGTCAAAGGACACGTGTCGTCGACCCATGGCTCGGAGATCTCGGATTTGATGGGGAATGATCTGGTAGGATGCGCCTAGGATTGGGCGCATGAGGAGACTTTGGTCCATAACCCTTAGGAGTCATGAACTATTCTGGGCGCATGGCTTTTGAGGCGCATGCGAAGCTTCGATAGTGACTTTACTTCTGTCTTTTGGGATCAGAAAGAAGTCTGGGATGCATGGCTTTTGAGGCGCATGCAGAGCTTTGGTAGTGACTTTACTTCTGTCTTTAGGGATCAGAGAGAAAGTCTGAGACACATGGCTTTTGAGGCGCATGCAGATTCGAGCGCATGGCTGCGGAGGTGCATGCGAGATGATTGGGTGGCCACGTGGCAGTAGCCGTCGGAGGAAAGTAATGATGATGCTGATGTTGGCGACGCTTCGTCTTCTGAGAAAGTTGTCAAATGTTCAGATTTCGGGTGGCGTGCTGCCAACTCTGTCAGTTCAGCATTTAATGTTTTTGACATTCGATGGACAGCTGAGTGGGCGCATCGATCGGCGTTCCACTAGGCTTATGGGGACGCATGGGGGCGCATCCCCTATGATGTGCTTGGTGCTGAAGGGCGTGTCTGTGTTGATGCGCTTGATGTTGAAGGACGCGTCTGTGTTGATGCGCTTGATGTTGAAGGGCGCGTCTGTGTTGATGTGCTATCTGGCCGGCGCATCTGCTTCGAGATACGTCTTTAATGGTGCGACTGTTACGATCTTCGAGTGCTTTAAATAGCCGTTTTGACTTGGCTGAATTCGAAGCGTCCGGTTCATCCATTTAATACAAATTCATTGCACGAAATTCGGAGAGCCATCCACTTGGCACATGGGTTTGATTTGCCCGGCCTATAAATAGTGGCATGGAGAGAGTTTGCTTCTCGTTCTCTCACGTTCTTCCGACATGAACTTGTTTACTCGGATGCATTCTGTTGATGAGATGCTCCCGAGGGTGAAGATGCAACGCCATGTCTTCAGTGATGCACTTGAAGGTGACTATTACATCCAAAAGTCGGAGTCAAGGGCTTCTGAGGCAGGCGGAAGGTGCCTGTTGCATCCAAAGATCGGGATGCTCGAGCCTCGTCTTTGTTGTACAGGAAGAGCCGCAGATCGGAATGGCGGGTGCCGCGGCTTTGGGGGCTCTTTTTTCCATCAAAGTGGGTGTTGCCCATTCTGGTTGTGTTGAAAGCTGCTCCTTATCCGCAGTTTCGACTACGGTCTTCCTTGGCCTTTGGAGGCTCTTTCGAAGCCTCCCCTGGCCACAGGTTGGCTTGCGGTGCTCTTCTCTTCCTCGATTTGGGGAGCACTTCCTCCAGCTAGAGGGTTGATTGTCACCCTCGTTCTGCCCAATAAATGCTTCATTAGTCGAAGTATTTCGACGGCGGTGAGCCTGGCTGGAAGAGCGGCACATAACTGGGCTGCTGAAAGGATGCACATAACTGAGGATGCACATAACTGAGCTGCTGAAAAGGATGCGCCCTGCTGAGGGCGCATGGTGGGATGCGTCTAACTAAGGGCGCATGGTGATTGCTGCGCCTATTTGAGGGCGCATGGTGGCTGCTGGCTGTAGACTTAGGATCTTTTCTTCGTAGAAATTCTCCTTTGTACAATCTTTTTTAGACATGTAATAGACTTTTATATGTAAAATAAAAAGTCCTCTTTCAATGTCTATATTTGTTGTTTTTGCTGTGAAGTACTTTGTCCGAGCTCTGGCGCATGTAGTGTCTGGCGCATAGGCTTTCTGGTTCTGAAATTTCATGCTTCTACAGGGGGTATCAAAGTTTTGATACCCCCTATGTATGACATGTGGGCCCTTCCTGCTTTATAAAATGTGTACACATATATATACACATAAATTTTGAGAGGGCCCACATGTCATACATAGGGGGTATCAAACTTTGATACCCCTACTGTATCAAAGTTTTGATACCCCCTATGTATGACATGTGGGCCCCTCCTGCTTTGTAAAACGTGTAAACATATATATATACACATAAATTTTGAGATGGCCCACATGTCATACATAGGGGGTATCAAAACTTTGATACCCCCTACTGTATCAAAGTTTCTCTCATGTATCAAAGTTTTTTCCCTTTTAAATGGGCCCCATACATAACTTACAAAAAAGTATAAATAAAACAAAATTTTGTTATAGTCAAGATTTGAACCAATGACCTCTTAAATACAAGTCTAGTATTGTAACCACGACACCACAATAGCATTCTCCGTGTTTTATTAAACGGAGAATAGAATTCTCCGTTTTGAATTACACGGAGAATAGCATTCCTAGTGTTAAAAACACATTAGAATGTTCATTCTCCGTTTTAATTTGAAACGGAGAATGATATTCTCCGTTTATTTGTAACGGAGAATTATATTCTCCGTTTTGAACTGCACGGAGAATGTCGTTCCCAGTATTAAAACGATTGAGGATTCTATTCGCCGTTTAATTTGGAACGGAGAACGGCATTCTCCGTTTAATTTGAAACGGAGAATAAGATTTCCAGTGTTAAAAACACATTAGAATGTTCATTCTCCGTTTTAATTTGAAACGGTGAATGATATTCTCCGTGTCATTTGAAACGGAGAATGATATTCTCCGTTTTGAACTGCACGGAGAACATATTTTCTCCATTTTTGATATTCTCCGTTTTGAACTTGGAATTTGATATTATCCATTTTTATCTAATTGTCTTCTCAAACTTTTGCATTGGAGAAAATATTTTTTATCTAATTGTCTCGTGTGAATGACATTTTGCCACATAAGAAAGACATTGTCTTAAGTCAACGACGTTTTATTTTATTCCATTTGCTCTTTGTCGCTATTTCTCTTTCGTTCTTTACAATTACGAAAATCGTGACCCAATTTTTTGCAAACTCTACATACTCTAGGCTTCGGGATAGGCTGACTTTCTGTAGGCTGGCTTGATTTCCCTTGAGAAGGCCTTCCTTTGTTGCTACCGGATTTGGCTCTTTTAAAGCTTCATGCACTCCATGAACTGCATCAGCTACCATTTGTTTTTCTTCACCAATATCGGTCACCATTTCTTTCAACTCCATCAGAACAGACGACATCAACTCCGTTCCCCTCTCTTGAATTTTGCTTGATTTTTTACAATAGTATGTAAACAGATTAACTTGTTCATTAATACCACCATACCTTCTGCTCTCAATACTGTCTGGGTAGATGAATCTTCTTTCTGAGCCAGGTCCGGAGAGATAACTCTCTTTGCAATCCTTGAGCCAACGAGATTTTATCAAGTTCTTTGGAATATCTCCAATTTGCAATCTCTTCATTGCTGAAAAAATATGCCTACAAGGAATCCCCTTGGTCTTCATCCACAAGCATTCACAATTTATGATGTTGTCGACCGGATCAATGTAACCTTCCGGTTGACACTGTTTGGCGACATATACTTTGTGACAGTACAAACTTCTGCCTCTCTTATGATGTGATGACGGAGAACAGTATATGCATCAGAACAGGTGATTTCCTTCCTTATATCTATAAACACCGTTTTAGTGTAAATTGCGGCAAATTTACCTTCTATTACGGCCATGCTAGTTTGATTCACAACTGGTGTTGAGAGTTTATCAGTGACATGCTTACCCATCTGGCCGTAACGTAAGGCCGCCAAACCGTAGTCACAATTTGAAGGGCCTTCCATAGTGGCAGCTTCTCATTCAAAAACCTTTTCAGAAATGCGTTCATAGATTCACATCTATTTGTTGCAGTAGAACCGCCAAAATAATTTCCACGTAGGAATGTGTCCGCCCATCGCTCCCTCGTTCTGTACAATGCAGTGGTCCACTCATTGTTCTCTACATTATAATCTGTTAGCATCTGCTGCCAACGGTTTTCAAATTCTTCGACTGAATAGTACCTGTTTAGAAAATATGGACAGTAACTAAAGTTGTGATATTGTAACAACAACATACTTCAAAGTAAAGTAGCAAGTATACGATGTACCTTTTAATCAGAAGACTCAGTTTATTGTGAAAACCCTCTCGATGTACATGTTTGGCAGCATTGTTTAGGATATGCCATGAGCACGTTCGATGAACTACGCTGGGCATTAAATCCTCAATTGCTTTATTCATGGATCTGCAACCATCCGTGAGAACTGTCACTGGTAATTTGCCATTCATACACTCTAGGAATTTTCTAGAACCCAAGAATATGTCTCTGCAGTCTCATTATGGATCATTGCAAACCCAAACACACAAGTCATCGCATGATTGTTTGTACCCACTAGAACCACCAACGGCATTTGATTTCTATTTATTTTATATGTAGAATCGAATGCTAGGGAATCTCCAAATAATTCGTAACCGAATCGACATGCACCGTCAGCCCAAAAGAGATGGGTCAATCTGGAATCTTAGTCTACCTTGTATGCGTAGAAGAAATCTGGGTCACTGCCCTCCTTAGATTGAAGAAATGTAAGTGTTATCGTAGCATGAACATCGTCTAGTGCTCTACTATCTTGAGCTAGAGCGTTGTATAAATCCTTTCTCGTCCATCCAACCTTATTCCAGCCACCTTTCTTCTGGACAATTAAATTCCATATATGTCCAGTCCCCATACCTGATTGCTTCATAAGCTTAATTTCTTCCAACTCTGCGGGTGATATCGTACGATGGGATCTCAAAAAAACTGTTTCATAATCATTCACCAGGTTATGGTTGTGATGTACATGAAATTTTTTGACCGACCACATCTTTGTTTTATGGGTGTACCCAATACAGAAAATTTCTTTACAACCACTTCTGCTTTCACTTCTTGGCTCACGAACCCTGTTTGGAGCTTCCTTGTATTTCTTGTGTCCGAATCCCGCATTCGAACAACACCAACTACGAATCATCACCATCCCAGATTTATTTTTCTTTACCTCGTTCTTTCTAATACTGAAACCATATGCTTTTGAATATATCTGGTAGAATGTCTATGCTTCTTCAATAGAGTTGAACTGCAGACTGACAATATCTTCTTCTAAGAGATGTTTTGGATCTTTGTTAATGTTGGCAGACTGCAATATTTTTTTCATAGTCACTGCATCGAAATCCAATGGAGATTCACCGTCGCCCCTAAGAACAGAATAAACAAAATAAACATGAAAAATAGATGTAAAAATATAATGCATTTCTTAAATCCATTAGAAAGGGTGATGCGAAATAACATTTCGTTGTTTGCGTTGATGTCGTCGTCGTCGTTATGATGCATTCTTCCATTGTTTTCTTCATCTTGTTCTTTACCGTATCCTAAGTTAACATCTTCTAAACTTTGCTCATCATCCAAATCATCTGATATTCCTCTTGAAAGGAAGCTTTCTTCATCGACTAAATCTTCCACACGACGATCACTTTCTCCATGTGACGTCGACATTGAAGAAAATAGAGTGTGTTAGAAACCAGCAGAAGAAACGAAGGACAAGAAACAATACAAGAAGAAAGAGTTATGCTATATTCGTACCTCCAAATTGACCCTCTAATATATAGCCCTCCCATCTGATGTGGCATGTTAAATAATAGTGTGTTATCTGACATGACTGATGACATGGCAAATTTTAATCCAAAAAGTTAACTACCCAATTTTCTCCATAATAATTTAACGTTAATATCAATGTTAATTTAATGTTAATATTACTTTATGTTAATATTAATGTTAAGGTTAATGTTAATATTAATATTATTGTTAATGTTAACGATAATATTAATATTAATGTTAATGTTAATGTTAATATTAACTTTAATGTTAATTTTATTTTAGTTTTATTTTAAAAAAAATTGCCACGTCAGCTGCCAGATCAACATATCACGTCAGCTGCCACGTAAGGATGGACAGTTTGAAAGTGCAATTTGGAGGTACTAAAACGCTATTATTCAGGAAGAAACAACTTCCAGCAAGACAACAACACAACCTTTTCGTCTTCTTGTAACTCCGCCACGTGGCCCTCTTTGATGGCTCATGAAAAATCTTGAGTGATTCTAGGAGCAAGCATAATTTTAAGGAAACAACTTCCAACAACACAACTTTCTCGTCTTCTGGGTACATGTATTATTAAATTGTGTAGCTAATAACGCATGAGGAAGCATGCAACAGCAATCTCCACGTGGCCCTCTTCTGTAGGATAACGCATGCAGCAGCATTTAATGCTACGAAACCCTATTGTCTTGTTATGTGTTGTGTATCCTATGTGGCATGAGGCAGAAGACAATAACTTGCATAGGCGGCTATATTCACAAATGACAATAAGTTTAAAAAGTCATCTCCAATGCAAAAAAGTATTGAGAAGACAATACAAAGTAATTTTTTACGACTTCCAAGACAACTTTTACTCTTCTAATGATATGGTATCAGTGTTTATTATTAAATTGTGTAGGATAACGCATGCAGAGCATTTAATGCTACGGGATCTGTTGTGTAAGGAACACAACCTGTGAGAGAGAACCCAGAGAGAGAGAGAGAGAGAAAGAGAGAGTGTGGGAGATGGGATAAAGAGGAAGGATCGAGCTCGACTAGATTTTAAACTTAAAATTCAATTTTTGGTTATCATTACTAATAACTAGTTCGCACGTACGAGTTTAGACGAACACTAACCGAGCCCCGAGCAACGTGACATCAGCTAGCTAGGTTTCTAATACCGTGGCATTCCTGTTAATTTAAAATTTACAATATTATTGAAACTAATATTAATACTAAAATTTAAATAGTTTTTGATTTAACATTTACTTAAAACTAGTTAAAGTTAAAATTGTATTCTTTTTTATTTAAAATAGTAATTGGAACTACAATTAATATTAACATTCGCTTGTCCCGTAGTTTAAGTCGTATTTCACTGCTTCTTGCTTAAGTCTATGCACCCAAAGAACTTGATTGTTCAAGTCGAACGCGTGCACAGCACGTTCCCTCGATGCAAGGCTTGACGTAGCCCTTGCTTGTCAAGTCGTTGCACGAACACATTAGAAAAGAGTTTTGTTGGGCTATCGAAGTATAGCAAGCACCGTCCCGTGTCACGTGCATTTGTTAAGCAGTGAAAGGGTGTGAAGGCCACTGGCAATGTCAAGCCATCACGGACTATAGCTGGGTTAGACGACGACCCTTTTGCTGCGGGCCGAATCGGTCCCTTGGCCTAGGAATGGATTGGTTGAAGGAGCAATACACAAGAATAGACTGCCATATTGGCAGGATTATTTTTGGTATTCCCGGTGAGGCAGAGTTTTCATTTTCGGTGAGGCAGAGTTTTCACCATCGACTTGATTCCAGGGACGGCACCAGGATCGGAGAGAGTCTACAGGATGGCACCTTCAAAGTTGGAAATCTTGTACAAGATGATTGAAGAACTCAGAACCAAAGGATTCATTCGTGCTAGTGGATCGCCTTGGGGAGCACCGATGCTTCTTGTGAAGAAGAAGGATGGTACGTCAAGATTATGTGTTGATTATCGTACATTATTTGATCAGCTCAAGGGAGCGGCTGTATTCTCGAATATTGACTTGCGGTCATGAGGGTACCATCAGATCAGAGTCAGAGAGAAAGTCATCCAGAAGACATCATTCAGATCGAGGTATGGACATTGGGATTTCCTTGTTATGCCATTTGGAGCGACCAGTGTGCCAGCCGTATTCATGGACCCCATGAATCGTATCTTCATGCACTATTTGGATCAGTTCGTGATAGTGTTCATAGACGACATCTTAGTCTATAGCTGTAGTGCCCCGTCCCTACATCGTGCCCCGTACTCCGTCCACGGGGTGCGCGAGAAAGGAACACTGTCGCTATCGATTCGGTCGGGACCGATAGGTCGGGATCGATTGACTCGATCGAACGGGAACGGTTGAATTAAGATCCATTCTCTCGCCTGAAGTAAACTCAAGGTGAGTGGCTGACCCTCCTCTTCTCGACCCCCTTCCTAGGTAAATCGATAATGTTGTTGCGAATGAAAGGATAAATGGGCACAAACACGGGAAAGGGATTGAGTTTTCAAAGATAATGTAGGCTATGTCTTAATAACTAAAAGGAAAATATGTCTTCGCACGGTTATGGACAACTTGTCGACAAGGCGGTAGTTTCCTCGATCAGCAACCCGGGGCCACGGGACCGTTTCGACCTAGGAGGAAACAGGGTATAGTCGTGCATAAGGTTTCAGCACAGGTTAAGCGGGGACTTGCATCGGAGCTAGCTACTTGCGTTGAAAGGACCCCGATTAACAAAGCTATACGTCCAGGATGGCTTGTGATGCCAGTGACGTCGAAGAGGGACGAGGCGAAGGAGGTCAGCCACTCGCCTTAGACTTGCTTCAAGCGAGCGACTGGTTGGCTGCGCTGACGTCGCCTACGCGATCACCTGCAACCCGCTGAATATGGGACTTGGTTCCAGAGAAGCCATTCCATAACGTGGAATGGATCTTAATTCAACCGTTCCCGTTCGATCGACCCGGCCGATTCCGACCTGGTCCCAACCGAATCGGTAGCGACATTGTTCCTTTCTCGCTGCACCCTATCACGACCCGCACCCGGAGTAAGGGCATGAGTGCGTGACAGCGTCCCAGCCTACACCGCAGAAACGACGTAGAACGCTGTCTAGTTCTACTATCTGACAACAGTTATAATATCAAAACCTGTCGAGAACGGTCAACTCCGAATGGAGGACAAGCAATGTCAATATAATATACTCAATAAGCTATGATATTGTTGCGACCGTCCAGTGTTGGTATTTATGTATGGTATTTATGGTGCACATCATCTTAATTCAACCGAGTAGTTCAAAGGAGGGAATTATGTATGGTATTTATGGTGCACATCATTAGGACGGGTTGCGACCGTCCAGTGTTGTGATAAGCTATGATATCAGTAAGTTTGGGATCCTTCGGATATTGGGCTAGCATCCCGTATCGAAGCGATCATAGTCTTACACATAAGGATGCCAAAGATGCATTACGGTGCGAAACACCGTGACCTTCATATAGATAGGGCCGGTGGGCTGAGATTAGCGCTGGGTGCAGGCGCAGGGCCTGCCACCCTTATGCATATGTTTAAGTTTACGGTTGGTTGGTTGAGTGAAATGATATGATTTCTTATGTAAAGTTCTAACCTTGCAGGCTAGGCGAAATGGGACATAGATGAGCACGATCACTATGTTTATGTTAAGATTATGTCTAACTGTATCTGCCGCAGGGACACGGTAGTGGACAAGTTCAGGATATGTTCGGCTCGAGGCGGGGCTCGGCTTGGACGTGCCGAGGCATGGAGTCCTTAGCGTTCAAGAGGAGCTACCGCATTGGCGTTCGGACTTGCGACATGGAGATGTTCAGCCGAAGACTACTTGTTGGCTATAAAGAGGCATAATGTATGGAACAATGTACTCCTTTGTGAGCTAGAGAGATCATGAGCGTTGTAGCCAATTGGCATGTTAAGTTGGGCTATTCAGAGCCATTGTAACCTTCAGTTCATTAAAGAGATTCTTGTTGTATACTACGTTTTCCTTCCGCTGCTTATGTTATCAATTTGAGCTATAAACACTATTGTGAATCTGTTATCTTGCCTTGCACGAGCGCAACTCCAGATTAAATGCGGCATCACGCCCCAGCGAGGACGATGATTCGGGTGAAAACTTGATAATGATGAAGACGGTAACTCGGTCGACAAACGTAAGTATCGAGGTATGATCGGGAAAATTTTACAGTAGCATTAATATTAAATCTACATTGGCTTTTCTGTTAATTTAAAATTTACAATATAATTAAAACTAATATTACGAAAATGCTATTTGCTCCAAAAAATTTGGGTGATACCATCTTCCATTATGTGGCATATGACATGGTTGCTAACATGACAGCTGACATGGCAAAATTTAACAATAAAATTAATATTAAAATTAACATTAATAGTAAATAAATAATTTAATATTAAATTAACATTAATTAATATTAACATTAATATTAACATTAATATATACATTAACATTAACATTAGCATTAGCATTAACATTAACATTAATATTAATATTGACATTAACATTAACATTAAAAAAATTTGGGTAATTAATTTTTGGGGTTAAAATTTGCCATGTCAGCTGTTATGTCATCTGCCATGTCAGATGCCACATAATGGGAGATGGCATCACCCAAATATGTTGGGAGCCCAAACGACTAATTGCTATATTAATACAGTGGCATTACCGTTATTTCCCAATAGATTCGTGCCTTGTTCGGTCACACCCCTCCACGAGCGGGTTACACCCCCTAAACGAGGGGTTAAATAGCCTTTTCCAAAGAAGAGAACCCATCCGACTAGAGAGAAACAAAGGAAAGAAGAAGAAGAACAGTCGCAATGGAGAGGAGCAAGATCAACTGCAGCGGATGGGCCGTCATCCCTACCGAGATTCTCTCGATGATACTGGTACTGTCGGGGATGCCGGCGGACGAGGTAATGTGCAACGTGGCCCCAGTTTGGTGGTGGAAGGCGCTCAACGGTCCCTTAGACTATTGGTCTAACGTCGACTTGGTACAGTGGTGCCGGAGGACCCAGCAAACCGCTGAGATTAGTTTGACCGTAATGAAGCTCGTGGCTCGCAGTGAGGGATATCTAGGGTCCTTCTCCGCGTACAAGCTCGACGAAGCAGCCTTCTCTTTTGCATGTTTAAGGCCAGTGCAAAATTTTATTTGGTCTTATTCTAATACTTTATTTTTTCTATTACAAAATTTTACGTATACTTTTGTTAATTTCTATTGATGTTTTCCCATTTTTATAATACAGTAGGAAATTTCTAAGGGTGCTGCGCATTCCGAAGTGCGACGTGAGTGATGAAACTTTCGTGAGACACTTGGAGTTTCTCCCTGTGCTGGAAGAACTCGACATTAGCTACTGCCTCTATATCACGTCGACTGGAATATTTTCGCCGAAAGTATTGCCGCCGTCTGGTCAGCTGAGTAGGAACATGCCCCCTCCAGATTTCATGCTCAGGAACATGTTCGTGCTGGACACGAAAAACGAGGCGGAGGAAAGGCCGTGGCTGATTCGATGCCGCGTCTCGAGCACCTACATATGGGATTCGGCATGTTCAATGGAGACACGCTGCGATCTATCATATGCAACTGCAAGGGTCTTCGCGTGCTCGACATACGTGGGTGCTTCAACGTGATCTTCGACGACGAACTCTGGAAAATTTGTTATTCAATACAGACGTTTAAAAAACCCTTTGATAATGTAATCCCAGTACCAGGGGAACCTGTATACGAGATGTATAATGATTTAGATATCATCTATCATTCCTGGGGTGAATGGTGAAAACATTAGCATGCATGCATGCATGCATTTCTTTATATTTTTCACTAGTCTACATACAAGATATTTTTTATGAGTTCGATTCTCCATTTTGACAAAATTTTACTTTTGTCAATACTAATTTTTTACATGATTAATTTTTTTATAAATAAAATGGACTGTGATAATGACGCCTAAGACGGCTCACTTCTGAGATTTGACATTTCCAACACAGATTTTACCATTAATACAACATCTCAGTGTAATCATATCCAAGAGATTTCGCCATTTCCAACACAGATTTTACCTTATTCAAAATGA